>JASPKZ010004222.1:1040000-1391021 GCA_030220185.1 Diploptera punctata | reverse complement strand
GAGAGAGAGGGAGACGAGGGAGGAGAGAGCGAGGGAAGTTGGGGATGACAAGAATCTTTGTAATAATTGGAAAAAAATATATTTCCAGGATGTACCGTTATAATTTATTATATATTTTAATTCCTTGCAGGTTTAAGTTAGAGAATGTGACCTGCGAACGTGGTAGAGCGTGATGGAGGCAGAACCTACACCCTGAAGAGTAAGTGCCGCTGTGGGAAAGAATAATGAGAGATTGCGGGTGATGCAATAGCACGCCTGGGAAATTAGCCCCGCTCGCACTATCTTAAAGTTCATGTTATTTCCATAAGGGAACAAGTACTAAATAAGAATGCAATCAGCTTAATTTTGGCAAACTCTTAAATTCTTGTTTTTAATTTCTTACTATATAATGCCTCTTACAAAAAATTGACCTCAGATTTTATGATTTATTTTTTCCTGAATAAATAAATAAAAACCAATTATGAAGGTGCAAATTTCATGAAACATTATGCTACCTGGTTAAACATACCTATTCTACTTATTGGTATGTACTTTGTGTTTTGAGCCTAAAATTTCCCTTTATCTGAAAATTAAATTTAGATAATTGATTATTCTCCTCACTTCAGCGTTACCAGTCATTCAGACATTTCTGGAGATCTTTCAAACTTTTAAACTTTCTAGAAAAATACGAATTATAGTCGTAATCTCAATTTCTTAAATTTATGAAATTTATTTTTTACGAAAACGAATTTCAGGGATAATTCATATTAAACTTGATAGATATACTTGATAATGATAGACTAATATTAAAGTTTATTTTAAGCCTGATAGTTTTATTAATAACGGTTTAATGTTAACGGTTCCCTAAATATGAAATATGTAATATTTAAATGAAGACTTCTGAAAACTCTAGTGGATTTTAAATTTAGAATGTAAGATAATAAATTTAAAGATATTTCAATTATTTAGGATGCTTATTATTATATGAAAAAGAGAAAGATTTATATACAAAATTATCAACATTCCAGCATATGTGTGGCACAATTCAAATAACCTTGCTTAATAAAACCATGAAAGAGATAATGATGAGATTTTATAAGGTCTTGGCAGCCCCGCTCCTAACATAGGGAAGTGAAAACTGGACATTAAATAAATTTGGAGAATAGAAGGTAGAAACTGCAGAAATGCGTTTCTTAAGAGGAATAGCAGGACATGCTTTAAGAGATCATATCCGCAATACATTAGAGAATAATTACAAATATATGAATTAGCAAATAAATTGACAGACAACAAATTAAAATGGTTTTAACATATAAATCGAATGGAGACATTTCGTCTATTAAAACAGGCTGTACAATATATTCCAAGAGGTAAACGTTCCGTTGGACACCCAATGATAACTAAGGGAGGGATAGGGCCTATGCTTCGAGTCGGCACAGGCTTACAGCCTAAGTTTGAAATCGAAGAAATACATTTATTATAGTGATTATTGTGAGGTAGGTTTTTTCTGACTTACTTACTTACTCACTGGCACTATCGAACCCATAGGTTCATGGCCACGCGGACATAAGCTCTCCATACATCCCTATCCTGAGCTAATGCTTTCCAATCATTCTCTGTATAATCTATTTCCCTCAAATCATAGTTAATGTTGTTCTCCCACCTCATTCATGGTCTACCAACTGGGCGTTTTCCCTCCGGATTTCCTACAAGACGCTTCCATGCACGTCTTGCATTCCCCTTACGCGCAACATGTCCTGCCCATCGCAGTCTACGAGACTTAACTGTTCTTATTATATCTGGCTTCCTATAAAGACCATATAGTTCATTGTTATGAAGTCTTCTCCATTCACCTGTTTGTGCATCTCTCTTTGGTCCAAAAATTTTCCTAAGAACTTTATTCTCAAAAACTCGTAATCTCATTTCCTCCCTTAAAGTAAGAGTCCATGTTTCGTACCCATATAATATTTTTTCTGACTCACCTCATATTTATGATTTTCTTGCAGGCCATAGCTTCAGCAATCTCTTGGAATTTTCAATGCTATTATTATAGTGATTTAACTGTATTTATTTAATTCCTGTTATGATATGCTTACCATCCATATCACTGATAATGATATGTGATATTATATATTAAGAGAAACCTAAAATATCATTTTTAGGATACATTTTAAATTTACAATTTTTCAATTTGTTCTTCAAGTTAACCAGAGAACATTACTAACATTGCAGCCGCACATTATATATTTTATTGAAAAAAGTCAAATGAAGAATTTACGCTAATTATTACCGCACCGTAAACACTTTGTGAAAATCAAGTCAATTGTTCACAGTAATTTTATAAAGTAATTTGATACAATATCTTATATTAATCCAGATTATTTGCCTTTCATGAAGAGAATGCAGAAATCATTTGATAAGTTTTGTTTAATCTATATGTTTACTACTCCAAAATAAAAAAAAAAGTTTATGACGCAGTAAACAAATTAATAATTTTATAGTAGGTTGAGATAGAAAATTGTATATAAAATTGACAATGGCAACATTTATTCATGAAGTCCTCATATTTTTTTTGTGGTAATTTTGGAGACAGTTTTGATCTAACGCTTTAACGACGATCCATAAGTAACTAAACAACTTACTGGCACTATACACCCGGAAGTTCATAGCCATGTGGACATAAGCCCTCCATACTTCCCTATCCTGAGATATTTTCCAATCATTCGATGTATAATTTACTCCTCACATTATGATTAATGTTATTCTCCCACCTCATTTTTGGCCTACCTACTGGATGTTTTTCCTCTCGTTTTCGTACAAGAAGTTTCCACACCTTTCTTTCATTCCCCATTCGTACCATATGCCCTGTCCATCGCAGTCTACGAGACCTAATAATTCTTATTACATCTGGTTTACCATTCAGAGTTCCTACTGGAGACACATCAGGACCTGCAACGTCTACAGCGTCTTAACTACTCATCCTGCCGATGATGGAAGTTAACTTCCGAAAGGCCTCCAGGTAATAATATTTTATATACATCAGTTTAACGAAGTTGAGGACGACGGCACCTGCCAACAGGTACATTTTAAACTTTAATTTTTATCTTATACCATTCACGTAGCTTACTGTTATGTAGTCTTCTTCATTCATATCTCCGTTCGTCTCTCCTTGATCCAATCATTTTCTTAAGAACTTTATTCTCAAATACTTGTAATATTTTCTCCTGCCTTACAGTGAGAGTCCATGTTTCGCTTCCATATAATTTCACGATGACCCATAATATTATGACATGATATGAGTATTGCATGTCCTTGATATCGAAAAAAAGTTTGGTATTTCAGTGGGCCATGGAGAGTGAAAACAATATTTTATTTGAAATTCCATGCGAGTAAATTAAATTTTTATAACATTTTTCAATTCAAATTTTCCGAAGAAAAAAGCTTCAGTAATGAAAAGAAAAGAATAAACTGAGATTACAAGAACGTATGGGTATATTAATAAAATTAAAATTTGTTGGTGACACGATATTGTGGGCCAAAAAAGAATATCATGTATCAAACAATGCAGTAGCCCCTATGGCTGACAATGTGAACCTCATTTCCGCTATCCCACGCTCCTTTGCAAACAAACGAAAGTCAAACAGGATGACAACGTGTAAACCAAGACTTCCCATACACACGGTTTCCCAAGTTAAACTAAAAGAAATTATTAAACTTTATGCTATAAAAAATGTAACTTCGTGTTTTGTTACAAAAATTCTTGATAACTGAATTGATCTCTATATTGCAAAAATATTGTATATTATTTCCGAATTCCGAACATATAAATCAAGGGTAAAGATACTATATTCATAAAACACTAGTAAGTCCACGTCCACACACGTATTTAAAATCCAACAATGAAATGTCTACATTAAATGAAATATGTAAATTATACGATCTAAAGATCTCTGTAAGGAAAACGAAGACCATGGCTTTTAGAGGAAGAGATCCAGTGAGATCCAAAATTATTTTATAAAATCAAAGTATAGAACAGGTGTCTAGTTTCAAATATTTGGGCTGTGATGTTGGCTACAATGTGGAAAGAGATATTGACTCCAAAATAAATAAATTTCAGACGGTGTGTGGAACAATACAGAGAACATTCAAAAATAAAATTAGAAACGAAACCAAGATAAAAATGTATAATGTTATGGCGGTTCCCACAATATTGTATGGATGTGAAACATGGGCTCCAGTGAAAAGACAGAAGGATAGAATACAGACGGCAGGGATGCGGTTCCTAAGACAAGTAAAAGGATGTACAAGACTTGATAGAATAAGAAATGAGGATATAAGAGAAGAATTGAAAGTACAGCCTTTATTGGATAAAGTCACGAATTACAGACAGAAATGGATTGATCACATGGATGGAATGAGTAAGGAGAGATATCCATTGTTAGCAAGAAATTATCAAGCAAGAGGAAGGCGTGATGTTGGAAGACCTAGAAGACGTTGGGCTGATGCATTATGAAGTCGGAACGGGCAATTGCCTAATCCCTGGAGTGATGATGATGATGATGAAATGTCTATAATTAGTAATTATGACCATGAATAGAGTGCAGATTCCTACAACATTTAATATTAAAAAAAAACTATTTTGAGTTTCGAGTACGTAAATAACATTTATATAGGTCTTCTGATAAAAATTTAGAGTTTTTTTATTGTTTCTTAAAAGTCATACCGAGTGCGGCATAAATCACTTAAGCACAACATATGGTTGCAAGGGAAAAAATCAGAATGGTTGAAACTCGGGTTAGAATATGGGGCCTGCGGAATATAATCTCAAACACTACTGCTTGAGGTAATTTGCTAAATCTTACTTTTAGTTTAATAAAGTCATTGTGTATATAAAAAAACTAAAGTACGTCCGTGCAATATATAGAGAAATTCGCCAGCGTTCCGATTAGACATCTTTCTCGCTTGAAGCTAGCTCAAGAGTGAAATGAGTAATGTCACGTAATCTGTTCTCCCTCCTGCACTTCCTTCCGCGGCCTCAATGGCCGTGCATTTTTGCTTGCCTCCTGCGAAGATGGCTTATTTCGAACAGCTTCTCTACAGATTCTACGGACAGACTATAGGGAATACATCTTGTCCAGTATCATGTCTATAAACGACTTCAAGTTGCTTATTTTTATTTAATATATTTGCATTTTAGGTTAACTGACTTTTGCTGCACCCTGTACTAGTCATGCGTTTAGATTTTAGATTTTTTGTCTTATTTGTTGTAATTTCTTTCCATCCATAGTAATTCTGCCCGAAGGCAGATCCTTCACTGCAATCATAGCATTTTCATGCTATGCTTGCAGCTTTACTAGGGAATTATAGGTATGGTAGCTTCCCGTTGCTTTCCACACCGGTGAAGGATGATGATGATGATGATGGCCGTATGATTTCGGAGACCGTTTGTGCCCTAAAGTTTTCGTGACATTTGTCTTACAGGTGAGGAAAAACCCCGATAAAAACCTCACCCAGAAAAACTGCCCCGACCGGGGATCGAACCCGGGCCCGCAGCGTGACAAGGCAGCACGCTACCTCGAGACCACAGCGGTGGACGTACTTTCTTTAATAAAGTAATATTTTATTATCGTTTATTTATTTAGCCTGGTGGAGTTAAGGCCACTCACCAGGAGAAACATATATATGTTACATTAGAATATAACAATCACAATTAACTCTAATATTAAAACCTAAATGAAAATTTGACCATTGAAGTAAATAAGATAACAAAATAATATTAATGCATACTAAATTAAAAATGGAACTAATAATAAAATGTACACAAGCAAGCCAAGTTAAATTGTTCAGTAGACAGTCCTTATATAATGTATTAATACAAAGTGTCTCTAATGTCACTATCCATTTCTGTGAAGGAAGGCAATGATTGAAAAATCAATGCTATCGTGCCTTTTACATGACAACCATCTAGGTGAAAACACATACTCCATCTGTTAGCTGTCAAACGAAATGTAGACCTTGACATTTAAACCGCAAAAAATGCCTTCTGCTCTGTGATACGATTTCGTAAATCAAGCAGACGTGATATTAAATTTTTCATAGAGTGAATCGTAGAATTTTCCACACTGTGTTTCGAGAGGCATTCAACTCCCTACTGAGGCGTCCAGTTGATGCGTTCGGACTATCTGAATCTGCTGTTCTGTTCTGCTGATACGCGTGGTCGTGGCAAATCATACACACTGCCGCTGCGCTTAAATTTGTTTACCAGTCTTTGTTGGGGCTAGTTTACGGAATTTATAGGTAAATTCAGCTCTGGCGTCTTCATATGACAATCTGCGTACCCGTGTAGAAATAATGACAACTCTTTTTCCGTACTAAACATGTTGCACTAAGCTAACAGTTTATGCAAAGAAAATAAAAAAATAGTAATGTTTTCATGGAAATGGATAGTGACTTTAGAGACATCCTGTATTGCGGAGATTTTTATAAGTCGTCAGCCAAGTTTAAATAACCAACATTATCTATATAAGTCAAATAGCATGGTCACTTGTTCAAAGATCGCTTTTTATTCTTGGTATTTTTTTGAAAGACCGGACTGTTGCAATCCCTGCTTTTACTGTATGCCGAAAAGATGGAAAATGTACTTGAATAAACAAATATGAGCCTATAACATTCTAATAAATCTATTAAAATTATAAAGTCGTATTTAAACACTTTTAAGTCTAAAAGTATAAATATGTTCTAATTTTTAGGTCATAGAAACCCGCCCCTTCTTCATGAATATATTAGGTCGAGGCTCACATTGAGCCTGTTTCTACATATCAATGTGTTACTGTTTCCTTTACGTATATATTGAAGTATATAGGGTGTTTCAGAATAAGTATTACAGACTTCTAGGGTTGAGGTACACCTGTCGAGTCGGAGGAAGATCTTCTTGCACGAATTCTGGCGGCAGCAGAAATTATTGAGCACACACCGCAGGTCTTGTGGGACGTGTGTACGAAAACGTACGTCGTAGGTACACTTTGTGCAACGAACAAGAGGATCGCCACGTGGAACCACACTTAAGTACAACTCCTAAAAATCTATAATACTTATTCTGAAACATCCTATATGTATTTTTTTCTTTTTGGGTAAACGATCTGATCCATACCTTGGAAGTGATTAACTAGTTGTCTTTGTATATGTACATATGTAAGTGTCGTGCATGACAACTTGTTATTGGCTGCTGCACAGTAAGTTATGTGAATATAAATGCCCACCGCTGTGGTCTCGAGGTAGCGTGCTGCCTTGTCACGCAGCGGGCCCGGGTTCGATCTCCGGTCGGAACATGCTCCTGGGTGAGGTTTTTATCGGGGTTTTTCCTCACCTGTAAGACAAATGTCAGGAAGACTTTAAGGCCCAAACGGTCCCCGAAATCATATGATTATCCTTCACCGGTGTGGAAAGCAACAGGAAGCTACAACACCCACAGTATAATTCCCTAGCAAAGCTGCAAAACATAGCATCAAAATGTATGATTGCAGTGAAAGACCTGCGCTCGGGCAGAATTAGTATGGATGGATGTATGGATATATATATGGTATGACAAGAAAAATAAATGCCTGGACGGGATTCGAACCCGGATCTCTGATTCTGTACCTCAGCGTGATATCCATTACACTGACAGGCGAATCCAATTCAAACACTTATTTTTCTTATATATGTATATATTCTCCATTATTACTAGATGTCGCGAAAACTCGGTCTTCACTGCCATCTAGTAGCTGAGCATAACAAGTAAGCAAATTAAAGAGAATATTTTTACCTTATAGCTGTGACGCTTTATCGATGTTATAATTAAATGTTTAACATTGAGGAATGCAAGCTTAATATGGTATGATAAGAAAAATAAATGTCTGGACGGGATTTGAACCCGGATCTCTGAGTCTGTACCTCAGCGTGATATCCATTACACTGCCAGGCGAATCCAATTCAAACACTTATTTTTCTTATATATGTTTTATATTCTCCATTATTACTAGATGTCGCGAAAACTCGGTCTTCACTGCCATCTAGTAGCTGACTATAACAAGTAAGCAAATTAAAGAGAATATTTTTACCTTATAGCAGTGACGCTTTATCGATGTTATAATTAAATGTTTAACATTGAGCAATGTAAGCTTAATATGGTATGATAAGAAAAAAAAACTTTATAAGCTAACAAAGATTGTAAATATAATGTACCGGTATAGGTCTATTTCAACAAAAAATCAAATAACTACTTTAACTGACAGTATGTATATTTAGTGGTAATTTTAAATGCAATAAACGACATATTTTTACTATTATAAGGGAATTCTTAAAAATTACCAGAACAGCGGGAAGACATTTTAATCTCTTTGAGCTAATGAAATCTGCGGCAGTAATTTTATATATACTCCTTTTGCTGAAAAGAATTGAACAAAGAAAGATAAGGTTGGGAAATAGGATATGTTTCAAGCTATGTAGCTAATGTTTTTAGTGAACGAGTATAAGCGACAATATATTTGCGTTAATAATAATATCAAATCAAATGGCATATCTCTTCGCAGCTAAGTTCCAGTTGTAATGTAAACAAAACAGATGTAAGACTGGATTTTCATTGTCGAATAACTAGTTAACCGTCAAGTGTATAAGAAAATATAGTTCTCTCTCTCTAATACTCGAAATAGAGAAAATAATGTAATGAAGATACGTGTTATCTAGCACATGTCTATATAAGTTATACAAGATTATTTTAAAATATATAATTACAATGTTAATAGATTAATTGGGGATTGTTACGTTCTTACGCATGCGCAATGTTGAATACGTTGGAATATCAGTTGTATCAAATGGCCAGTTCTGTATAATTATAAGAAATCTCAGAGGAATGTGCTTGAAAAATGGAGAGAAACAAATTAATTCAAAATTTTCAAACAGTTTAGTGAAAAATGTCTTACATTAGCTATTGAGGACGTTGTGAAAATAACAGCAGAATTTACAGGTGAGCCAGCATAGAGCATATATTCTGCTTGTAATGAAATTGCAAATAAAGGATATCTATCGACATTATAGAAAATGCATAAACGTCTGATTAGGTAAGCCCATATATATATATATATATATATTTATCATAAATAAATAAGAAATGCAGGTAATTCCTAATTACTTTATTGTAATATTCCTTGTATATTGGTTATTTCCCTAAAATACGATATTACTTAAGAACAATATTTCCGTACATAATTCACTCATATGGCGAGTTCCCCCAATACACGATGTCGGCGAAGTAATACATTATGCAGGACAAACATATATTACATCAGAATATAACAATCTTAATTGACTCTAATATTAAACACTAAGTAGAAATTTGATCAAAAGATAATATCTAATATATTACGATCTATAATACAACCAGTTAATATTAGTTAAAATTAAGACTAAAACTAATAATAAAATGTATACAAGCAAGGCATATTAAATTGTCCCTGTCTAGTGTATATAAAAAACAGGAAAATAATGAGATATAGAAAACTAATTTTACGATTATACAATATTTAAAACAAAACAAATAAAAATATTTGTTATTCTTAATATTATTTTCATAAATAATTAAATATATTAAACGCGAAAAATAAGGACAACACTCATTCATGAATAAATATATGTTATCAAAATGCAATACCATTAATTATTAACAATATATATAAATTAATTAGTGTATAATGCTATTGTGTTATTATTTAATTGTAATATTAATGTGTTTTCTTTATGTAATTGTAATGTTAATGTTTTCTAGTGTATAATGCTATTGTGTTATTACTTAATTGTAATATTATTGTATTTTCTTTATGTAATTGTAATGTTATTGCTGTTTTTGTTGTTTATTTTTCTTTACACTAGTACCAATTATTACTTTATTGTAACGGACTGTCAACAGTACGTACGGCTTACTGCCCGTGCGACCCATATTTGTAATAATATTTAAATAATATTGTAAATATCTTACTTTTGTCTAATAAAGTCCTACCACTACTACATTATGCAAGTTGGTTTACAGTACAACTGGAACTTAGCTCGGAATTGTATAGCTAAAAATGTAACTTTTTTAAAATCCTGAAACCAAATTTTAAGTTATATTGTGTTTCGTTTACAACTCCGCTAGTTCATTTATTATCAACTCTTGCATTGTGAAATGCCGTAACTTCGCCACAGCACTTGGTGAAAAGGAAGTTTTGATAGTGTTTCAGAAGAGATGTTAATGGCGTGAGACAGTGGGAGGTCGTAACGGGAACGGAATCCTAATTCAAGAGATAAGAAGTGGAGGTCGGTAGTCTATTATCCTAATGGAATCAATGACAAGGTTTGTTGTCTAATGGGATCAAAGATAAGAAGCATCATGGCCGACACAACGCGCCTCCATTACCAATTAGGTGCTTCCAGAAATTCTTACTTTACGCTAAAAATCTTGGTTAAGATCTCTTTTATGATATAAAAATGTTTAAGTTGTTTTGGATTTCTATATCCTGCGATAGTAGTGCATTATAATTATTTCATTGAATAATTAAAAATCTCTATCAAAAGAGAACCCGTGGCTAAAAACGATAATTACAAATTATATATTGCATAATGCATACCGGAAAAATTGTCAATTTAGAGAGACGCTAGATTGCATCAAAATAAGAAAATTGGAATAAACTTGGGTCAAGAATTCCTTCTGAGAACCTTATTTTCTCAGTTTTAGTCAAAGTCCGTAAACTGAAAGAGAAGTAGAGATTTATCAGGTCGGATCGTGTGATGTAGACATGGGGGGGGGGGAGGGCGGAGAGAAAACATGCGAATTCTTAAGTATAATAAGGAAATTTAAGATTGTGTGAAAGCATTTTCATGCTATGCTTGCAGCTTTACTAGGGAATTGTGTAGGTGTGGTAGCTTCCCGTTGCTTTCCACACCGGTGAAGGATGATGATAATGATATGGATGATCATGATGATTTCGGGGACCGTTTGGGCCTTAAAGTTTTCCTGACATTTGTCTTACAGGTGAGGAAAAACCCCGATAAAAACCTCACCCAGAAAAACTGCCCCGACCGGGGATCGAACCCGGGCCCGCTGCGTGACAAGGCAGCACGCTACCTCGAGACCACAGCGGTGGACTTATTACTCTTTAATGCTGGATAAAACTTCAATATATTAGATTTTCAAGTATTTAATTTGTCCCGCGCCGTAGCCGAGCAGTTAAGGTAGGAAGCCTTGGCGCAGAGCTACGGGACTTGCGCTGGTTCGAGTCTCCATGGGGGAATAAATTTTCTCATGGTATTTCGGCCAGTATGGGACCGGTGCCCACCCAGCATCGTGAGGCAATTGGGTAGCTACAATAAGTAGCGGCTCCAGGTTGAGGAACCAGCTATGACGGCTGGGGGACTCGACATGCTAACCACATGTCACCCCTACACTGGCTGTTGATCATCTACCTCTGTGATTGACACATGTGGATGTGAAGGGCCAGCAGCCGGCTGGTAAAAGGGCAACCGCTGAAAAGTGGAAAGACCCTCAATCGGAAGTATTTAATTTCATTGTATAGGCATATAGTTCTTCTTCAGCCTTCTGAAATGAGACTATTGGTCTTTCCATCTCGTTATAGGACGACCTATATTCTTTTCCATTATACCCAGTTATCACATTGAATTCTCATATACCGTATTTATTGAATGATTGAGTTTTGGTTTGTGAAAAAAAAATCATACAAAATAATATTCAATATTCAATAGTAGATTGTATAATCCGTCACGGCGTGGAAAAGCGAGCGACGGGAATCTACCACACCTATAATTCCCTAGTAAAGCTGCAAAACATAGCATGCAAATGCCATGATTGTAGTGAAAGACCTGCCCTCAGGCAGAATTACTATGGATGGAGATTGTATAAGATAATAGCTAATACCCGGCGTGCGCTGCTACACCTAAATAAATGATGTGTTTTTGCATTTAGTTGAATAAGCAAAAGGAAAATAAATATAAATTTATATCGTTCATATTTTTAGATACCCCGTGCTGATTACCCGGCGTTGCCCAGGAATCTACGCATCCCGATGTACTTGGCATAAATGAGGTGAAAGACAAAATTCATTATTCTGAGTTATCCATATAAGAATACCCGCCGTGCGCTGCTATGCTTGCCCGGGAATCTACTTCAAGGCATCAATAAAAGACAAAAATGGTTATTGTGAGTAAATCCTTAAAGATAAACATATGCTGTCGCGGACAGTTTTTTGAGATATTCAATCATGTGTACAATAATTTTGTGTATTTGTTATGGTTTAGGCAGCGTAAGCCATTTAATCTTAAAAAGCGACAATGTTTCACGGTTTTTCACTACAGAAGGTGATTTTTAAGGGTGAAGGGCTTGAGTATTAAAACTCTCTTATAACCTATAACCTTTCCGGGAAAATCCTGAATATTTTGCAAAAAGCCACATGACAATCGGATGAATGTTATGGCAGCACATGCTTGCCCGGGAATCTACTTATCCCGATCTTCTTGGCGTCAATGAAAGACAAAAATGGCTATTGTGTGTTATCTGTAAAAGGTAAACATATGCTGTCGCGGACTTTTTTTGTAGAGTTTTTTTTAGATACTTAATTCCGTGTACATTAATTTGGTGTATTTGTTATGGTTTAGGCGGCGTAAGCCATTTAAGGGTAAAACAAAGGGACTTTTTCACGTTTTTCACTACAAAGGGTGTTTTTAAGGGTGTAAGAGTTGAGTATCTGAACTCTCTTGTAGCCGATGTCATCCCGGGAATCTCCTTAACATTTTGCATAAAATCCCATCACAATCGGATCAACGGAATGGCCGCGCATAAAGTACAAACAAACGAACAAACAAGCAAACATTTTTGTATATTATATAAGCAGTTAAATTGGTATGAGCATGTACGATGAATGCAAGAAGAAAGGTTACCCAGAAAAAATTTGGAATGATGTCCACCTGGAAGAAGAAGGAAAGAAAGACCTCGAAATTTATGGATGCAAGAAATAAGAACTGGAATGGGAACAAGAGGACTGGAGGACATGGTGTGGATGGATAGGGACTAGTGGAGAAGGAAAATAAATCTTGAGGCACAAAGAAAGCCTGAATTCCACAATTTTACGACTTTTTACAACGTATACATTATTACCTTGTAGATTCATTGATCTACTTTCATGAAGATATTCTCATTCTAGAGCTATATATATACAAAAAATTGCTATAGATTGGTAGTATTTTCGTGAAAGCAGGGCAGTGAATTTACAAGATATGGATATATACTTACTCACTGGCACTATCGAACCCGTAAGTTCATGGCCGCGCGGACATAAGCTCTCCATACATCCCTATACTGAGCTAATGTTTTTCAATCATTCCCTATATAGTGTACTTCCCTCAAATCATAGTTAATGTTATTCTCCCACCTCATTATTGGTCTACCAACTGGGCGTTTTCCTCTGGCTTTCCTACAAGAAGCTTCCATGCACGTCATTCATTCCCCATACGTGCAACATGTCCTGCTCATCGCAGTCTACGAGACCTAACTATTCTTATTATATCTGGCTTCCTATAAAGACTGTGTAGTTCATTGTTATGTAGTCTTCTTCATTCGCCTGTCTGTTCACCTCTCTTTGGTCCAAAAATTTTCCTAAGTACTTTATTCTCAAATACTCGTAATCTCCTTTCCTCCCTTAAAGTAAGAGTCCATGTTTCGCACCCATATAATATAACTGGTAGAATAATAGTTTTATATATTTTCAGTTTAACGTTTTTTGAAAGGAGTTGGGTCATCAAAAGTCTCTGCAAGATATGAATATATACATTGTAAAATTGTCACAACTTTATTATAAACGTTACAGAAAAAAATGATTAAGATTGATTAATTTAACGTTACTGGATCAAGTCTTTCACATTCCCCTTAAACGTTTTTAAATTTAACTTAGTTCATCCTTTGCCTGGACAATTCATTTTTAAATATTGCACTTATATGAGGTCTAATTTAGATGTACTTTATTTCTTATTATCATCATAAAACATTGCCTATCTGGCAGCAACCTACTTGGCAATTTTAAGAACATAATTATACATTAAAACATTTAATAAAATAAAATTCAAATAAAAGTAAAAATTACAAACTACAGAAACTGATTTTTAAGAAGATCTGCACGATACTGTAAATTAGACAGGGTCAGAAACAGTATTACCGAGGAAAAAATTAACTTTAAAAAAATACGCAGTTTGTGGGAAGTAAACAATTACAATAATTTGGACACGTCAAGAGGATGAATGAAGACATATTGCCAGTTAGGAGTTTCAAGTGGGTTCCAAATGGGAAGAAAAGAAGAGGGAGACCTAAGGAGATATGGGCAGAGGGAATTATGAATTTGGTTAAGAACAGGGGACTGGAATATGGTAACTGGAAGGATAGAGATGAATGGAGGAATTGAATCAAAACTTAATATTGAGCATAGGGAAATCTGGTATACATCTTAAAACTGTTGAATAAAAAAATAATAAAACCAATTTGTGACTCTCTTTTCATTCAAAGCTCATAAAATAATGTTACTGCATGTTATACCAGTTCACAACTTCTTTAAATGAAAGCATCATCATTCATTGAAAAACCCAATATAATATCTGTTTTTCAACTATCTGGCAGTTTTCACTGAAATTATATTGGCAACACTGCTTTTGGGGTGAACTGCCCTTGTTACAGAAAAATGTTACTTGAAATGTGAGTAATTTAGGAAATAGCCAGCAGATGGAGACGTAAGTTAAATTGGCGCCATGTTATTAACGCGCACTTATATGGAATGTTGTGTTTCATGGATTATCTGCCTGATCAGTTGTCAGTAAATCATTGTTTCCACCTGCTTCAAGCTGTTTCCACATTCCCCCATTACAACGTAACTTGTGTTCAGTAGCGTGGGGAGGTAGGTCGCCAAGGGGTTGTAGAGTCTCAATCAAGGTACAAAATTACATTAATTATAAAACAATTCTAATAAGCCTACAATATCACGCTCTATCCATTTTTTTCTCTTCCAGTCTCCTTTCTTTTCTTTATAATTATAATTATCTTATTTTCCTATGACTGTTTCCATCCAATTCATAGGGCAGTGTTTTCTATTGCGACGTCTCCACAGAAATCTACAGGTCTACACTATATTTTGCATGTTAACTACATAAACTAATTAACTCACTACCTTTATAGAACCCGTAGGTTCATAGCCGCGCGGGCATAAGATCTCCATAAAATCTCTATCCTGAGCCATTGTTTTCCAATCTTCCCCTGTATAATCTACTTCCCTCAAATCATGGTTAATGTTATTCTCCCACCTCATTCCTGGTCAATGAACTGGGCGTTTTCTCTCCGGTTTTCATACAAGAAGCTTTCATGCACCCCTCTTATTCCCCATTCGTGCCATATGTCCTGCCCATCGCAGTCTACGAGACTTAACTGGTGTTATTATATATGACTTCCTATAAATACCATGTAGTTCACTGTAGTTTTCTGCATTCACCTGTCTGATCATATCTCTATGGTACAAACATTTTCCTAAGAACTTTATTCTCAAATACTCGTTAACGTCTTTCCTTCCTTAAAGTAACAGTCCATATTTTGCATCCATATAATATAACTGGGAGAATAACAGTTTTGTATATTTCTCAGTTTAACGTTTTCTTGAAAGGAGTTGGGACGACAAGAGTCGCTGTAATACATACGAATTGAGCCTATGTTTAATTTCTTAGTGCTTCTCATTTCTATTTGTAATTATTGTTCCTAGGTATTTGAATTCAGCCACCTTGTTAGCTATAAAATTTCATAAAAAGAAAAAAATCCCAGACTCTATATCTGAAAAAGAGGAAAGACAGATTGAAAAGGATTGCAGTCACGGCTAACAGATTATAGTAAAGGATAATTAATATTTTTAAAATCCGTGGTAAACCACTGTTGAGGTTGTTGATTAAAATTATAAATAAAGAACACAAACGTGTTGAACGAAAACGCACCCAACGGCCTGAACCCGCTGTATAAAATCTACTAAAATCATTGTAGATGCTGATGATGGAAGTCTGTCTTTTGAAAGACCTACTTTTTAATGTTTGACGATGTTTTATAAACAGAAGTTTTAGCTGAGGACGAGTGATACAACCGGTACCGAAAATTATAATTTTAATTTTTTAAAGGAGTAATTGTCCCGAGCCGTAGCCGTGCCTTGGCGTAGAGCTGGTTCGAGCCCCCAAGGAGGAAGACATTTTCTCAAGGGATTTCGGCCAGTATGGGACCGGCGCCTACCCAGCATCGTGAGGAATTATAATAAGTAGCTGCTCCTGGTTGAGAAAACTGACTATAACGGCTGGGTGACTCGACATTCTGACCACATGTCACCCCTATACTGCAAAGAAATGCCAGTATCAAGCTGCTGCCTCAAATCCAAAGTGATGATGAGATGAAAAGTGAAGAAAGAGATGTCGAAGTAAACATGTTAATAAAAAAGTAGTTCCAATAATTACATGAAGACCATGAAAGTCAGGCTGGATTAACGTATACCTCTGTGATTGAACATATGAGGATGTGAGGCCAGGTCAAGGGTCAAATAGGCCTGTCGCGCAGTGGAGTCAAAGGACTAATTTTCCACCATATTTTCAGTAATTGTTCTCAAGAGATTAAGTGGTCTCCGTTCTAAATGCTAGATTCAAATAAAAACTTTAATGCTAAAGCAGGAATCGAACAAGAGCCCCTGGGATGCTAGTTAGATTTTCTACACGTTGCGGCTATGCTCTAAAACGAGTCCCATTTAAGTTATATAAAGTAAAGTAAAGTAAAGTAATCCCACTACAGGCCATAGAGGACCCTTGGGGTAGTAGGAGGTTAAGGCTCCCACTTTTTCTAGACAATCGGCACTTGATGTCAGCCGGGTTGTCAGCCCTCCGTGACGGCGCCTTTACCCCCAGAACAAGTGTCTGGTATTCATTTCCGTTAGAGGCTGAGTCGACCCCAGGACCATAGTGCCGCCAGAAGGTTTGGGTCAGTTTTAAAAATTCTGACCCCACCGGGACTTCAACCTTCGACCTTCCGGCTTGTAGCGCTGTGCTTTAACCACTACGCTACGGCGTTATATAATAGAATATTTTGAACATAGCAAAAATTGGCTACAATCATTCTGAATTATATGGAATGTAAACAGAATAGAGACACACTTACGGATGACTTTTAACTCATGCCCCAAATGGGAGTCAATAACCAATCATATTTAACTGATTTTTTATTTATAACCAATCACAGTCTTTTTCACCTCGATTTTATCAATTTAATTTTATCACTTTAAAATCAAGCTCCTCCTTTTTAACATTCGGAATAGGTCAGAGCATTATTTTGCAGTGACTGCATGTGGCTACCAGATTGTGTGTGTATATATATATATATATATATATATATATAGTGCACGAACGTAAATACATAGCGCTTGCAGGATATAATATAATATAAAAACATTTGCAAAAATTGATTATACCTCAAAAAAACAGTGTTTGCACTTTCTTAAACGTATTATTTACCAGTAATTTACGTTCCAGAAACATATAATTGACATAGGACATCAGGAATTAATTAATAACCTATAATGTTGGTTATAAATTTCTCCACTAGGGTGCATTGTTACAATATTTCGATCCTTTGGCAATAAATAATATGATCTGGTTGCAGTGATGAACAAATGAAACATAACACTCGTTTCTCATTTGTTTTCAAACATCGCCGTTTACATTAAATATATAAATATTTATAATAACTATATTTAAATAATGATTTGTGAGTAAACGGCTTAATTGTATTCGTTAAATAGTCATAGCAAATGTAACTCTTGATTTCCAAATTCTCTAGACAAATTTACTCCTCACTCACGAGTCGTGAATTTATAGATCATTTGGAAATCATTTGTGGCATTACTTATGATAAAAAGTTTAATAGTTTTATTTTTGGAAATAAAAAATACTAATATTTTTAGAATAGGTAATACAGTTGAAGATGACTTGGAAAAATCAAGAAATGTCACACAATTACGAAAATAAAGATAATCCTGACATATATGCTAACCTTTTGAATCTTTCAATTGGAAGTGATAAACATTAGAGAGACATGAATGTCCCAGTGAAATAAACGGTTGAAGTTTTGCTATGCTGGGGAAAACAAATATTGTTCAAACATTTAAATTTAGTTTTCTGTATTCTTGGTTTTTCTGAAATTGCTTGATTTTCTCCTATGGTTTTCAATTATAATTAGAAATATTTTTTGTGAGCTATATTTTGTGACGATTACGTATACTTTTTATGTTAAGCCAAGAGTTTTTAGGAATATATCAGTAAGCGGGTGTGTCAAATGCTGTATTTGTGTATCTTACACAAATTACACATAATAATTTTATTTAATTAGTAGCTAATACCCGGCGTGCGCTGCTACTCCTAAATACATGTTAATGTGCATTTTTTTCACCAGCCTTGAGCTGCTATGCTTGCCCGGGAATCTGCTTATCCCGATCTTCTTGGCATCAATGAAAGATCAAAAATGGTTATTGTGAGTTATCCGTAAAAGATAAACATATGCTGTCGCCGACTTTTTTGTAGAGTTTTTTGAGATATTCAATTCTGTGTACATTAATTTGGTGTATTTGTTATGGTTTAGGTAGCGTAAACCATTTAAGCGTCAACATAGGGACTTTATTTCACGTTTTTCACTAGGCATTTTTAGGGATGAAGGGGTTAATATCATAACTCTCTTATAGCCTATGTTCATCCCGGGAATCTCCTGAACATTTTGAAAAAAAACATCAACATCGGATCAACGTTGTGGCCGCGCATAGAATACAAACAAACAAACATATATTTTTATATATTAGATGTCGGTCCTTGACTGAACTCGCGAGTTCAAACTTAGCACGGGTCTATGGATTTTTTTCAGGGCATAAAAACTCAGATTATGACTTCCTTTGGAAGGACAGAACAGCCGTGGATTCCATGTAGTTGATTTACTGCACTATACAACTTCGATCCTGTGGATTCCATGTAGTTGATTTACTGCACTATACAACTTCGATCCTGAAATAAGAGCCATCTGAGGGAAATCTATCTCTACTTTTCACACTCAGATTTAAATCGCGATACAATTGATCTGATTTGTTGAACAGCATCATGAAAATAAACTCTGCTGCTGCTGCTGCTGCCGCCGCCGCCACTGCCACCGCCGCCGCCACTGCCACCGCCACCGCCACCGTGAGAAAATGGGCGAGTTAGTAAAAAGTAAAGAGATCCCACGACAGGCCTCGAGTGGCCCTTGGAGTAGGGGAAGGTTAAGGCTGCCACTTTTTCTGGACAATCGGCACTTGATGTCAGCCGAGTTGTCAGCCCTGCGTGACGGCCGCCTTTACCCCCAGAACAAGCGTCTGGTACTCATTTCCGTTAGAGGCTGAGTCGACCCCTGGACCATGGTGCCGCCAGAGGGTTTGGGTCGGTTTAAAAATCCTGACCCCCACCGGGACTCGAACCCTCGACCTTCCGGCTTGTAACGCAGTGCCTTAACCATTACGCTACGGCGTACCCCATGGGCGAGTTAGTGCGAACGGGATTAATTTAGCATTTACTTGTTTGTTAGCGGGTTTTTGTGATAAGTTGTCAACACTGTCTGAGAAATAACTAATACATATTTTACATTGCAAATATGGTGATTTTTTTATTACTTTGAGTTCAACTTCTGACTTAAATTTAAGCCATTTCTCATTTCTTTGGGAAAAATAACACACACACACACACACACACACACACACACACACACACACACCCAACACACACACACCACACACACACATATATATATATATATATATATATATATATATATATGTATCAGGTAATTATCACATGGCCTACTGCAACAATACATTATGTGCTTTTCCTTTTTTAAAATTTGAATTCATGTAGTTGATAAAGAATCCTCATATCATTAACTAAACAGTATAGCAGTTAATTATAAAATTTGACTTGAATTTTAAAAAAATGGATAAACAATCTAATTCATACTAAACTAGGCGAATACAATATTATAGAAGGCCAGATGCTTTATGGGGTCTATTTGGGTCTTACGTTTTCTGAAATTTGTCTTACTGGCAAGGAAAAACCCCGAAAAATACCTTTCCCAGGAAACTTGAACCGATGGGATCGATATTTGGACGCTTCGTCTAAAGAAATAACATTACTACTAGACCAGAGCGATGGAACTTAACACAATAGACATAAAGTGGTTTGGTCACAACCGAATATTCTAGACGCGATATAAACCTTACATTTAAGCATCTTAAAACAATAAAGGTCAGTGCAGGTCCATTAGTTGATATACTATGCTCACCACTTCATTGACACATTAACTAATATTATACAACACTCAGAAATGTGCAAAATGAATTCTGAATCACTCTGTATAGAAGTGATATAATATGAAAAGTGTGTTACCTCTGTCACACCCTATACAGCACAATACCCATTATTGTCATGTGCAAGGTCTGAGGGGTGACTTCTCTTATCTAGGTAATAAAATTCACAAGTTGCTATTCGTCGGGTACCAACGTTAATTGTAGGTAAAACATGGTAGAAGTAAAAAGACAAAAAATTGTAAGTAAACTTCAGAATAATAGGAGAAGGATATAAATACAAATTAAAATTATTAAAAAGTAAATATAAGACACAGAGATAATTGAAATATCACGATCTATGAATAGATGAATTAATGAAGACAAATTAACAAGGAAGAGTTATTTAGTTAATATAAAGGAGATGCATTTTTTCATTACATTAACTAACCTCTCACCTTATAGATATCGCCTCGTACTTTTTACATGCCACAGGCCACCCAGACCTTACAGTGGTTCGACCTGTCAGGAGAAGGATTTTAAAATATGGATTACACACATACTTTTTTTGACAACACAAGGACACGGAGGGTCTCCCCGAATGAGGGATCAGCTCAATGTCACGGCCTCCTCCGAGACAACAACAACAACATGAAGACGAAACACAACATTCGCACACACATTCATACTAAACATGACGAATATGATAACGATGTTTATGATGGCCAGATGATGTTCAGGGACCGTTTCCTCTATTTTATCTTATAGGCGAGGAAATATCCTGAAAACAACCCATCACGCAAGAAATTTCTCCCGACTGGAAATCGCACTCGGGCCCGTTGCGTTCGAGGCAGTGATACTACCCCGAGACCACAGCGGTGGAGATGAATTCTTCAAAGGGGGAAAAAGAGGCCAATAACATTCTGCTTAAACTACTTATGTTAGTCTAAAAAAAGAAGATACTTTCAATATCTAATCATTATATATTAGGAAAAATATTCCATGGATGCCAAATAAAGAAGAAATTTAACACTAACAATATTTTCAATTTGTAAATTATAGTATTTATTAGCCTATAAGTTAGTATATTATGCCATTTCGCATTCACTTTATGTTCGGAGATGTTATTTCTGTCAATTTCGTGTTCTAGCTGATGCCCTCATTCAAAGACCGAGTTCTTTAAAAAATCTCCCAAAATGGCAATACTTAAAGTTATTAAAATTCATCGGAGAACATATTGTTTAAACAACTCACCTCATAGGATTCATGCTTCCATGATATCGCGATTTCAAACATAATCATGTTCATCGTCAGCCATAACTCCGACTGATGAGTTATGGCTGACGATGAACATGATTATGTTTGAAATCGCGATATCATGGAAGCATGAATCCTATGAGGTGAGTTGTTTAAACAATATGTTCTCCGATGAATTTTAATGATTATACCTCATAATGTTTACTTCCCAACATTAATTAAATACACTTAAAGTTATATTTTCTGTTATTTTTTTGACGTGAATACGTCTTTAAATTTGCGTCCATAGTGGGAGGCAATTCAGAAAGCTGATGATAAAATCGGGAGATACAGTTTGGTGTTACAGCTACATATCTATCATCTACATCCAAAATTACACCTCTCGATAGATAAAGGATAAAATAATTCGTTACGTCGAGTGTGGACTGTGACACATCGCGTGCGGCAGAGGGAGATATGCCGCCATTTTGAGGTTGTTTCACTGCGTCACAACATTTTTGTTTAGTATAGATTTTTTTATAATAATAATAATAATAATAATAATAATAATAATAATAATAATAATAATGATTTATTTTAGCTGGCAGAGTTAAGGCCATAAGGCCTTCTCTTCCACTCAACCAGCGAATAGTAAAATTATACAAAAATTACGTACATATTACAATTTTAAGATATTAAAATACAGACTAAACAAAATACAATGATGATGGATCTAATACTAGCTAATGCTAACAAAAACATAGAATATAATAAAATTAAAATGATATAAAATAAAGTAAGTAGCTTCCTACATGATTATTAATAGAATGCTCTATATAGTTGTTATGTAGTTAATGTTTTCATTGTGTCGAACTTAAGATATCAGTTAATTTGGATTTAAATAATGATAGCGATTGACAGTCCCTGACATGACTGGGAAGTGAGTTCCATGCTCTAGCCATAGATATTGTGTAAGATTCAGAGTACAGACAGGTCCTGTGTTGTGGTATCAAAAGTAAAGAAGAGTCTTGTGATCTTGTTCCTAAATTGTGATGAGCCGATAAATGTTGAAAACGTGTTGTTAAATAAGTTGGTAAATATGTGTGCAGAATTTGGAATAGTAAGGTATGTGAATGTAAAGTTCTTCTGTCATTTAGGCGTAGCCATGATAAGGCCTGAAATGAAGGAGACACGTGGTCATAACGACGGAGATTGAATATAAATCGAATGCACGCATTATGAGCACGCTGTAGTCTGTCAGATAGATCAGTTGTAAGATTAGTCAGTAATATGTCGCAGTAGTCGAAGTGTGGCATTATAAGAGTCTGTACAAGTATTTGTTTTAATTTTGTAGGAAGGAAGTTTTTAAAACTATTTAGGGAGTGAAGAATTGAGAACACTTTCTTGCAGGTATTATTCACCTGGATTTTCCAGTCTAGGTGTTGGTCCATATAGATACCCAGATTTTTTACTACTGAGCTGTAGGGGATATTTTTGTCATTTAGGAGAATGGTAGGGATATTTTCGTAATTTATAATGCTTTGGATTCGCCGATGTCCTATAATTATGCACTGTGTCTTGTCAGTATTTAGATTAAGTCCATGTTTCTTCGACCATTGGGAAATTGAGTCTAGGTCACTATTTAATTTGTCTAGTGTGTCATGTACATCGTCAGGATGGGAGTGAATGTAAATTGCAAATCGTCAGCGTATAGGTGATATCGACAATAGGTAAGTCTAGTGGATATATCGTTAACATAGATAGAGAACAGAAGTGGTCCTAACACTGAACCTTGTTGGACGCCACCCTTCAGTGATAGCCAGGATGAGGAAAGTTCTGCATTGGATACACATTGCTGGCGACCATGAAGATAGGATCCAAGCCAGTTAACAGCATTGTCCGAAAGATTCAGAGCGCGTAATTTTGCTATTAATATGTCAGTGTCAACAGTGTCGAAAGCTTTGCTGAAGTCCAAGAGTGTAAATATTGTCATGTGGCCACTGTCCATTGCTTCACGCGTATCTTCGGTAACTTTAAGAAGTGCGGTTGCCGTACTATGGCCTGTCCTAAAACCTGATTGGTATGGGTCGAGTATGTTATGAGTGTTAAGGTAATCAGTTAATTGTTCATGAACAATGCGCTCCAAGGCCTTAGATAGGACTGGGAGGATGCTGATTGGTCTGACTCGGAGAAGTTATATGTTCGTTTTAGTGTCGGTAGTCAGCTCTATTGCGTATATAAAACATTAGTGTGAAATAGTTATAGTGAATATATATGGTGCTAAAGAAAAAAATAAAATAAATAATGCAATTTCGGTCTATACTCGTAAAAATCCAAATAAAAGTATACAGATCGTATATCACAAGATAGCAGTCTGCTAACAATTCCTCTTCATAGCACTTCCTCCTATTCTACTTCCTTCACAGTAGCCTCTGCCCGCTCCTGGAATCTCCTTCCTCAAGATATCAGGGGTTGCCGCACACTTGGTACCTTTAAGTCACGCTTATACCGTTACCTGTTGTCTAATAATTATTTTTTCTCTATTTATTTAATTTTATACTATGTCATTAATCTTTTCCTCGTTTTTATATATATATATATATATCTATATATATATATATATATATATATTGTACATATTATATATTTAATTCGTTAAATTTAGAGTAAATCAAAATACATTATAAATATTAATTGTATTGTATTCATAACTTGTAATCGTTTATATATATATATATATATATATATATATATATTGTAATTTAGATTTAAGACTATTTTTTTGTTTGTATTTTTTCAAACCTGGTTGAGTGGTAGACAAGGCCTTAAGGCCTTAACTCTGCCAGGTAAAATAAAGCTATTATTATTATTATTATTATTATTATTATTATTATTATTATTATTATTATTATATATGTACGGTTCGAAAGGGTTTCTGAAGAGCAATCCAGTGGTACCCACAAAACACAACATGACAGAATGAAAGTACGTAAAAGAATGAAGGCGTCCAAGTGGATCAACGACGGCCGAGCCTATGCAAGTGGATGATCGCTTCTCTATCAACCCGAAGGACTTCCTAATGTTCAAAAATGATTGACTATATATATATATATATATATATATATGTCATATATATAATACGCTCAAAGAAAATATTACCCGTTACGTACACGTATTGACGTAAAACACACGGCCGTGTCCACGACACAGCCACACCCTGATTTTTTTCTTCTTTCAACGTCTCTCTCAACTTCCTTCATTCATCTGTATCTTCCTCCCCCCTCACGATTTCTTTCCTCGTAATTCCAATTCAAAAGACTTATCTGTAAAACCTTCACAATCATTTAATTAAGTGCCCGATCAATCGCCTTCTGTCTAATCACAACGTGAAATTATTCCTTATATATCTGCTTCCTCTCTTACTTTTTCCATATTATTAGGGATTCTTACTCTGGCATCAATGCACGTATTTAGTTGCTTACTTTGCATAAATACGAATTTACACAAATATACATGATGCATATCCTTTCATAACTATGGCACGAGGAATAATAATAATAATAATAATAATAATAATAATAATAATAATAATAATAATAATTTAGGAACAAAATTAGACCATAATCGCACAAACAAAACAAGCAATAAATGCTTTAAACTCTGTTTGGTGGAGCAAAAATATTACAAAAAATAGAAAATTACAAATATATCAAACCATAATTCAGAGCATTTTAACATATGGTGTTGAAGTTTGGCAAATTCCTACCAGGGAAATGAAAAGAATTTTAAGTACAGAAATGGATGTTTTAAGAAGATCAGCTGGAAAATCTAGAATGGATAGAATACGAAATAAAGAAATAAGGGAAATTATGGGTGTACAAGAGGAGCCGGACATTATAGAAAAGAAAATATTGCAGTGGTATGGTCATGTCAAAAGAATGCCAGAGCAAAGATTGCCAAAAATTGTTAGGAATGGATCCCAATGGAAAGGAGGAAGAGAGGAAGACCGAAGAAAACTTGGATAGAATAATAATAGCTTTATTTTACCTGGCAGAGTTAAGGCCTTAAGGCCTTGTCTACCACTCAACCAGGTTTAAAAAAATACAAACAAAAAATAGTCTTAAATCTAAATTACAATATATATATATATATATATATATATATATAAACGATTACAAGTTATGAATACAATACAATTAATATTTATAATGTATTTTGATTTACTCTAAATTTAACGAATTAAATATATAATATGTACAATATATATAAAAAACAGGAAAAGATTAATGACATAGTATAAAATTAAATAAATAGAGAAAAATTAATTATTAGACAACAGGTAACTGTATAAGCGTGACTTAAAGGTACCAAGTGTGCGGCAAACCCCTGATATCTTGAGGAAGGAGATTCCAGGAGCGGGCAGAGGGCTACTGTGAAGGAAGTAGAATAGGAGGAAGTGCTATGAAGAGGAATTGTTAGCAGACTGCTATCTTGTGATCTAGTGTCAATATTGTGGTAAGAGGATAACTTCTCAAATCTAGACGCCAGGTAAGTAGGGATGTAGGAATTCAGAAGCTTGAAAAGTAGTGAAAGAGAGTGCAATTTACGTCTGTCAGTAAGACGGAGCCAAGAGAGGTTATTAAAGTGTTCGGAAATATGGTCATAACGGCGGATATTGAAAATGAATCGAACGCAAGCATTATGAACACGCTGCAGTCTCTGCGACAAGTCATAGTTTAGATCATTATATATAATGTCACAATAATCGAAGTGTGGTAACACAAGATTCTGCACAAGGATTTTTGTTTTAACGAAACTGGGAGAAAATTCTTTAAACGTCTAAGATAATGTAAGATGGAGAGAAAGTCTTTTTACATATGTGTTTCACTTGTGTTTGCCAGGTTAAATTTGCGTCTAGATGTAGTCCAAGATCTATTACTGAAGAAGAATAAGGGATGATTATATTATTTATAGTAATGTTTGGTAGTGTAAGATATGTCAAAGGTTTGTAAGCAGTCTTTGTTGTCCCATTAGAATTACTTGTGACTTGTTAGGATTTAGATTTAGACCGATACTTGAAGACCAGTTAAAGATGGATATGAGATCGTCATTCATTTTTGTCAAGCTGTTATAGAGAGAATGAGGAGGTGAATGTAGGTAAATTTGGAGAAGGGGTACAAGCAGCTATGAATATCAGAAGAATGGAGGAAGATCAATGAATATACAGAGAGGAATGGCGTTTGGTGTTCCGGAAGACGGCGGCAGCTGCCATGATACCGGATGATGATAAATAATAATAATAAATAATAATAATAATAAATAAGAAGAAAAATAATAATAAATAATAAGAATGAAAGAAGAATGAAGAAATAATAATAAGAAATGAATAATAATAAAATAAGAAGAATAAATAATAATAATAAATAATAATAATAATAAGAAAATAATATAATAATACTAATAATAATAATAATAATAATAAATATAAATAATAAATAAATAAATAATAAACTAAATAAAATAATATATAAATAAAATAATATATAAATAATAATAATAATTAATAATAAATAAATAAAATAATAATAAATAAATAATAATAAATAATAATAATAATAAATAATAATAATAAATAAATAATAATAAAATAATAATAATAATAAATAATAATAATAATAATAATAATAATAATAACTAATAATAAATAATAAATAATAATAATAAATAATAATAATAAATTAATAATAATAATATAATAATAATAAATAATAATAAATAATAATAATAATAATAATAATAATAATAATAATAATAATAATAATAATAATAATAATAATAATAATAAATATAGAATTTAATTACATGTACATTTAGTAAAACTAAACATAGTAATGAGGTGGTATCCGTGAATATGTTTATTAGTTTTCCAGATGATAAAAATTTGGGACATTTTGGATTAAAATTCCTGGGATAATCAACCTTATTGAGGCTCTCTCATTAGTTGCCTCGAATGTCAAGGCAAACGCTGGGTTGAACATTTATTTCATCCATTCACTTCATAATACGATTAAAATTACAAAAGTGAACGTCTACAAAATACAGGGTGATCTGAACTCTACTGACAAATCTTCACAAGTTTTTCAGGGATGTTTCTCCGAGTGTTTTGTAAGATATGAATTGGAATATATCTAAATTGCAATCTTAATTTATTGCTGACTATAGGAAGGGGTTAATTTATAAATATTTATTTGGCATAGTGCGTAAGTTTATATATTTTATACTGAGTTCTGCTGACTACAGGGAGGGGTCAAATTTTAAATATTCCTTTGTATAAGTTTATAACATTTATAGCGTGTCCGTATACATATGATGTAAGGAACGCATGGCTCATTACCAAGTAATTTCACCGTTTTCGTTTTGTGCGAAGTTTTTCTTGCCACTGATACTAATTCTCAGGTGTATGTGGTTTCAACCTATTAGGGCACCACCAGCACTTTCTGCAGTGAATGTTAGGGAACACTTGATCAATATTTAGGACAAAAATAGGTTGGGCGATGTAGTCCTATTCCATGGCCAGCTCGGTCACTAGATCTGACAACCATTAACTTTTTCTTCTGGGTTCATGTGAAAGCTCTCATGTATGTGACGTGAAGAAACGTGAATAGACATGTTTGATTGTAGCAGCCGCTGACAATATGCGGCAATCTCCTGGGATTCTAGAGCGTGTTCGATAATCCAAGAGGTGTCGCTGTGAAGTTTGTCGTTATATTTGTGGTGAATATTTTGAATAATTTATTTAAACGATGTAACAGTGTAATTTGGAAATAATAATACACGGAGTAAACAGTTACAAAGGTGGTTGAGTTATACAAAACGAAGACAACAATTTTGCTCGGACAAAAGCCACAGGACATCATCGGTTCCTTATATCAAAACACTCTGTAAAAATCCCTTAACAACTGTGGAAGTTTATCGGTAGAGTACGAATTCACCCTATACGTAGAGAAAAATCGAAGATAACACGCTGTATACTGGAATCCAATTAAATAATACATTGGCATAGGTGCTAAATATTAATACAAATAAATTAATTAACCACAACTAACAAGAAAATACGTTCAGTAAGAGATAAAGCAATTAATTTAGCTGTAACAAGCCACTGCTTCATAAAGAGAAAAGTAAAGCCATGGTTCCGTATAACAGATTTACGATACGAAAGGAACACCGTGATATATCTATATTAATCTAAACGTATTGTGAAAACTTTATTTTATTTTATTGTGTTTATTTTTATTTCTGCATCAAATATTAGTTGTTAGTTATTTGTTCGTACTGGGCGGACAGACTGTCCTGAGCACCGCGACCAGAAATATCCTTTTTGCTATCCCAGTATATTATGGATGAATAGATTGAAGTCTGGTCTACAGTGTTATGTGAGTTTTAGGTCGTCTTCCGGGTCCAGCACACCAGGTTCTTCTCTCATGACTCGTACTGTCATTTTTTGGATTGGGCCAGTGACTGCGATGAGGGACTACAATCCTCCAGTTGGCCCCTTCTGCCCTCTTTTATTGCTTACTTAATCACTGGCACCATCGAACCCGTAGGTTCATGGCCGCGCGGATATAAGCTCTCCATACATCCCTATCCTGAGCTAATGCTTTCCAATCATTCCCTGTATAATCTACTTCCCTCAAATCATAGTAAATGTTGTTCTCGCTAGGACTCGTATTAATGAGCCAGTACCCCGATGGAACTCCACTACATCCCTGTAATCACAAATTTTCAATAGCAAACTATTTTTCCTAGCATGAAATGTGGCGAAAATGATATGAAATTAATATATGTTATAAGGTGAGGGAATGGAGGATGGATAATGTTGGTGGGATGAAACAGGAGAACACCCAGAAAACCCCGAAAAATCCCCGTATGACCCACCACTAATATCTATCAGGAACCGTCTGAATTTGAACCTGGGACCCTAGTCAGGCCACAGTTTACAGAGACCGCCATAAAATATTAAGAGAGATCTCTAGAAAATGGTATTATAATATTATAATTATTTTAAAAATATTCTAATAAAATGGAATAAAACATACCGCATTGTTAAAAACATAACCTGGAAAGCTATTTTGTATATTGGTAACTTAAAGAAAAGCAGTTAGCTTAAAATTAAATAAATTTTATTTAAGGCAGAATTGAGAGCGATATGGACAGCAGGACAATTGATATAAATAATAGGATTAGCGTGTAAACGGAGCTCATTACCAGAGAATGCGACGAACAGAGCGTGTTCTCTTGATAACCTCTGGTTATTCTTAACGTACCGTCTACTATAAATCTTATAATTCCGATTCAATTGCCTCCGAAAATTTAAAAGCCATTAAAAAGATTCTAATCTTTACAGTTATGGGAACAATAGAAACCAAGTTTATGCAATACACAAACAACGTAGAATAATTAATCTAAAAATGATATATAATAATAATAATAACAATAATTTATAATAATAATAACAATCCATCCATAGTAATTCTGCCCGAAGGCAGGTCCTTCACTGCAATCGTAGCATTTTTCATGCGATGCTTGCAGCTTTACTAGGGAATTGTGTAGGTGTGGTAGCTTCCCGTTGCTTTCCACACCGGTGAAGGATGATGGTAATGATGATGATAATGATAAGAATGATGATGATGGTGGTGATAGCCATATGATTTCGGGGACCGTTTGGGCCTTAAAGTTTTTCTGACATTTGTCTTACAGGTGAGGAAAAACCCCGATAAAAACCTCACCCAGGAAAACTGCCCTGACCGGGGATCAAACCCGGGCCCGCTGCGTGACAAGGCAGCACGCTACCTCGAGACCACAGCGGTGGACATAATAATAATAATAATAATAATAATAATAATAATAATAATAATAATAATAATAATAATAATAATAATAATAATGGCGTTGAATCTTTATGGGAAACCAGATATAATTAAGAAGAGTTAAGTCTCCTAGACTGCGATGGCAGGACATGTGGCACGAATGGGGAATGAAAAAAGGGCATGAAAGCTTCTAGTAGGAAAACCAGAGGGAAAACGCCTAGTTGGCAGACCAACAATGAGGCGAGAGAATAATATTAACCATCATTTATGGAAGTAGATTATACAGGAAATGATTGGAAAATATTACTCAGGATAGAGATGTATGGAGAACATATGTCCATGCGGCCATGACCCTATGAATTCGATATTGGTAGTGAGAGATAATGACGTTGAAGGATAGACAAATGGGGGTAATGTTAATTTTAAGGAACTTCGATATTCGGCATTGAAGACGGAGCAGCTGGAGATTGAACAAGAAGAAATTCACAATATCAAGAATATTCTTGAATAACTGAAGAACGGAAATTGAGATAGTTTGGACATTTTAAAATAATAACAGAAGAAAGATTATCGAACATTATTTTGGAATGGAATGCTGAATAGTCAGAAGGAGAAGAGAAAAACCACAAGAACTATAGATGGTTGGGATCAGGACGAATATGAATAGAATAGAGCAATTCAATAGCCAATTATTAGCAAAATAAAATGGGCAAGACAAGATTTTCGATGATAATAATAATAATAATAATAATAATCATCATCCTTCACGGATTAGGTCTTTGTCTATTCCGATCTCACATCTGTTCAGCGCAATGATGATGATGATGATCCATCCATAGTAATTCTGCCCGAAGGCAGGTCCTTCACTGTAATCATAGCATTTTCATGCTATGCTTGCAGCTTTACTAGGGAATTGTACGCGTGGTAGCTTCCCGTTGCTTTCCACACCGGTGAAGGATGACGATAATGATGATGATAATGATAAGGATGATGATAGTGATGATGGCCATATGATTTCGGGGACCGTTTGGGCCTTAAAGTTTTCCTGACATTTGTCTTACAGGTGAGGAAAAACCCCGATAAAAACCTCACCCAGAAAAACTGCCCCGACCGGGGATCGAACCCGGGCCCGCTGCGTGACAAGGCAGCACGCTACCTCGAGACCACAGCGGTGGACATGATGATGATGATGATGATGATGATGATGATGATGATGATAATAATAATAATAATAATCCATAGTAATTCTGCCCGGGGGCAGGTCTTTCACTGCAATCAAAGCATTTTCATACTATGCTTTGCAGCTTTACTAGGGAATTATAGGTGTAGTTAGCTTCTTCCCCTTGCTTTCCACACCGGTGAAGGATGATGATAATTATAAGGATGATGATAATGACAAGGATGATTTTCGGGGATCTTTGGGCACTAAGCTTCCTAACATTTGTCTTACAGCTGAAGAAAATCCCGGAAAAAAAAAACTCACCCAGGAGCCTGTCCCGACCGGGAATCGAACCCGAGCCCTCTCCGTGACAAGGCAGCACGCTACCTCGAGACCACAGCGGTGGAAATAATAATATATAATAATAATAATAATAATAATAATAATAATAATAATAATAATAATAATATACAATAATGATAATATATAATAATGATATAATTATAATAATGTAATATATAATAATAATAATAATAATAATAATAATAATAATAATAATAATAATAATAGTGCACGTATAGGGAATGAAAAGACTTGCATGGAAGCTTCTTGTAGGAAAGCCAGAGGGAAAACGCTCAGTTGGTAGACCAAGAATGAGGTGGGAGAATAACATTAACTATGATTTGAGGGAAGTAGATTATACAGGGAATGATTGGAAAGCATTAGCTCAGGATAGGGATGTATGGAGAGCTTATGTCCGTGCGGCCATGAACCTACGGGGTCGATAGTGCCAGTGAGTAAGTAAGTATAATAATAATAATAATATAATAAAATAATAATTTAACATAATAATAATATAAAATAATAATAATAATATAAAATATTAATAATAATAATAATAATAATAATAATTATTATTATTATAATAATAATTCCAAGATCAAATTAAAAAGACAAAAGAGAATTCGAGGAAGATAGATCTAAGAATTTGAAATGCAGTCCATGTAATAATTAATACTAAAGCTTTAGTTTTCAGTCCAGCAGGCTAAGTATTTCTATTTCTGTTTGTATATTTTATTTTGTGTAAAATTTCTGTACCGTAATTTAACTTTATTGATATTATGAAATAATGATTTATGAATGAATAAATCGTATAAATGAAATTACAATCCAGGATTAGCTTTGTTAATCGAAACAAATGGATGAAAAAATTCAGTAAGATTAATCGGTCTACGGATTTGATACAAAGACTTTCCGAATAATAGTCTCAAGCTTTGCTGTTCTAATTTACTCATTCTATTAGTTGTGTTTGAATGTGGTCTATCGCATTTAACATAGTTTTAGGCTTTGTGATATATTTTTCTAAACTAGGTGATTTCCTCCTATGGCCGATAATTTGTTTATTCCGATATCCTTGTCACCTTAGGGACTAAAAAAACTTTAGATTCGACACTAATATCGGCCATTTTGGATATTTTCACTCATCACCCCCCATCAAGATTAACATGGACTTTTAACCCTAAATTGACAATGCATCCTATAGGATACAACAATTGGTTTAATTTATTTAATAGTTTTAGTAAAATAGAAGAAAACGCACGAATAGAAATTACTTAAAATGTGTGTTGAATTACACAATATACCTAATAATAACATGCATGATTTTGTTTTCACTGCTGTCAGCCACATTTAAATAACTGACACAAGAAGTTAGTGTCTTGACCATTGTCTTCTACACTAGCGTCACTTGTAGCACATACGCAAAACTCGCCCAGTCTCCCATCTATTCCTCTAATCCTCTAATCTGTGGTCTTGCCAATTTGAGGATTAAACGGCAGCGGGAGTGTCACTATTCATCTCAGAAACATGGAAAAACTATGGATTCGGTACTAATATCTGTATTACTCATACATCACCAACTTTCACCCCCTAGTGGGCTTAAATTTCATTGCGACTCTCACAAATCAGGACAGTTCCCCCAGAAATATGGGTTATTGAAGATATTACTAAAAGGAGAAATAAAATGACGTAAAGAAGATGGCATGAAATAGGATCCGATGGAAATACTTTGTGAATGCTCTATGCTCCTCATAAAGGGATACAGGAGATAGATTGATTGAAATAACGTGTAGAAATTTAGGCAAACTTTGTAAACATGGTTCTGAACGTGATCCATATTAAATGGAATCCACAGTACATCGTAAAAACGTGTAAAATATTGTTGTTCTACTCCGATATTGTCGTGAGAGAGAAAGAGAGAGACAGAAAGAGAGAGAAAGAGAGAGACAGAAGAGAGAGAGATAGAAAGAGAGAGAGAGAGATAGAGAAGAGACGAGAGAGAGACAACGAGAGAGAGACAGAAAGAGAGAGAGAGAGACAGAGAGAGAGAAGAGAGACAAGAAAGGAGAAGAACAGACCTAGAGAGAGCGAGCAACTATAAGAGAGAGCATACATATAAAGAGAGAGAGACATAGAAAGAGAGAGACAAGAAAGAGAGATACACAAGAAGAGAGAGACATAGACAGAGAGATAGATAGAAAGATAGAGATAGAGAAAGAGAGAGATAGAGAAAGAGAGAGACAGAGGAAAGAGAGAGACATAGAGATAGAGAGATGAGATAGAACAGAGAGTGATATAGAGAGAGAGAGAGATAGGGAGAGATATAGAGAGAGATAGAGAGAGAGAGAGATAGCAGATAGAGAGAGAGAGAGAGGAGAGAGAGTGAGAGACAGAGAGATAGAGAGAGAGACAGAGAGGAGATAGCGAGAGAGAGAGAGAGTATGGAGAGAGACATGCGAGAGAGACAGAGAGAGGACAGAGAGAGGGCATGAGAGAGAGACAGAGAGAGAGACAGGAGAGAGGGACACGAGAGAGGGACAGAGCGAGAGACGAGAGAGAGACAGAGAAGAGAGAGTGAGAGAGAGACAGAGAGAGAGACAGAGAGAGGACAGAGAGAGGGACAGAGAGAGAGATGAGAGAGAGGCAGAGAGAGAGACAGAGAGAGGACAGAGATAGAGGCGAGAGATGCAGAGAGGTAAAGAGGACAGACAGAGGAGAGGGACAGAGACAAAGAGAGAGTCAGAGACAAGAGAGATGAGAGGAAAGAGAGATGCAGAGGAGAGAAAGCAGAGATGCAGAGGGACAAAGAGAGATGCAGAGAGAAAGAGAGATGCAGAGAGAACGAGAGAGAGCAGAGAGAAAAGAGAGATGCAGAGAGAAAAGCGAGATGGCAGAGCAGAAAGAGAAGATGCAGAGAGAAAGATAGATTGCAGAGCGGAAAGAGAGGTTGCAGAGAGAAAGAGAGATGCAGGGAGAGTAAGAGAGAGAGAAGAAGAGAGAAGAGAGATGCAGAGAGAGAGAAAGAGAGAGATGCAGAGAGAAAGAGAGAGATGCAGAGAGAAAAGAGAGAGATGCAGAGAGAAAGAAGAGAGGACAGAGAGAAAGAGAGATGCAGAGAGGAAAGAGAGATGCAGAGAGAAGAGAGAGATGCAGAGAGAAAGAGGGATGCAGAGAGAGAAAGGAGAGAGGCAGAGAGAAAGAGAGATGAGAGCGAAGAGAGATGGCAGGGAGAGGAAGAGAGACAGCGAAAAAAGAGAGACAGGCAAAGAGAGAGAGAGACAGGGAAAGGGAGAGAGAATAGGGAAAGGGAGAGAGAGTGGGGAAAGGGAGAGAGAAGAGAGCAAGGAAAGAGAGAGATATACAGGGAAAGAGAGTGAGACAGGGAAAGAGAGGAGATACGGGGAAAGAGAGAGATATACAGGGAAAGAGAGTGAGACAGGGAAAGAGAGAGATACGGGAAAGAGAGAGAGATACGAGGGAAAGAGAGAGACAGAGAAAGAGAAATATAAAGAGAGAGAGACAGAGAGAGATAGAGTGAGGTTCAGAGAAAAGCAGATAAAAGTAGAGAGATAGAGGAGAGACGAGAGAGGAGAGAGAGAGAGGAGAGAGGAAGAGGGAGACTGCCTCATATTTCATGTATATTTCAGTATTACGTGTATTAGTACCACTAGTGTTATTAGTTTATACAATTTCTCTTGCACATATTACATAAGATCCAACTATATTCTATCTGTAATGTTGTAGCCTAATGTTGAGCCAGAGCCCTCTTCTTTGTTAGGAGTTACTAGACCATGTTACCTATTTACCCATAGATGTCATGGGTGGCATGCGGTGAACACACCGACTCCATAAGAAATCTAGCAGGGAAACTAAGGTATTACTAGGATGCTGAGATCGGCAAATTTTGTTATAGAGGAGTTTTTATTCAGCCGTAAGGAATTTTTACGAGCGTGAAAACCTTCAGACTCGGGACCCACACTTGAGAATAAACGTTCTTAGGATAATTTCTGGATCAAAGAGAGGCAGGCGAATGGAGTAGACTATTTAACAGTGAGATACATCATCTTTATATGAAACCTGATGTAATATAGAACAGTTAAGTCACGTAGACTGCGATGGGCAGGACATGTGGCACAGATAGATAGAAGGGTAAAGTAAAGTAAAGCGATCCCACTACAGGCCTTAGGAGGCCCTTGGGGTAGTAGGAGGTTAAGGCTCCCACTTTTTCTAGACAATCGGCACTTTATGTCAGCCGGGTTGTCAGACCTGCGTGCGTATGTTTATGCCGATTAACGCTATAGCGATCGCAATTTTGTATCATCAGAACCAAACTGGCTTTATAGCAATTCTTTACCAGCCCAAATCGGACTATTAGGTCTAGGAGTTCACACTAAAACGAAAATTTATAAATCCTCTAGCGGTCGCAATTTTCGAGATTCGCAAACGAAGATCAGTAAATGGTATATACAATAAATCGAGAAATGTATTCTCAAAAAATCAGCGAAACCTCACGATTAGAAGTACGGGGTTACCTGAAACCCGAAATTAATAATTTATCTTTATTCTCACTGCGGTCTGACGTTTTCAAATAAGCGGGCCACCAGAAATTTAATTTCTTTTATCTGCTCACTAGACGACATATTGTTGCATACAGTACAAAAAGATGTACACTTAGCAAAAAAAAAAATAATAATACGCAGCTTCAAAACACAGATTCCCTGTTATAACCCACTACGCATGCTCGAAGAACTAAAGCTGTGGTTCTCATGGGTGGTAACGCAACGCATTGTTATGTTTTAAATACGCTGTATTTGGTTTTAATCGTTTCTTAAATAGTTAAAGAGCAGCGCAGAAGGGACGTGTTTTTACATATTTACCAGTTGTTTGGCGTATACAAAATTACTCAAATTGCGACATTCCGAATTAAGTTAAACTCTCATGCACATGCATAGTGTAAAAGTAAACAAGACAACCAGGATTTAAACAACTAGTATCCGATGTTCGAGTAGCGTAGATCGTTAAACCAGTTACGAAAAACATGAAATATGTTTGAGAGCCAGGCTTCAAATCTCTCGACAAACTTTCTTTATTATTTACTAGCTAATATCCGACGTGCGCTGCTACTCAAAAATAAATTTACCAACAGCCGTGCACTGTTAGGGAACCTGCTTATCCCGATATTATTGGCATCAATGAAACATAAAAATGGTTATTTTGAGTTATCCGTAGAAGATAAACATATGCTGTCGCGGACTTTTTTGTAGAGTTTTTTTTGAGATATTCAATTCTGTGTACATTAATTTGGTGTATTTGTTATGGTTTAGGCAGCGAAAGCCATTTAAGCATCAAAATAGGAACTTTATTTCACGTTTTACACTACAAAGGGTGATTTTTAGGGGTCAAGAGGTTGAGTATTTCATCTCCCTTATAGCTTATGTTCATCCCCGGAATCTCCTGAACATTTTTCAAAAAGCCCCATCTCAATCTGGTTAGGGAGTATGGTATGGGGGGGGGGGGTGCGGGGAGAACAAGCTTGTCCGGGAATCGACTTATTTCCGTATATTCTTGGCATCGATGAAAAAGTAAAGATGGTTATTGTGAGTTATCCGCAAGAGATAAACATATGCTGTCGCGGGACTTTTTTGAAGTTTTTTGAGATATTCAATTCTATGTACCATTAATTTGGTGTATTGGTTATTGTTTAGGCAGCGTAAGTCATTTAAGCGTCAAAACAGGAACTTCAATCACGTTTTATCAACTACAACGGGTGATTTGTGGGGGTGAAGGGGTTGAATATGACAACTAACTTCATTTAGCCTGAGGTTTCATCCCGGGAATCGTCTGAACATTTTGCAAAAAACCCCATCAAAATCGGATCAACGGTATGGCCACCGGCGCAATAAAATACGAACAACACAAAAAACAAAAAGCATAACAAACAAACAACCTTCAATTAAAATATTTAGTGGTGTATAAGTCTAGTCCAGCCTAATATTAACCCATAGATGGATAATGATAATAATAATAATAATAATAATAATAATAATAATAATAATAATAATACATCCGGTTTTAACAATGTTGATACAATTCTTACGGAACCAATGGTTTGTTTTCAATTTCACTTCAATAATATTTTTATTTTTTTTTGTTCAATGTCACCTGTTTGTCATTCGAAATTTCAGGTATTCTCTCCTGGCATTGGCGTATTGTAACCCACTTTTGAGGTTGGGGCGCCTGGAATGCGGGGTTACGCTGCCCCAATGATATGATTGGCGATGACGATGGATAATGATGCGCCAGGAGAGGCCTTACCCTAAACTTAATCTAATGAGGTAAATATGGAGTAATTCCATATGTGACTGACTGACATTTACAATACACTTTTGCAGCAAAACGGTTGCATAAATATTACAATTGATTGAAATTAGGGGTGTTATCTACGTGATATGATAGAAGAATAGTGTGTGGTTAAGACTGCACTTAAATATACAAATTTTGAAGAAAAACAGTGCTATTTATTATCTATCAAAGTATGTGTGACTGACTGACATAAATGTCAACTCATCATGCAGCTTAACATGTTCATCTGCATCATTCTCTGAAGTGTGATTCCTAATTCAATTTTCCAAAATACCGTTTGGAGGACACATTTCAAGTTACATTCTCAATAAAAAACGAAACACAAATCACAATTAAGACCAGAGTTATAACCTAATATATGGTGTGTGACTGACTGACTACATTCTGTGACTGACTGACATATCTGACTTTTATTTAGACTTCAATATTCTGGAGCTGCAAATATTATACAAATATTACAAAATAATATGAAATTATAATAGATAAGTCCACCGCGGTGATGTCGAGGTACCGTGCTGCCTTGTCACGCAGCGGGCCCGGGTTCGATCCCGGTCGGGACAGTTTTTCTGGGTGAGCTTTTATCGGGGTTTTTCCTCACCTGTGAGACAAATGTCAAGAAAACTTTAAGGCCCAAACGGTCCCCGAAACCATATGGCCATCATCATCATCATCATCCTTCACCGGTGTAGAAAGCAACGGGAAGCTACCACACCTACAGTTCCCTAGTAAAGCTGCAAGCATAGCGTGAAAATGCTATGATTGCAGTGAAAGACCTGCCCTCGGGCAGAATTACTATGGATGGATAATATATCAAAAGCGATAATATGGAGATGAATACAGAACTTCACTCCTTTTATCATGTATAGGAAATGTACAATTTGATATGCTGTAAAAATATTAAATAAATAGTGTAATTTATTTAACTTGGTTACCAAGTATCATTTTAAATTTCACAAAATAAAGAAAATATTAACCTTTTAACAAGACAGGGCCTTCTCTGTAGTTAAATACGCCTAATATAAGTATAATTTTATTACAACCATATTAACTGATTAAAATTTATCTGATGCTGTTAATAGATTGAACCATTAAAATAAATAAAAATGCCGATATGGAATTTGTATTGTTCGTTTCAGAACACTAAAATTAACTTTCACGCGTCTCAACTATAAAGACAAAAAAAATTAACGAACATGAGTTCTATTTTTAAACTAAACAATCGAATGAAATTTCTTACAATGCGCGAAATCTTACTTTATGATTGACTGTTTGCAGCAGGTGCACATAGTACAGTGTTGTCGTACGTATTTTCACTCTGTATGGTTTCCAATAACGCTACACCCAATAATAATTTTATTTTACACTACAGGTTATACATACTTAATCACATGTACTCCACGCCAATTGTATTTTTTTTATACAAGAAACTTCATATGATTTAAAAACTGTTTTTGCAATTAATAAGCATGACTCTGTTTCACAAAGTGAATGCTAGTACAATGTGGCGACATGACACAATGAATCCCCGATAATGCGACACACATGTCATGTCAAAGGTCAAACTAATGCGTGAACCTTTCACGTTCAAGGACTGCCACACACACATTTTCTAAACACGTAAGAACCGCGCTCTTATTTTTATTCCACTCACTCAATAACGTACATATTGAAGAATCGCATAATGAAAAATTATTTAAATGTCATTAATACAAATATAAAAATGTAATTAATATAATTAACGTAATTACTTTACAAGACAATGTCGTTAATACTTTTTTGTTAGTTATGTACCGATAACGTAGAATCCCAGAGGAAATTTGGATCCATCAATTATCGTAGTACACAATAATTTTTGTATGTTTTATGTGACTGACTGTAGCTTACCCTTAATAAGTATAGGGCGCATTTTAATTATCTAGAATATTATAACGCAATTATTAGTATTACATTTATAATCAGGAAGGACCGACATATGGTATAACAAAAGAGTCGGTGAAACAAAAATTTATACAGTGAAATCGTAAAACAAAATTTCGTTTAATTTTGCATGTGTTTTCAGGTTTAGGAATATATCATGTTCTACTATTAATTTAGATAAGGGAGGAAAGGAGATTACAAGTATTTGAGAACAAAGTACTTAGGAACATTTTTGGACCAAAGAGACATGAACAGACAGGTGAATGGAGAAGACTACATAACAATGAACTACATGGTCTTTATAGGAAGCCAGATATAATAAGAACACTCAAGTCTCGTAGACTGCGATGGGCAGGACATGTTGCACGTATGGTGAATGAAAGAGTTTCTCATGGAGGCTTCTTGTAGGAAAGCCAGAGGGAAAACGCCCCAGTTGGTAGACAAAGAATGAGGTGGGAGAATAACATTAACTATGATTTGAGGGAAGTAGATTATACAGGGAATGATTGGAAAGCATTAGCTCAGGATAGGAATGTATGGAGAGCTTATGTCCGCGCGGCCATGAACCTACGGGTTCGATAGTGCCAGTGAGTAAGTATAATCCGTATTTCAAACATTAACTTCTATAATCGGAAAATTTCATCTACAAAAAAATATCTCCTCGAAAAAAATACTCCTGCGCCAATTTCAAAATTTTCACATCGGTATGACATTTTCATGTAATTATTCTACATTTAAATCCTTCCGCTGGCTGCCTTTTAGCTCAAATTGTCACAGAAGAAGGGCCAGTAATTATTTAATGAGACAGCTGAGCCGAACAGTCTACCAGATTTCTTAAACCATGTTTATGTCAACCCTTAAATTGTCAATACAAAATTTTCTCGTGCCAGTTATGTAAATGTTCCGGACCGCAAGGAAAATAACTTAATGTTAAACTGTGTTATTATTATACATTATTGCGTAATTTGAACTAAATTTAAGTAATTTTTACTCGTTTGTCTTTCTATTGATCTAAAAACAATATTAAATAAATGAAATCAATGTATCCAATAAGATACATTTTTAATTTAAGGGTTAATACACAGCGGAGTCCAGCAAGCAACTGACTGCGTTATGCGTATTAGCAATATAAGTGAGGGACAAAAAGTCAGTCAGTCACGGGACTCCAGCGGGAAAAATAATGACTTTACAAGAAAATGTCATCTATACGTTTTTGTTAGTTGTGTACCGATAACGTAGAATCCAAGAGGAAATTTTAATCCATCAATTATTATGTTGGTGTACAGTAATTTTTATCCGTTTTTTTGTGACTGACTGACCATAACTTACAGTTAACAACTATAGGACACATTTAAGGTATATAGAATATTAGAATCCAATTAATATTGTTTAATTTACGACCAAGGAGGACCAAAGTATGGTTTAACAAAAGATTTTGTGAAATAAAACGAATTCTTACGACCAAATCATTAAACAAGAATTTGGTAAAATTTTGCGTTTTTTTCAGGTTTGGAATATGACAAGTTCTACCGCTATTATTATATTAAAATAATGCACATTTGAAACATTTTCTTATAGAATTATAAAATTTGATATTTACAGATATATATTACATCAACAGATTTATTCCTGCGTCAGTTTCAAAATTTTCACTTCGGTATGACACTTTCGTGGAATCGCTCGATATTGATGATAATGATGGTCAGATGATGTTCGGGGCCCGTTTTGGCATTAAAGTATCCTAACATTTGTCTTAGAGGGTGAGGAAAAACACGAAAGAAACCTCCCCAGGAAACTTGTCCCGAGCGGGATCGAACCCGGGTCCCGCGCGTGACAAGGTAGCACCCTACCTCGAGACCATAGCGGGTGACGCTTTATAATAATATATAATAATAATAATATAACTAATAATAATAAAAATAATAATACTAATATCATAATATAATAATAAAAATAATAATAAAAATAATAATAAAATAATAATAAAAATAATAATAAAATACTAATACAAAATCAACTAACAATAATAATAAAATAATAATAAAAATAATAATCCCACACTCTCCTCCCCCTCTCATCCCCCTCCTCTCACCTCCCTCCTCCCCCACCTCTCACCCTCCTCTCCCCTCCTCCTCCCCTCCTCTCTCCCCCTCCTCCTCCCCCTACCATCCTCCCCCTCCTCCTCCCCCTCCTCCTCCCCCTCCTCCTCCCCCTCCTCACTCCCCATACTCATCCCACTCCTCCTCCACCCTCCTCCTCCCCCTCATCGCACCATCCTCACCCTCCTCCTCCTACCCCCCCTCCTCCTCCACCTATCCTCCTCCTCCTCCTCCTCCTCCTCCTCCTCTCACTCCTAATCATCTCCCTCCTCCTCTACTCCTCCTCCTCCTCACTACTAATAACTCATACTCTCATCATCATCCTAATCCTCCTCCTCCTCCTACTTAACTTACTACATCATACTACTAATACTAATATACTAAATACTTACTAATAATACTACAATACTAATAATAATAATAATATAATAGTAAAATAGTAATACTTGTGTTTTTAATTTAAGAGTGGACGGAACAGAATTAAATTGTAACAATAAAAAATTAACCTAATCGAGAATTGAACCTGTGACCTCCTGCATACGAAGCAAGTTTATAAGGCAGTGAGCTAAGCGTTCGAGTGTTCAGTGGCTTGCTGTGCATAAAATAATGCTCCTTGCTCTCCGTTGTAGCTCTACTGTAACAATTAGTTTACTCGTGTGAATCGCGCGTTAAAACTTCAATCGAGATTGAGTCCACTATTTTTTTTTGCTAAGTGTACATGTTGCGCCTTATGTCTCGGAATTTATTTCAGCTGCTGCTTAATTTCTCACCTTGTCTTTTCTTTCAATACGATTTACCAGTTGTTCATAAGACGCGTTCAAAATCGGCGCCTCTATGCTACCATTAAAATCCAATATATCAGAAGAGTTTTCCAAGAAAAAATATACCTAATTAAAAAAATAGGTAACGAATCGCAGTGGTGGAAACACTCAGTTTGATAATATACAATACATTTTATGTAACTGTCTAACCTAAGTTTACATTAACACATTTGAAAGCTCCATGGAATTATATGCATACAAGGGGACTGTCAACTATTGCGTACCGAAAACTACCTTAAAATGTCTCCCAGAGAAGCGTTGTGATGTACAAAGTCCGTGTCAAAAATCTACCGTTTTTAACTGCAAAACACTAAAATTCAGCGTCAAAGCTCTCATTTAAACTATCTTCTTCTTCTACCTTTCCAGGATTAGGTCAATGCGACCTGTTCCGGTCTCAAGTCCATCGTTTCCTTGGCCGTCCCAAAGATCTTTTTCCATGCGGTTTGTAGGTGTTGATCTTTTTGGGTAATCTTGTATTGTCCATTCTGTCTAAATGTTCTTTCCATTGGTATTTGTGCTCTTTTAGTTTATCAGCTATTGAAAATATCTCCAGTTCATTTCTTATTGATTAATTGTGTAATCTATCCATGCGTGTACATCCTTTTACGAATCTTAAAAATTTCATTTCAGTGGTTTGAATGTGTGAGATTTTTTTTTTGTAAGTACCCATTTAAACTATAAGGAAGTAATACGACACTTGAATTGGTAGACTTGATAATCCTCACTACCTGCAGTTAAAAACGGCATATATTTTTTAGCATAAGGCTTAGTACAACACACAACGTTTTTCTGGGATACATTTCAAGGCAGGATTCGACATGCAATAGTTGACAGTTCCCTTGTCAGTTCTTTTTATTTCTACTTTCATGTTCTCTGTTAGCTCTTTTGTTTTATGTATCCCTAGAACCGAGAACAATAGAACCTACTGAGTCGCTGGATAAGGAGAAACAAAGAATCGGTGTGGAAGGAAATAATATCTAACTGAACTATGAAAACGTATTATACAAAAAAAAAAAGTCAGCGGTTGAATATGTGAGAATTTTTTTTGTTGACCTTCATTTTTATTAATTTTCAGTGAATCGAACATTTTTAAAAGAGTAAACAATTTCGAGTTTTAATATTAATTTGATTCATAGAGTTCCGCCTCCCCTCCGTAGATATCATCACTTGTATTGGTGGAGTGGCTTTGCATTTTTAAATGATTCCGACAGTTATGCCGGGAGTAGCATTGCTGTCAAAGGGTCACCCATACCGGACAGGTAGAGAATGGGAAAGACTGCTAACTACGAGCTGCTTAATCCTTATGGGAAACCAGATGTAATAAGAACAGTTAAATTTGTATACTACAATGGGCAGGACATGTGGTACGTATGGATACTGAAAGATGAGTATGGAATCTCCTTGTTGGAAATCCAGAGACAAAAATGAGGTGGGAGAATGATATTAATCATGATTTAAGGGAGGTAAATTATACAAGGGATGATTTTAAATATTAACTCAGGATAGGGATGTATAGAGAGCTTATGTCCGCGCGGCATGAAGATTCGGGTTCATTAGAGTTAAAGTTCTGCTTCGGATTAAGTAACTACATGGGGAAGGACGAAAATCCGCAAAGGTTCGGATTCCACATAAAGTTAGGTTGTTTTAATGACACAGACGAAAAGACAATCTAGTCAAATTTTCTTTCTCTTCCAGAGGATCGGTTGACCACCAATCCCAGAACGATCATGAATGGGCATAGATCCACTCTATGGAATTATTAACCGGAATTAGGCACAATAAAAGAGAAGAATAAATATACTTTATTTGTTGTGTATTTATTTTCCACCGCTGTGGTCTCCCGCTAGCGTCGCTAAGGGCTCGGTTTCGATCCACGGTTGGGAGAAGTTTCCTGGGTGATAATTTTTTCGAGGTTTTTCTTAAACTGTAAGACAAATTTCAGGAAACTTTAAAGCTCAACGGTCTTCGAATATCATCTGGTGATCGCAATCATCATTATTATTATAATATTCGTCATGTTTAGTATGAATGTATATGTGAATGGTGTGTTGTCTCGGAGGAAGCCCTGATATTGAACTGATCACTCGTTCAGACACGCCCTTCAATCACTTGTGTGTCAAAATAGTATATTAAGGGACTGCCGGACATTGGCAACTTTTAAAAGAAATCTAAATTTATATTTGCTCTAACCTCGACTTCATTATTACCCAGTGTAAGGTATATATATATTAATTGGTGTTTCTCGTATAATTTATCATATTCATACTATTATTATTATATAATTATTATTATTATTATTATTATTATTATATAATTATTATTATTATTATTATTATTATTATTCATATTATCATATTATTATCATTATATTATTATCATTACTATTATTATTATTATTATTATTATTATTATTATTATTATCGTAAGTATTATATTGTTATTATAGTATAAAATGTTGTTTGTACATGAAATCTACATTGCTACATTTAATGTATCTTTAACTGTTTATAATTAGTATAGTGTATATCTAAATGTGTAAAATATTTATTTGTATTTGTGCTGGTTGAGCGGAAGAGAAGGCTATAACTCTGACACAATAAATAAAACATTATTATTATTATTATTATTATTATTATTATTATTATTATTATTATTATTATTATGTGTGTGTGATCAATAGTTAAAGCCCCTATCCCGACAGGTCATGTCACTGTAAGGCCCAAGTGGCGTGTGGCACGTGAAAGTTCCTATAATGTAAGAGGTTAAACTGCGTTAATGGAATAGAATTGAATACATATATATTTTTATTCAAATATATTAATTTATTTAATCTTCGTTCTCAAAAAATCTAAAAGAATCATTGGATCCGCCACTGAGCAATAAATGGAATAATAAACAAGCCGCCTCACTGACAGAAGTGGGCCAGTATAACGGACTGAACGTTCTCAGAAAATTATTTCGTTGTTTTAATAAAAAGGGGCTTTGAAAGTTTTTGAAATATACAATCAATGAAATTTATTAATTGATACAAGATGGAAGATCAGGCCTGTTATTACGTGACTCAATTGTGATTTATATCTCCTGGTTTGTTATTTACCTGAATTAATTACCATTATAATTATTATTAATGTTTTCCTTTCAATAAGGAATGCGCTGTGGCTTCATAAGAAGCACGTTTTCCTGTTTATTCAAACAATACATCGGCGTTTGTTCAATTCATGTTATTTCATACGTTTTTCGTGGCCTAGTGAAGCGCTGCTGCAACAGCATTACATATTAAAATATTATTATACAAAGTTTAACGAAGCAAAATCTGTTACGCCGAAATTGCGTAAACTAAAACATTAAATAGAAAGTCGAATTTATGATCGAATATTGCTAGTTTACGGAATATATTTCTTTTGTTAAATTAGAGAAACTCAATTTCGGATGGCAGCTTATTTAAAGGTGTTGGACCGCGGTGCAAAACAAAGAGTGATTTTTAATTTCGGGTTTCAGGTAAAACCCACTTATAATGCTAGGATATCGCTGATTTTTAATGATAATTTCCTTGTTTTATTTCAATAGTATATACCGAGTTTCGTTGGAAAACATCGAAAATCGAGACCTCTAGAACAATTTTTAAGCTTTCTTTTCAGGTGAATTCATAGGCCTACACCTATTAGTTTGATTTTGGTGGTTAATAAAAAGACTTCACTTTTTTTAATTAATGCTATATGCTAATTTTGGTTCAAATAAAACACGAATTGGGGTCGGTCACGCACACACAAACACAAACTCGCGAACGCGCAAACACACACAAACACAAACGCGCGCACGCGCAAACACATACACACAAACACACGCGCGCGCACACAAACACACACACACAATACACACAAACACGCGCGCACACAACACACACACACACAAATACACAACAAACACGCGCACACACACAAATGCACACAAACACGCGCGCACACACGAACACGCGCGCACACATAACACACACAACACACAAACACGCGCACACACACAAACACGCGTACACACACAAACACGCGTACACACACAAACACGCGTACACACACAAACACGCGTACACACACAAACACGCGTACACACACAAACACGCGTACACACACAAACACGCGTACACACACAAACACGCGTACACACACAAACACGCGTACACACACAAACACGCGTACACACACAAACACGCGTACACACACAAACACGCGTACACACACAAACACGCGTACACACACAAACACGCGTACACACAAACACGCGTACACACAAACACGCGTACACACACAAACACGCGTACACACAAACACGCGAACACACACAAACACGCGTACACACAAACACGCGTACACACAAACACGCGTACACACAAACACGCGTACACACACAAACACGCGTACACACACACAAACGCACGTACACACACAAACACGCGTACACATACAAACACGCGTACATACACAAACACGCGTACACACACAGCGTACACACACAAACACGCGTACACACACAAACACGCGTACACACACAAACACACACAAATACGCGCGCGCGCACACACATATATATTATAAGAACTGGAATGAGAACAAGAAGACTGGAGGATATGGACTGGATGGATAGGGACGAGTGGAGAAGGAAAATAAAAAAAATAGGCACAGAAAGATGTGTAAACGTGAGAATTCGTAAATAAATAAATAATTTTGACCATGGTCGTTTTCGGTATCTAATAGACGATCGTTTCAAACAGATATTTATGAGAACAACCTCAATAGAAGAGTTTATTTATGGATTCTTCGTATTAAAAAAACAGTAGTACATTTGATGGGTATTTTCAACCCTACTCGAAATGCCATGAATAAAAATTGGATAAAAGTAAGAGTTATAACCTAATATTTCGTGATATAATTTCTTAAACAATAAAAACTTTGAGCAACCATTATAGCTGCGCCGAGCGGCCTGAGACATCATTACCTTAGCGCACAGCCACGGGACATGCGGTTTTTTTAATTCCCATGGGGAAGAAATTTTCTTATAGAATTTCGACCAATTACATGCTGACTACACTGCTAACCCTATACTGGCTGATATTTTACGTCTGTAAATTGCACATGTAGATGTGAGACCAGCAGCCGTGTAGTAGGTCCGACGCACAATGAAATTATAGTCAATATATGCATGATGTGAAAAAACTAGCTAGATTTTAATAGCTTACCGATTATGACCTTATAGGAGATTTCCGGGCCATGGTCTTGAGGCTTGACCAGAGACTGCGTCCGTCATCCTCAAGGGTTGCAACCGGTTAGCTTGAAATATCGGGGAACTTCAAGCCTCAAGACCTCGACCAACAGCCCGGAAATCTTCTACAAGGTCATAATATGAACTCCGGCCGTGAAAGCTTAAGTCTATATATCAACTTACCGATTGTTAATAATATTTTATACCATCATCATCAACCATCACGGATTAAGCCCATGTGGCTTGTTCCGGTCTCATAGATTCTCATTCAAAAGTTGGATCCATCTCTTCTTCGGTCGTCCTTTTGGTTTGTATTTAAGTATAATTTTGGGAATGCGATCATCTTCCATTCTTTGAACATGTTCTTTCCAGTTTTTTCTAGATTTGAAATATTTTATATGTTGTGATAATTAAGGTTTCTCTTTCACCCAACCAGGTTTATATATATATATATACAAGCGTTACTGCTATAAAGTAAATATTCTCTTTAATAATTTGCTTAACTGTTATGTTAGCCGCTAGATGGCAGTCGGAAGATCTTTCCGCTACCTCTTGTGTGAATTGAGAATACTACATGTATAAGAAAATTGTATGTATGTCTTGGAATTCTTGGGTAGCTCAGTTGGTTAGAGCGCTAAAGGTACAGACTTTAGAGACTCGAGTTCAAATCCCGACTCAAGCATTCTTTTTTCTTTTCATATCATATATATATATATTTATTTTATGAGAATTACTCTGATGCACAGAAAAACAAAGTCGTTCCTGGTGGAGTAACTTTCTCTAGTTCCGAGGTTCGAAGTTTCAGACCCGACAACGGTAAATGATTTTTAAGGATGTAAAAATTACAATTATGGTTTCTATCGATAGGAAAGTAAAGCAGATTTACAGTACACAGTACACAGTACAGTACACAGTAAAGTAGTAAGAAAAAGTACCTGAAGTAAGAAAAAAAATACTTTTGAGCAAAATTACTTTGCTCTTTCACAGCCATATTTGAACTACAATGCTAGCGACCAGAATAATTAGTTGAAGAGCGTCAATAAATAAAATAGGCCTATTACCTTTATACTGCCGCAGAAATACATATAGCAACGCGACGGAGTGGTGCCTATATATATGTGAAATTTTAGGACATTTCCGGAGGTGGATTGACTGCGGCTGGCCTAGTGAACGTGTTTGGGGCGGAGTGGCAATTCGCATCGAGCGTTTCGGTTGATTATAGGCGCAGAATCTACCGGAGACGTCTGGGTGGAGATTCTCGAGAGTTCAAGTACACACTTCTCGGTCTCTCTGGAATATTGTGACGCGACTTCACTGGGTACATGAACGAGACTCGCGACCGCAGCGGCAGTTGCATTTGTGATTTAAAAATAAGAGAACGAAGAGTTGCAGTTGTCAGCGTGCGAAGTCGGTAGCGAAGAGTGGTCAGCGTGCGAAGTCGGTAGCGAAGAGTGGTCAGCGTGCGAAGTCGGTAGCGAAGAGTGATCAGTGCGTGAAGTCCGTGCTGATTGGGAGGCGACAATTAAAGTGCTGGCGAGAATTTAGGTATTTCAACGAATAATAGAAACATACGTGAACTGTTAGTGCCATGAAATGAGAGAAGAAGAAGAATTGTAAAGGAAAATTATTGTAAATTAAATAAAGCAAGATCAACATTTTAAGTAAAACTAGTGGCCGTTAATTAAATAACTTCTAGCCGGTATAAGATCACCCTTTAAAATCTATAATATTTTAACGCATCTAAAATTAAAATTGGTTATGGAGAGAGACCTAACCGAATACTAAATATACGAAACACAATGTATTTACCCGATAAATGTAGTAGTTAACACAATAAATATATTAATAATAATAACAATAACAACAATAATAATAACAATAACAATATTATTATTATTATTATTATTATTATTGTGTTCATTTTAGAAACCAGCCATCAATTTAACAAAATAGATAAGGCATTCATAATAATCCACAAAGAAAACAATAGACAAAAAATCAATAATTTGAAAGAAATTGAAAATATCAAGGAAGCAGAAAATAAAAATGTATTAAATGAAAATACACCTAACAACCAAATCCCTCTGTATAAAATATATAAATAATTTCAGTGTCAAGAAAGTTCCTGAAGATGAAACATGTCTTCGAAATGCTTTGAATTTTAATAATATAACGAAGATTATAACAGGAATTATTATAGTTGAGGACGACTGTGTTATATAAGGTACAAACATTTTTATAATTGAAGTAGCAAAATATTCAAAAATGTCCTAAGAAAGTTGGATCCTGTTCTCTCGTCAATAGCAGCAGCTGTCCGGAAGTCCTTTGTACAGTACCTCCAATCTTTTTTTATTTTCTGAACCTTTTTAACGAATATTTAAAATTCGTCATTATTTGTAGTAGAAGCACAGGTTAGAGAACGTAACCATTAACTTTCTGTGACAGTTTTTATACGATTGTTTCAGTTGTCTCAATTAGATGACAATTATGTCGCTAATTGTTTAGTATTTTGTTTATATTTGTTAAATTTACTTAAAATATATATTAATGTATTTAAATACGTTTAATTTAGCCACGAAATAACTTTTGCTCTATTGCAAAGACGACGGAAGTTAAAATGATACAGACTTAGTTTTTCATAAGTAATGCCACGAGTGATTTCCAGATTATCGATAAATTCACCACTCAGGAAGCGAAGTGAGGAGTGAATTTATCTAGAGAATTTGGAAATCAAGAATGGCATTTGTTAGGACTATTTAACGAATAGAATTAAGCTGTTTACTCATAAATCATTGTTTAACTATAGTTATTTTAAAATATTTAAGCATTTAATGTAAACGGCGATGTTTGAAAACAAATCAGAAATGTGAGGTTATGTTCATTCACTGCTGCTTGATCATATTATTTGTTGCCAAATAAATTCGCAATATTGTAAGAGTGAACCCAAATGGAGAAATAATGAAACACACAAAACTATATATCATAATCAACATTACGGGTTATTCATTTATTTTTTTAGTAAACAACTCAGTAAAATCAAGGATTTTTTTCATTATTTGCTATATTCAATGTATTTGTTGGAGAAAAATAATACTTTGACCTGTTCAGAACATTAAAAAGGAGGAGCTTTCTTTATCACAAAAGCAGGAGCTGATAAAGATAAATCGATAAAGAGCGAGGTGAAACATGACTGTCATTGGTTGTAAAACAACATTCATTGAAACGTGATTGGTCATTAACTAGCATTTGTGGCATGAGTTAAATAGTCATTGAAAATGGTGAAAACATTCTAAGAGAAATACCGTATTTTATATTTCACGAAGATCAAAGCAAAAATAACCTGATATTAAAAAGCTATTGATTAAAACATGTCAGTTTTAAAATACTAAAATGTAATTTCATTGGACAGCGGTAATACAATTTTTGTAGAATTTCTGGGCCGAAGTTTATACAGAGGTGATAGTGATCTGTAAGCCATGTTGTGTGAATAACCACGTATAAACAAAACACATCTGATTAGAGAAAGTAGAGGCATATATCATACACATGACAATACCATTAACATGGCTGCCATTACATTATACAATATCATAATGTATAACAGATAGCCCCAGGTACCAACTTTTCAAAAAACAAAAGCGCGAGTTAAAAAAGTAATCTTCATATTCGTATATTTAACTTCCTACGTTCATATATGATTGAAAATACTAAGACAAGTCAGATCTTTTTTAATTTATGAGTTACATTTAGTAGTTGTGTTTCACATTTAAAATAATACGAAAAAATCTTTATACATAAAAATGAATGGAGTCTGTTTGTTTGTCCTTTATGGACTCAAAAACTACTTGACCGATTTGAGTGGGGCTTTTTCCATAATCTAGAGAATTTTTTCTGAACAACAAACCTATGTATATATAATATGTACATACATACATACATAATGGCTTTATTAAACTAAAAGTAAGATACATACAATGTTATTTACAAATATGGATGAAACGGGCAGTAAGCTGTACGTGCTGTTGACAGTCCGTTACAATAATAATAATAATAATAATAATAATAATAATAATAATAATAATAATAATAATAATAATAATAATAATAATAATAATAATAATAATACTTTATTTATTCTGGCAGAGTTAAGGCCATAAGGCCCTCTCTTCCACTCAACCAGCACAAATACAAATAAATAATCGACAAATATAGATATACACTATACTAATTATAAACAGTTAAAGATACAATAAATGTAGCAATGTAAATGTCATGTACAAACAACATTTTATAGTGTAATAATAATAATAATAATAATAATATAAATATGATACATTATACGGGAAACACCAATTAATAAGTTGATGTTTAAAAAACACAATAATATTACAATTAGATATCAGTACAATTACATTATACATTAATTTAGTTATGTAGAATTATTAAGAATTAATGGGATTGCAATTTGTTAACATATTTATTTATTCCTGAATAAGCGTTGTTCTTATTTTCCGCGTTTTGTCCAGAGATCTACCCAAGTTTATCCAATTTTCTGGGTTTAGCAGTAACTCGTAGCATATATTACCGTACGCACTATAGGGCCGGAGCTAAATATGAAACGGCAGAGATGCATTAAATAAATCGCTTTTTGGACGCTTACGCTGCCTAAACCATAACAAATACACAAACGAATGTACGCAGAATTGAATACATCAAAAATTCTAAAAAAAAAAGACCGCGACAGTATACGGTAAGTATATTTTTTATGGATAACTCACAATAGTCATTTTTGTCTTTTAATTCATTAATGCCAAGAAGGTTGGGATAAGTAGATTCCCGGGCAACGCCGCGTAATCAGCACGGGTTATCTAAAATAATTACGATATCGATTAATATTCATAATTACTTTTCTTTTCACTTATTCAACTACGAGTAAATATAAACACGAATTTTTATTTAGGCGTAGGGGCGCACGCCAGGTATTAGCTACTAGGAAATAAAAATCCCAACTTGTTGGCTTAGACGGTACCGTTTGAGACTCGAATTCGAAGTCCCAGTTCAATGTCCGATGTTTTTTTCCGTGGTTTTCCTCAGTTTTCAAAGAAACATCTGGTTTGAAATGTCATTTACACTTTCATTTCATCCTAAATAAATCCTCCGCAACTCTTGTCCGACTCAGGGCCGGGTCGAGGGAGGAGATGCGATGAGGTCCATTACATTGGAGATGTGCGAATAACAAGGATGCTGACCGACCACGGCTGACGCATTATAATAGGTGCAGATGAAATGAAACGAGATGAGTGTGGAGAAATTATGGAATTATATTAGTGGCAGGAGAAAACGGGAGAAAAACCTGCACAGACTTCGTTTTATCCACCAGGAAACCCACATTGAGTGACCGAGATGACTACTCGGGATCCCAACGGAGAGCATCAAACTGCTTGCCTCAAGGAACCGCCTTCATGCTAAATAATCTCTTCATATGATGATCTTGTAGAAATTATCCGGGCTGTTGGCCGTGGTCTTGAGGCTTGTAGTTCCCCGACGTTTCGCCAGAGACTGCGTCCGGCATCCTCAAGGGTTGTCTTGAGACTGGCAATTTTGTCGACCCCTATTTATACATTTATCCGTGATGTATAAATAGGGCAGGTAGTCGACAAAATTGCCAGTCTCAAGACAACCCTTGAGGATGCCAGACGCAGTCTCTGGCGAAACGTCGGGGAACTACAAGCCTCAAGACAACGGCCAACAGCCGGGAAATCTTCTACAAGATCATCATAGTAACTCCGGCCGTGAAAGCCTAAGTCAATATATTAATCTTTTCATAGTTCACTAAATTTGAATTTGAACAAATATACAGACTAACAATAGACTAATCTCGTAATAAACACACACACACACACACACACACACACACACACACACACACACAGTCTACACAATATAAATGTTAAATTTAAAAATCCGTACCTGATGTATCAGTCGTCTTCAATAAAACAAACTTCTGTTTAAAAACTTCGTCAAACATTAAACAACGTAGGCCTTTCAGAAACAAGTAAAATAGTATAATTGTTTAATGTTTGGCCAAGTTTTTAAACAGAAGTTTGTTTTAATTGAGGACGACTGGTACATCAAATACAAATTTTAAGAATTTAAACCTGCGCACTCTTAAACTAGGGAATTCTTGACGAAATTGTTGTACTTGGGGAAAAAAGAGATGAATTGGTAGGCCTACTATTAACTGACTTAAAATATCGACTGATCTGTCATCTCAAATATGAATTTGTACTTAGAAGTGATTATAAGTTAAGCTAAAATTCCGACTGCAAAATGATCGCGTATATCGCAAGACACCGGAAATATCACTGATAAAAAAACAACAGAGACAGCGTTTTCTTTCAGGTCTATACTAGGGGTTGGAATGTAGAGTAGGCTTTAAGACGAAAAATAAGTTATGGTACCTACCCGCCAGTTTACATTACGTCAAGTGTAAACATATTGCTTAATAACCTCAACGGTGGTTTACCATCAATTTTAAAAGTACTCAATGTAAACGAAATAATCCAAAGTTCGTACCACATAATTTGACCAAAGAGTAGCGTCTCAAAAAAAGGAAATTGGAGTAAAAATAATTTGTCACGCAGGCATTGCGTATCTAAGCGAATTCCTTAGCAAGTCAAACTTAGAATCCGATTTGTTGGCTTACAGAATATTCCCATCTTTTGCTATACAAATCGTATGTAGGCCTATTCTGATTTGAGTTACAGGTAAAATTCCACTCAAAATAGTCCGATTTTTTAATGTACAGAATATGTCTTTTTTTACACGCTTTATATTAGTTTGACCTGTATCTATCTATCTATCTATCTATCTATGTAACGGAATCTTTCAACGCGATTTTCACCCACTTAAAATCATCGGATCGACTTGAAATTTTGTATACTTGTAGAGGACCCGTGACAATACAATAATTTCATATTTATTTTGTAAAATCCTGGCCATAATCATCAGAAAATCAAAAAAAGTGTTTTTTGTATCAATGTAACGGAATCTTTCAAAGCGATTTTCACCCACTTAGAAACATTGGATGGGCTTGAAACTTGTATACGTGTAGAGGACCCGTGACAATACAATAATTTCATACTTTGTTTCTAAAATCCTGGCCAGAATCATCCGAAAATCAAAAAAATGAAAACTGGTATAATAGGTTGCGGACTTGTCGACTTTTTAGTCAATCGTTGTAAGAGCTCAGTTGGTAGAGCAGTGAACTCTTAGTGGTATATAATTTCAGTAATCCATACGTCGCTGGTTTAATCCGGCTGGGGTTTTTTTTTATAGAAGAGTATTACTTTTAGCTCATACTACAATAGTATCGAATTTAAAGATATTTACATTTTTATCTTATTCTGTAAAATATTAAAACTAAAAAAGAAAAATAAATAATAGTTTCAAAAAACTAAAAGAACACGCTTTATTAACTAACTAACTCACTGGCACTCTCGAACCCGTAGGTTCATGGCCGCGCGGACATAAGCTCTCCATACGAACACGCTTTATTAGAAAACTAAAAAATGAAAAATAATTTTAATTTCCAATACGCTTGGGATAAAATTAAAGTGGTCAACAAAAGAAAATCATCTCCAACACATATAGAATAAAACTAGAGTTATCAACAAAAATAAATAATAGTTTTAAAAAATTAAAAGAACACGCTTATTAGAAAACTAAAAAAGGAAAAATAATTTTAATTTCCAATACGCTTGGGATAAAATAAAGTGGTCAACAAAAAAATCATCTCCAACACATATAGAATAAAATTAGAGTTATCAACAAAAATAAAATAATTTTACCATCAAAAGCGTGGGGTGCTCTATATTAATTAATATATTTGATAATAAACAGATATTAGTAAAAGTAAGCTCTCTAAGAAGAAAATGTAAAAATCATAAAAAGCACCCCACGCTTTTGATGGTAAAATTATTTTATTTTTTTTGGTAACTCTAATTTTATTCTATATGTGCTGGAGATGATTTTTTTGTTGGCCACTTTATTTTATCCCAAGCGTATTGGAAATTAAAATTATTTTTCCTTTTTTAGTTTTCTAATAAAGCGTGTTCTTTTAATTTTTTAAAACTATTATTTATTATGTTTAAACAGTATATAGTAACAAGCTTCGATCTGGGATAACAAAAATTGTAGCCGCTAGAGCGTTGTAAATGACCCCATTAAAATTTTAGCTTTGAGGCTAACCCCAATCCTAATGTTCTGATTTTGATGATTAGTGTTAAGTTCGACACAATGAAAACATTAACCTCATAACAACTATATAGAGCATTCCATTAATAATCATCTAGGAAGTTACTTACTTTATTTTATATCATTTTAATTCTATCATATTCTATGTTTTTGTTAGTATTGGCTAGTATTAGATTACATCATTGTATTTTGTTTAGTCTGTAGGCCTATTTTAATAATATCTTAAATTGTAATTTGTACGTAATATTTGTATAATTTACTATTCGCTGGTTGAGTGGAAGAGAAGGCCTTATGGCCTTAAATCTGCCAGCTAAAATAAATTATTATTATTATTATACTTTTCTTATTCGAATGTTACGTGCCAAGTTTCGTTGCGAAAAAATGACTGCCGCTAGAACGATTTTTAAAATTCAGTTTTCATACCCAATAGTCCAATTTTACTGATTTTCAAATAATATCTTGCTCTTTTTATTTTAACAGCATGTACTAAAGGGACGATATCGGGAGGTTTAATTTTATATTGAGGCCATCCTCCACTCCTACTGTCTGATTTCGCTAGTTAACGAACTCGAGCTTATTTCCCATAACGTCTTATCTAGACGCATACATTATATTAGTAGAGATGGGTTGGATTTTTTAAGATCCTAATACGGAACCTTATTTCAAATTTATTGTATTACCCATCATTAATTTATGGAATGAATGAGATTAAATCCTACTCTATGGTGATATGTAATCAGTTGTGGTGTTCCTAGTTCGACACGCCTCAAGCATTTACACACATGACTCATACCGCCATTTATTTGGGCTGAGTCCAAAGGCTTCGAGGAGAGGCTACAGGTCTCCCTTTGGCCCTATTCTCCCCTACGTTTACAGAGTTTCGGAGTCATGAGAAAGTACATGAGTGCGCTTCATTAGATCATTTCAACCATATGTTTTGAACACCTGTGGTTTGCTAAATAAGAATATATTTTACCTAATATGGGATGAGATGAAAGGTGATATGGAATTAATGAATGAATACGAAATGACATAACGGAGAAGGAAGAAGAGTGGAGAACGTTGGTGGCATGAAAGTCGGGAAACGGAAACCTCTCAGAAAACCCCGAAAAATCTCAGTGTGGGCCACCAGCAATATCCCTCTGGAACCATCTGGATTCGAACCTGATATTCCAGTCGGCGCAACCGCGCGCACTAGCCAACGTCCACTGAGACGGCTTATCTAGACGATATATTGGAAATTACATTTGATTCAGGGTGTCTATAGAGTGGAGATAAACAAATGCAACAATTATTTTCTAACTTTTAATAATTAAACAAACTAAAATAAACTCATTTAATCGTTGCATTTTTGTTTATAACCATTTACATACATCCTGAATAGGATGCAGTTGTCATCTGTTCAGCTTTCTTACCAGTAACTTATTCGTTAGGATTCAACAAATTACTCTTAAAATCGTTTTGTTTAATTGTTATAATGACTATATATAAAATTTATATTACAGTATCAACATCATCTATGAAATATGAAAAATGGGGATTAAATTTGAACATGAAAAAAACAAAATATTTATCAATTGGTGAACCAGAACAAAATTTCATTTTGGAGAGTGGAGAATCAATAAAATCTTGTAGTGAGATCACATATTTAGGAATTAAATAAATAAAAATGGGAGTTATGAAGAGGAAATAAGAAATAGAAATAACAAAGGAAGGAAAATTTGCAATTGCTTGCCTCAATGGAATACTGTGGGATAAAAATATAAGTAATAAAAAATAATATGAATATATATCATACAAATGTTAAAAGCATCATTACTTATGGAGCAGAACTTTGGCGATTAACAACAAAAACAAATAAGTACCTTTTGGCAACAGAGATGAATTTATACGAAGGGCCGCAAGAATTTCAAGAGAGAAAAAAATTAGGAACTCAGTTATAAGGGAGAAAATGAAGATTGAAGACACTATTTTAGGTTATATTAAAACTCAACAATTAAGATGGTACGGACATGTCCAGCGAATGGAAGAGGATCGACTACCAACATCTGTTTTGGAATGGAAACCTGAGGGAAGACGAAGCAGAAGAAGACCCAAAACCAAAAGGGAATATGTTTATATATTGAGGAGAAACATCTACAACCAGGAGATTGGATGGACCGACAAAATTCTATCATCGTCTATACAGCCATACGAGTGTAAGGCCACGTGACCTATTAAGATTTCATAAAATATAAATTTTCTAACTTTTTTGGACGTCCTAGGTGTCTCTTCCCATGGGACTGGTAATGAAGCTTGTATTTTGGTATGCTATTGAGTCTCATCCGTTATAATTGGTTCATCCAGTTGTTCTGATACTTCTGCATGAAATGGCGTACGCCGATCTCTTCACTTTTTCATTAAGTTTTTTATCCATCTTGTGTATCACGAGACCCTTCTCTTGAATTTTGTTTCATATGTTACTCTACTTTCATCCATTCATATTCAAGTCCACGTTTCACTGCTATAACATAGAATAGGTCTTGCCAGGTGTTATAAATATGTTGGCTTTTCTTGTTATTTTTTTGCACTGAGGTAGGTTTCATTACCATCGATTATTCTCACGGTTTTAGAGTAGACCTATTTCACAATCTCTTGTCATGTCATTACCATTATTTTTATTAACTTATTATTATTATTATTAAACTAAATAACTCACTCTCACTACAGAACCCAGATATTCATGGCCAAACGGACATATTGCTCTCCACACATAGGCCTACCTATTTTGCGCTAATAATTTGCAATCATTCCCTATATAAGTTCATCGCTTCTAAATTATGATTAATGTTATTCTAGCACACCTCATTCTTGGCCTATTTATTGGTGATTTCCTCTCTAGTTTTCCTTGACGTTTCATTGCTCATATTTGATTACCAAGTAATTCAACACATCCTCTTCACCGCAGTTTGTGATACTTGCTCTTATTACATCAGTTTTCACAAGAAGATCGTGTAGCTCACATTATTTTAGCAGGCAATAGTAATTCATTATATAAAAAATAGTATTAAGATTAAAAAATTCTTTAAAATTGGCGTTTTAATAAATGTTGTATAACCGACAAATTAGTTTATTATATCTCATTATTCTTCTTTGTAAATTTTTGATGTAGGATTACGTCAGATAGGGACTGTCTACCAAATAATTTAATTTATCTTGCTTGTGTACATTTTATTATTCTTTTTTAGTTTCAATTATCATTAACATTATTATGTTATCGATTTTGCTCTTACCTTATTGGTAAAATTTTCAATTATCATTTAATATTAGAATTAATTTGATTTCTGTTCTCTAATGTAAACATATGTTTGTCCTGGTGAGTGGAAGAGGAAGCATATGGCCTTAACTCTACTAGGCTAAATAAATAATATATAAGTATTATGTAGTTTTCTTCATTCATTTGTTCTGTTCTTCTCTCTTTTGCCCCAAAAATGTCCTAAGCACTTTTCAGGATGTTTATTTAAAATAACTTATTTTACTGACCGCCTCTCGAAATAACTGTTGGCGTATCTGGTTGTATTCCAGGCGTCCCTATTATGATTCTACTACATAAAATTGCATTTTTTCTTTCGGCATAAGACATGGGACAAGATACTTTCAGTCTCGTGAGGATAACTATCTAGATATTTGATGAGAACAGTAGCAAGATCTAGTTAATGCGTACTTTATTGGCTTCAAGCAAGCGTTTGATAATACTGATAGATCAGCAATTTTTAATATCCTGGTTTCTTACGGAATTACAACTAAATTTATTAGAATTATCCAAACAGTCTAAAAAATAATAAAGCCCAAGTTCTGATAGGAAATAAAACGAGGACATTTTTAAGTGTCCACCGGAGTAAGACAAGGTAACATTGTTTCAGCAGTTTTAATTTAATTGGCTCTTCAAAATGTAACAGGGAAATTACACTTAAAAGGGCATATATTGTATAAAATGAAACAAGCTTGAATGTGTACAGATGATATTGCTCTTATAGCTCAAAGTTTAACATCAATGCCACAAATATTGGAGATAATTCTTATAGAAAGATCAAATGGTGGGACATTAATTAATGAAAAATCTGTATCTAATGGAAGAAATGTTTTGAAACTTATAAAAACTAACATCTATGGAACTGAAAATGTTGAATCATTGACATATTTGGGAGTATATTTAAATATAAAATGCAACGTTGAAGTAAATAAATAATACGATTATGGCTGGAAACAAAGCTTATTATGCAAATATAAAATTGTTTAAATCATTCCTTCTGACCAGAGAAACTAAGGTGAAACTTTATAAAACACTGGCGAGACTTGATGAAGCATATGCAGCTGAAATATGGACACTAAACACAGAAGACGAAACTGTATTGAGGGCATTTGAGATAAACATTATTACAAAGATCTACAGACCAGAATGTGAAAGTGGATTTTTTTTTTCAATGCCTCAGGTTGTCATTTCGGCATTTCTGGTGTTCTCTCCTGGCATTGGCTTAATTGTAACCCACTTCTGAAGCTGGGGCGCCTAGAAGGCAGAGTTACGTTACCCCGATGATATGATGTATAATAAATGATAATGAAGCGCCAGGAGAGTTCTTAACCTAAACTTAACCTAAATTCCAGACCATGGGCAACCATAGGAATGACTCCCTTTAAGGAAAAACTCCTATGATTTGACCGGGAATCGAATTCGGGACCTCATGAACAGTAGTCAGAAACGCTGACCACTAGCCCATGAGGCAGATCTGAAAATGGAATATTGAGAATAAGAAATAATCAAGAAATCAAGTAATAGAACATTTTTGTAAACGACAATATATTGTAAAATTAAACTAGAATGCTCAAAAATATTTTAAATAGTGTGGTGCTAGGGAGTAAAAGAAGAGATAGATCAGGGAAAAAGTGGCCGCAAGAATAAGAGAATTACCTTGAAAATCAGGGAATGGAAAAGTAAAGCCATGTAGGTGAGTGGAGCAGGATTGTGAAGGAAGCCAGAACAGAGAAATAATAATAAGATACGAAATAGAGTTAAGAAAATTGAAACTTGATTGAGGGACTCCACCTTGCTAACAATATAACCCCTTCTGTACTAATTTCTGCTAGTCAATGACAGTAAACATTTCAATCGTTCATGGTTTTTAGGAGATGTCATATCAAATATTTACATATTACCACGTCCTAACATTTCATGTTCCTATGAACATGCCCCTATGTCCAAGCATTTTTCATGGATTCCCTTTGGTTTTTAGGAGATGTCATATCAAATATTTACATATTACCACGTCCTAACATTTCATGTTCCTATGAACATGCCCCTATGTCCAAGCATTTTTCATGGATTCCCTTTGGTTTTTAGGAGATGTCATATCAAATATTTACATATTACCACGTCCTAACATTTCATGTTCCTATGAACATGCCCCTATGCCCAAGCATTTTTCATGGATTCCCTGAAGTAAGCAAACTTCGCCCGGAGATCTGAAAGAGAGATTATTTTATCTCCAGAAAATGTTACTCCAGTTGAAACCATGTCAGCGTTGCTTGACAACTATATACTTATGGTGAAAGATCTTCACTGTTTCGACCAAGATACTATTTTTTTTTCGTATGGATCATCACTAGAGCTCGGATTTGTATGCGAAATGCATGTTTTTTACGCATTAAAAAGTATACGGAAATGATTTACACGTTAAGTGGCTCTTCACATACAATTTGAGCGGTAATTGATACTGCATTGAAATACATATTCTGGGGGAAAATGCTTATTTTAGATTTTTAAAGCATAAATGCATATATTACTCCTAAAATGTGGTATTCATTTATCATTTTCCTTCAGATAATTACTAGTAATTAATTATGAATTAATATTTTTCAAATTAATAAAAAAACTCTGCAATAAATTGGATATAAGCGTATCGTGTAATATTATTTCTCAAGGCCCACGGATATTCCTCTATTACACAGGTGTATATTTTACATATGTGTAAGACAGGAATACCCGTGGGCCGTGAGAAATAATATTACACAATTAAGATTAGGAACGAAACTAGGGAATCCCCACGATCTGTCATAAAGTCAAAACACATCTAACCAGTAAAAATCGCATTTGATAAGCTTAGTGATGTATTAACCCAATCGCTTCAGGTTAAAATGCTCAATGCATTTTCCCAGAAACCGGATTTATCTATTTTCAAACATTCAAAACAAACAAAGATAACGGTACTTGAGATCACAATAAGGGTGAAGGCAAAAACACATTCCTATATTATTCATAAATGTTAACAAAATATTACCCTGTCAAGAGATGTACAAAATATTGCAAAATATATAACAGCAGAATTAAGCGAGTGTACCTCGTCTTCTGAGTTGAAAGCCGTTTAACGACGGCGAGTCTACCTCGTCTTTTGAGGCGAATGGGTTAAGCAAATATCCTTGGCTGTGCTCCACGAACACGGACAGAAACCACCTGCTTACAATGTCAAGCAATTCACTCTGCTACGCTGAAGGATAGATACTGGGAAGCAAGAGCCAAACTTTCTGTTTTGCTATGGTGTTTTATTGTTTTAACTTATTGTTGTCAGGTGGTTGTTTACTCATAATTATGGACAATGACTTCTGTCAAGTCCCCTGCATTTGTATAAAAAATAAAATTTATGAAATTAGCAAAATGCTCTCTGGTGATAGCGAAAAAACTGTAACCGAAGAGGAATTAACTGAAGAAGTACTGTGAAGTTTTTACATGCACCTGTGACATCATGTGATGCAGAAAGGACATTTTCATTGTATAAAACCTTCTTCACTGGCAAATGAAGGAGCTTCGCTCATGAAAACCTTCCTAATCTGTTGTAACAGCCAGGAATAAGGCAAGATTACCCACAAAGCAATATTTGATTTTATTACAATCTGTTTTTGCATATTTAAGGTGCATATTTTCTATATTTTTCATGCATATTTAGTAGTTTATTTTGCATACCAAATCTGGGCTCTACTCATCACCTTTAACCTGACCGGCATGGGTGACCCTTTTGGCAGTAAATCTACCGCCATGGTGGCATAGCTTTTGGGTATATTTAAATGAAGAGAAAAGAATAGGAGTGCTTGAGAATGACTTTTTAGGAGGATTTTTGGAACAAAGGGAGACAAACAGACAGGCGAATGTAGAAAACTACATAATAGTGAGTGGCTGGTACATGATCTTTATAGAAAACCTGTTACAATAGAACAGTTAAGTCTTATAGAGTTCGATGTACATGACACATGACACGAATGGGAAATGAAAGTGGTTCATGGAAATTTCTATTAGGAAAACAAGAGGGAAAGAGCCCAGTAGATAGGTCAAAAATGAGGTGGGAGAATAACTTTAACCTTGATTTGAGGAAGGTGAATTATACGAGGATTAAAAAATAGGTCAGGATAGGAATTTAAAGAGAAATTATGTTCTTGTGGTTAATGAAGCTTTGGGTTCGATAGAACCGGTGAATTACCTAGTTTTAGTAATATGCGGATTTATGTGTACTTTTTCTGATACTGAGCAGATCAACATTTGGGGAGGCCCTCCATGATCATGTATGATCAAGAAAGTATTGTTTGATCGATAGTTTAAAATAGCTCTCCCGACAGGTCGTGCCACTGTGACATGTGCCACCTAAAAGGTGTGAAGTTAAACTGAGTTAATGGAATGTAATGTGTACTTTGTACGTTTTAAGGGGGTGATGGGTGAAATTTCTATTTTCTACATTTTTTATGCTACATACTTGAGTTTTTGAACACACATTCATGCCATAATGGGTAATATTATACTGAAGTTTCATCATGGTCACACGTAGAAATACATGATATAATGGAAATGGACAGCTAATGACAAATGAGGGAATTTTTGAGGAAGTGACAAATTAAATACCTAGGAACTATAATCACAAGTAGGAATGAGATGCACAAAGAAATTAAACATAGGCTCAATTGTGGAAATGCGTGCTATTATGCATTGCAGAGACTCTTGATGTCCCAACTCCTTTCAAAAAACGTTAAGCTGAAAATATATAAAACTGTTATTCTACCAGTTATATTATATGGATGCAAAACATGGACTCTTACTTTAAGGGAGGAAATGATATTACGAGTTTTTGAGAATAAAGTTCTTAGGAAAATTTTTGGACTAAAGAGAGATGAACAGACAGGTGAATGGAGAAGACTACATAACAATGAACTACATGGTCTTTATAGGAAGCCAGATATAATAAGAACAGTTAAGTTTCGTAGACTGCGATGGGCAGGACATGTTGCGCGTATGGGGAATGAAAGACGTGCATGGAAGCTTCTTGTAGGAAAGCCAGAGGGAAAACGCCCAATTGGTAGACCAAGAATGAGGTGGGAGAACAACATTAACTATGATTTGAGGGAAGTAGATTATACAGGGAATGATTGGAAAGCATTAGCTCAGGATAGGGATGTATGGAGAGCTTATGTCGCGCGGCCATGAACCTATAGGTTCGATAGTGCTAGTGAGCAAGTTTCATCCTTCTAGGCTTAAAAGTTTTTGAGTTATTGAAGAAACCCATTTAAAAATTTGTATATTAAAATGTTTAATTAGTCCCATAATTTTTTAGTAACATTTTTTTATTTTTTTTTTCTAGAGGACCACTGACTTATTTAGAACAACACCATGCATTAACTTTTCTATATCATTATAATAAAGGAAGAAAAAATATATACTTCCTCTGCATATGAAATTTGTTTTTAATTACTACACATATTTTATTGTTTATTTAAAACACTATCAACGTTGTTTCATAATCCATGCACAGAATTGCTATCCATAGTGTGTGGGACATGCAGTGAAAATTTCGTGATTCTATCATTAACTTTGTCAATGCTATTTTTATTTGAATGTATTGAAATGCAATGAAAATAAAGGTGTGGAAAAGCCAATTTGAAAGTTTGCATGCAGTTAAATTGAAAATGTAGCATACATGCCCTCCTACAGTCATTAGGGAGACTTACAAGAGCATAGGAGACTGAAACGTCACCAATTTATACTTTAAGGTACATAGTATCTATTAATACAAAAAATGCTAAATTTGACCGAAAATGTCGAAAATTTCACCCATCACCTCCCTTAAATTATGGTTCTGCGAAATATTAGTATAAAAACGATGTAGGCTATATAGTAAGTAATATCGTTTTAAGTTTTAAGTAGGTAGCAATATTTTATTTATCATAAGTAATGCCACGAGTGATTTCCAAATTATCGATAAATTCACGACTCACGAAGTGAGGAGTGAATTTATCTAGAGAATTTGGAAATCAAGAGTGGCATTTGTTAGGACTATTTAACGAATAAAATTAAGCTGTTTACTCACAAATCATTTAACTACAGTTATTTTAAACTATTTATATATTTAATGTAAACGGCGATGTTTGAAAACAAATGAGAAGCGATAGGTACGCTTCATCTGCTTCTTTTGTTTATCACTGCTACCAGATCATACTATTTATATTGCCAAAGGAATGCAATATTGTAAGAATGCTCTCTAGTGGAGAAAAAATGAAACACATCAAACTGTATATTAATTCATTTCTGATGTCGTATGATGTAAATATGACAATTATATTTTTCTGGATTATTACCTGGGAAAAAATACATTTAAGTAAGTGCAAACAGTGGTTTCTTTTTCTGATGGTATAATAAATTGCTACAAATGTTTTATATTAACTCCTGCAAGCGCTATGTGCACTATAGGCCTATATACAATCTGGTAGCCGTATTTGTTATAGGCTCAGTCACTGCAAAATAACGGTCAGACCTGTTCAGAATATTAAAAAGGAGGAGCTTTGTTTAATATATGATAATCCTAACACTGATAAATATTTCGTGAAACACGACTCTGATTGGTTGTAAAACAGAAATCATTGAAACGTGATTGGTCATTGACTCCCATTTGGGGCATGAGTTAAATAGTCATTACAATATAAAATTGTATTGTGTCTTATTATTATTATTACAAAACAAAACATGGCTTGACTTTCATTACAGGAACTTATAACTTATATTAGGAAATATAAAAACACAAAGTAAATGTAAATTATTATATTATTCAGATGAAGTTATGCAGTTAATCAGTGCAATGTAGATAAGTATTAATTTTTTTTCTGCTTAGTGACACATCCATCCTTTGTATCTTTCATGAGTAGATTTGCCCATTTCTCTGATGATGGATTTGCAGGGAGTACCCATAAGTTTAAACTATAAAGGCTGAAGCTACATTTAGATGATACTACAAACTGACCAAATACAGAATAAATAAAAAATAAAATATATGTTTAAGATGTTTTTGTATGTCAACTGACCGTTCAGTAACGGGTAGATTCTAGCACAATATCAATTAAATATTTAATTGATTCATGATGTGACTGATTACTACCAAAACTATTTTAAATATTACCAATAATATATTAAATTGTCTCATTTAAATTATTTTATAGCTTTGCATCTGTACATTCGTTCGTCTCAGCATGCGGGCAGAGAGAGTCTTGGGGCAAAATAATCAACCAACGAACACATTCAATTTCCTGCGGTTAATTTCTGAGAAACTGTAATATATCTGATGGCTGTAACAGGATCCTCTGTTAGGGTTCTAAATGCCTTCAATCAAGCCTCAACAAATCAAATCCCTGAAATATTTGAGGAAATACGATAATCGCAAGAGGGCTCGCTTTAAATTAATAGAGCGTCCCCCCACCCTCGATAAGACTTGTTTAATAACGATAATAGCCCCGGGGTTATAGCAATAAATCCTCTCGCACCTGACACAGGCTACCCCTAAGACAAACCGTTCTGTTTCCCACCACTGAACAGTCTGCTATGGATAAACTCGCACGTAATGAAGCATCCTTTGCCATTCATCTACTCTAAACCGCTTATAAAACATTTTCTCTAAATTCCACGTTATATTAATTAATCCATCCATTTTTTTCGTGCTATTGTAAGGAACGGATCACGTGGAACACGTAAAAATACCTGTAAATTGAGAGGTTAAATAACAATGGAGAAGAGGAAGAAGAAACTTTTCCTGCTCTTCTAAGTTATTTAACATTTTCCAACACTGTTATTTTAACCCAGTTCCAACAATGGATCATATTATAATATTATAATGATATTGTGAAAAGAAAAATTAATGTGTGAACCAGGAATCGAACCGTGGACCTCTAGTTCTCCAGACTAGTGTGCAGCCCACTACATCATTATAAAAAGTGATCCCACAACAGGCCTCAGGAGGCCCTTGGGGTAGTAGGAGATTAAGGATCCCACTTTTTCTAGACAATCGGCACTATATGTCAGCCGGGTTGTCAGCCCTGCGTGACGGCCGCCTTTACCCCCAGAACAAGTGTCTGGTACTCATTTCCGTTAGAGGCTGAGTCGACCCCAGGGCCATAGTGCCGCCAGAGGGTTTGGGTCAGTTTAAAAATCCTGACCCCACCGGGACTTGAACCCTCGACCCTCCGGCTTGTAGCACTACATCATTATACTATTATAATATGATCCATTATTGGAACTGTGTTAAAATAACAGTATTGGAAAATGTTAAATAACATCGTTTACTATTTATAAAAAAGTGGTGGTGTAAAATTCTCAAATATAGATACTTCTAAACGAAGCCGGCCGTTGGCGATGGCAGTGTCATCTACCTGACAGCGGACGAAACGAGAATTATAGATATGTATATGTGGAAATAATTGTTAGTGTTTGTGCCAGGTGTGGAATGGTGTAGTGGGCTGCACACTAGTCTGGTTCACACATTAATTTTTCTTTTCACAATATCATTATAATATCTTCTAAGTTATACGGTATATACTCTCGAGTCTAAATTGTTTAGCCTCTCGTTTTCTATATCTAACCTCCAACCACAATTTAAACTCACGATCACATCATGATTTCTTGCTTAATATACTGCAACATCATATGCTATATCCACTTCCTGGAGCTGCCAGACGTTAGAATCATTTTATAGAAATCAAAATTTATATTTACTTTAATCTTGTTTTTAATATTATCTCCACATGCAATGCACATGCATTAATACAAATTAATTGGTGTTTTCTGTTTAATTTATCATATTGTTGTTAATAATATGTTATTATAACGGTTAATATATATAAATGTATGCATTTCACAGTTTTTTTTAGTTAATTATAATTTGTATATTCCATACAGAATTTTTAATTTAAATCTATATTTGTATATATTTTGCTGCTTCAGTGAAAGAGAAGGCCTTATGGCCTTAACTGTCCTAGAATAAATACAACTTTATTATTATTATTATTATTATTATTATTATTATTATTATTATTATTATTATTATTATTATTATTATTATTATTATTATTATAAACCCGCCAATGGCTGTCCGTAGCCAGGTTTGAAAAGGGTGAGGAAGAGGAGTAACAACCTCGTTAAAAACTTGGGTTCTGCTCGCCCGGCTGATAGTACCCAGTAATGACACTATCTAGGGTACAGACACTGCACTGCTGCCTTTCAGTTCCCCATCGGTTTGACAAATGTTAGAGGAAAAATCTTGACCAAAAATCACTTGATCCGCCAAGTTGGGGGTTGATTTAGGCCAGCTTTCTGATCATCATAAAAAATAAAATTGCTAAAAAGCCTAAATAATTAAACCTGGAAGAAGAAAGAAAGGAAGACCTCGAAACTCATGGATGCTACAAATAAGAAGTGGAACGAGAACAAGAGGACTGGAGGACATGGAATGGATGGATAGGGACGAGTGGAGAAGGAAAATAAAACTTCAGGAGCAGAAAGATGTGTAAACATTGAAAATCTGAATATAAACAAATTATAATTACTATTATATTGTGGAAAGCAACGGAAATCTACTATGCCTATAATTCCCTAGTAAAACTGCTAAGTATAGCATGAAAATGCTATAAATGAAGCGAAAGACCTGCCCTTGGGCAGAACACTGTAAAATAGACTATTATATTATTATCATTACTAAGTTTATATTATATTATTATTACTAAATTATTAATAATACTTTTATTATTATTACCACTAATGTTTTCAGGATGCCCTAAATAAAAAGTAGAGGTAAACAAATGCAATAACTATTTTAACAAATTATATCATTTAATTGTTTTTCACTTTTTAGTTAGAGCATTTTTACAGTTATTATGTATTGAGTGAATATATATCAAAACGAACATCATATCCCCGCGGCATAGGGACCAGTAGCACTGTAAAGAGCCCTAAGATATGAAATCGTATTTCTGCAAAAATAAAAATCCTGGTGCAGTTTTACCTGGTGTTGTGTAATATTTAGGCACGTACCTGAAAAAGGCGACATAAACTTACTTACTTATCGGCTATAGGTGCCCTTTGCATCTAGCTCTAGTTAGGAGTTTTACTCAAGTACTGGTTGCGGCTAATCCAAGGTGAACAAACAATGCTCAGAGCAATTTGTTACGACCACCAAATTAGGAACGCAAATGGGAAATTCTGGGCAGATGAGGTTAGGAGAGAGCTCCAAAAGATTGGGATGGGTTGGATATGGGGAAAAGGGACTGAAAATCGCAAGAATGTGTGGAGAAAAATAAGAAGGAGGTACTTAGATATAAACCGACAAAATATTTTGGCCGAATGTGCGAGAAAACAAGCACTGTTTTTACAAAGAGACCTAAAACAAGTCTGGGGAGAAGAATCTTATATACTCAATCTAGGATTTAAAGAGAGATCAGGTCTTGCTTGGTTCAGGTTAGGGGCATGGAAATTAAAAAAAAAAAAAAAAATTAGCGACGATCACGATATGCGAATATGTCCAATGTGCGGGAGCCTTGAAGACGAGATACATATATTAGGAAAATGTAACGATTTAGAATATTGGAGGCATCAGTTATTACCGGAAAGATTTCTAAATTCAAATCGGGAAAGATTGGCATGCTACGAATTACTGGTAAACCCAGAAAATTGGATAAACGTGGGTAGATTTATGGACAAAATGCGGAAAATAAGAACAACACTTATTCAGGAATAAATAAATATGTTAACAAATTGCAATATCATTAATTATTAATAATTCTACATAACTAAGTCAATGTATAATGTAATTGTATTGTTATCTAATTGTAATATTATTGTTTTTTTTGTTTGTTTTAAGTATATTATTTCCAAACATCAACTTATTGTAACGGACTGTCAATAGCACGTACGGCTTACTGTCCGTGCGATCCATATTTGTAAATAACATTGTATGTATCTTACTTTTAGTTTAGTAAAGTCCTTATGTATGTAGTTAGGAGTTTAGTTACAGTTAAGCTTATATCCTTACAGTCCACCGCTGTTGTATCGAGGTAGCGTGCTGCCTTTTCACGCAGCGGGCCCATGTTCGATTCCCGGTCGGGACAGGCTCCTGGGTGAGGTTTTTCGGGTTTTTTCCTCACCTGTAAGACAAACGTCAGGATGCTTAGGGCCCAATAGTTCCCGAAAATCATCCGGACATCATCATCATCCTTATCATTATCATCGTCATCCTTCACTGGCGTGGAAAACAACGGGAAGTTACCACACCTATAATTCCCTAGTAAAGCTGCAAAGCATAGCATGAAAATGTTATGATTGCAGTGAAAGACCTGCCCTCAGGCAGAATTACTATGGATGGATGGATATCGTTACATATGTCATAAATGGCATACCGACCCAATGACGCATCAACTAGGCAACTAAGTTAGGCCAGGAAATAGGCCTACCTGGGTGTGAAACTTGGTAAATTTTTCTTATAGGCCTCCTTTTTCAGACATTTTGTTAAATTCGCTAAAATATGTGGCTCGTAAAAATATACAAAGAAACAAGAAATACTTTCACAGAATCGCACTAGTAACGACATCGGTCCTGGTGGACCAGTGAATAACATGCTCGCCCCTGGTTCCGAGGTTAACGGGTTCAAATCCGACAAGAATCGATGTATTTTTAGGGTGTAAAAATGCTGAGGATGAATTCCTTTGAAAGGAACTAAATCCTTGGTTCTTGTTTCGTAGATTTACAGCACATAAAACAACTTCAAACCTGAAAAAAAAAGAGGCATCTGACCTTTCACGTCTATACTTGAAAAGCGTCGCTAATGATTCGGATGATAAAGATTGTTGTAAAAAACTGCTATCTACCGACCCTGTTCCATCTGTCTACTTATGATTCTTCTAACGATTCACGTCAACAATTGTTCTGCAAATGGTAGAAAGGATATATTTAGAAGATGCATTAATGAAATGGAATAAGTCATGTAGGGGAATGGGAATCAACATTAATGGTCCATTTACTGCACAATTTATTATTCGCCGATGACCAGATTATAATAGGACAAGATAAAGAAGATATAGTATATATGATTAGAAAGTTGGTAGATGCATTCGAGGTAGGTGGACTGAAGATAAATTATATTAAAATCGGAGCAAATTCAGAAGACCTACAAATAAGTAACATGATAATTAAACGTGTTGAAGAATTTAAATATCTTGGATCTATAATAGATAAATCTGGCACTTGTGAAAAATATATTATTAACAGAGTAAATTGTGCAAGGAAGGCGATTAGATCCCTGAATGGTCTTTTATGGAATAGAAATTTGAACAGAAACAAAAAAAAAGAGATTATACAGACAGTAATAGAAAGTATCCTCGCATATGGATCAGAAAGCTGGACAATAAATGAAAGGATGCAGAAAAGAATCTTGGCGACAGAAATGGATGGATTACAGAGAAGTATGAGAATATCCAGGCTACAACGTATTCGAAGTACATATATCAGACAAGAAGTGGATGCACAAGAAACTGTTATCGATAGGATAACAAAGAGAGCTCTAGAGTGGTATGGACATGTACAACGGATGTCGGAAGACCAGTGGCCTAAACAGGTGTTGGATGGGATGGTAGCAGGCAGAAGGAAGAGGCGGAGAAGTAGAAGAGCATGGTATGAGGGAATATATGATGCCATGATGAAGAGGGGTATGGGAGATGGACAACGGGAAGATAGGAATCTCTGGAAAGCAGGAATCAAAGGCAAACTGCTGTAAAATGGAAAGCCTGTATTAAGTAAGTATTTTGATTCGTTCGAATCTACTCTTTGTTAATTAACAAATTAATCTCTAATATGGATGCCCAATTAGTAATTAACGTTGAAATGTGTAACAAAAATATTAGTGATATCATGCCAACGTTTAGACCGCTTCCTAGAGGTAAATATTAGCATATCTGAATAGTACTCAAGGGTACAATTGCCGGCCATGTCTAGAAATATTTATTTCTTTGAGTAAAAAGTCTGAAACAGGCTCCCATATATCTCTTGGATACAATGAAGTTGCCAGAGGTACATGTGAATTGGAAGTAGCGAAATCCTGTTGACAGCGATAGCAACAACTTTAGACGACTTTGGCTCTTCAAGAGCTATCGTGTAACAAATTTACTATTTATTTGTTGGTGGCTAACTTATGAAATGTTAGGTTAGCAGTAGAATTTCTATTCAATTGCTAGAAAAAAAAGTAATGGGTACAAATCAAACTACTTTTTATAATACAAATCTAGACTGAGGGCAATGTTTAAATTTTGTTTGTCGGATTAATTTGCAGTCACTCCGTGTTGTTGGTAGCAGTGAATCAAACATCCCCTCCCCCCGAAAAATGAACAAAACGTGTAATTGATGCCTTTAAAAACTTTCCAATAACTTCACGCATTGCTACAATACATGTTAAGGGGTGAGAGTAAAATAACAGGTTAAATCCATATTCACGCTTTGTTACAGGGCTGAACAAATTCATAGAAAAAAGACTACAATAAAATGTGTAAACTAATGTGGTAGAACCAATGGTTGTATTGAAATATAACCTATATTGATTGCTTGTTTTTTAGCTTTCACGTTAATTTCATTTATTGAATTAATGTTATTAACTTTTATGTTCATAGGGTCAGAATTTTGAAAAGACGTATATATTTATAAAAAACATATAATTTCAATGTAATTTGAAACACTCTGAAGCTTCGGACCAAGACTAATAATTTTATTTAATACGTATTTAGTTTAATATATCTAAATTAATCCTTATACACAAGGTATAAAAATAAGATAAACTTTTAAAATAAATAGATATTGCAGAACATAGCTATTCAGAATTACCTACTATCACATTTTAAAAGTTATTGATTCTAACGTGGCAGATTAGTGCAATGGATTTAAGCCCCATATATAAAGAAAATTATCCTCTCTTTTGTTAGAATTCAATGACAACAAGAGCCAATATAAATTTATAAGATAGAGCCTTCCCTATAGAATTGCAATCTGTTATCATTTTTAAATATAGAACTTTTCTAGTAAAAGAGTTTTATCTCCTTAAAAGATTTAAAATCTTTCACCTAATCCTCAGCCATTCTACTATTTGAAACGATGATTATTTTTAACTAATCCATGGTAACTGACGCAACATTTTTAAACATAATAGATTAACATTTTACCTTTTTTAGCCTTCAGATAGTAATACAGTACTCTTTTTCTCTCCAAAACATGTATATGTAGGTTTAACCACTTTAACAGAAAACATGGAGTTTCTATCTATAATAATTGTATTTAAAATATACTGTCTTATAGGCTATCATGTTTTACAGAGTAAGAGTAAAATAATAATCCCTGTGAAGTTTTAAATTTTATTTCAACAACTGTGAATGTAGTAGGCCTATATATATAGGACAAGGTACAAAATACATGTTTTGGGTTTCATGTTATAATGAACTAATTATACAAAATAAAGATAACTTGCGTAACAACTAATGCTTCTGCGTGGTGTAAAAGTTATTAAAATAAACAATTCTTTGTTACGAATGAGTTTGTTCATATTCTACAATATTTTGGAATCACTTTAAAATATTTTTAATAATCCATATAGCACTTTGGGAGACAGGGAAAAATTTTTAATTTCCATATGTTATGTCAAATATTACGTGTAATTCACCTTTATATTTCTTAAAAACAAATTTAAGTAAAATGTAACATTTAATCTGATTAAGTTCCTATTTATCATAACAGTCTATATATTTAATTAGGCCACTTTTATCAGTTATTTTATGTAACAAGCATATAGAAAGAGGATGTACAGATATTTATATAATGATAATTCTATTATTATTAATATTATATTATTATTATTATTATTGTTATAACCCGCCTAAGCGTATCACATGCCATGTTGGAAAAGGCTGAAGGGGAGTAGTAACAATTTCGTTAAAAACCAGGGCTCAGTAGGCTCAGATGAGAATACCTGTGAGGACACCTGCCTAGTTTTACAGGCACTACTGTCTTCCAGTTAGGAATTGATTCGTCAAGGACTGAAATAAGATAACCTCAATTAAAATATCCTGGCAATTCAGTTGGTGGTTGTAGCGATAGGCAGTTCCCGGTCCTATAAAAATTACAATGCTAGAAACCTAGAGTAATTAAGGCTAGGCAGGAAACTTTACAACGAAAAATGCAGCGAAAAAGGGCTATAAATCCCGGTTGCTAGAATATACAGGGCTTATCGAGTAAAATTAATTTATATTTACATTTAGAAAAATGTGGAATGGATATAATAGCAATATACGAAACTAGAAGGAAGGGTACGGAGAAGAAACTACATACATATTTGTAGTGGTGTAGATAAAGGTACAAGAGCAAAAACAGGAGAGTCAATTTTTTATTTTAAAATACTTTAAATCCAAAATTAAGAATTGTAAATTTATAAATGAAAATATAATATTGTTGGAATTAGTTATTTTTAGAAAGGAATTAATATTGGTGGGGACTTATGTGCATACAAGTGATTCATTGGTAAATGAAAAGGATACATTTTGGAATGTACTTCCTGATACGTTGGAAGAAATTCCAAGATGAAGAGAGGTAATAATCCTGGGGGGTCTGAATACAAGAACAGGAACTCAACAGGATATCAAAATAGTGGGACAATTTGGAGAGAGTATAAAAATAACAATGGAGTGACAGTAATTTATTTAAAATATGCGAACAATTTGAATCAGAAGTTAATAATGGTTTATTTGCACATAAAAAATCATACATACACGTAGACTCAGAAGAAGAAGAAGGGATTGCTATTTATAATTGATTGTATAATTAGCAAAGAAAATAGTACAACTGAAATGATTGATGTAAAGTAATGAGAGGAGCTGAATGTAGAATGGATTATTATCTAGTGAGAGGAAAAGATAGTAAGAAATTACAAATTTTAGAAAATTTGAAATTCAAAATTTCACAATTTAAGTGATAAAAGTATATAAAATGTTGTATGAACACGAGAATGAATAAGGAAGTAGACACCACATTTTAAGGGGCGGCACATGAATTGTAGGCATACGATTATATGGATAATGTAACTAAAAAATGTATCACATGAGGCTTTAGGAATCGAGAACGAGAAATATAATTGAACATATGGTTAAGCCAGGACAAATGACAAGCCTCTTAAATATTTTCAGGAACTGAAGAGGACAGAAACATAAACTCAGAGAAAAAGTAAATGGTCTTAAAGAGAGTAAGAATGGCAAACAATGAGTAGTGTTTTTATGTAAATTACGAGATAAGTTTTAAACAATCAACTGAAGCTTGTAAAATACTTACGGGAATGAGAAAAACATTTGAACAATAGAATTAATATATCTTTAATAACTAGCAATCAATGGGTGAAATATTACAGAAATCCACTAAATGAAGATATATGATACTTTTACACACAAATAGATGGATTTGGAAGTGTCAGATGAAGATGTGAAGTATTTCCTATCAATAAGGAAAATGGCAAGGCGACTGGACTAGGAGGGATTCATTTACAAATGTTAAATTATGGAGGGCATAAATTAACAATACCACTGAAAAATTGTATAATAAGATCATATTATGAGAAGAAATCCTGAAGGAGATGAAATTAGGTTACATTAGTTCAATTCATGAAAAGCAAGATAAGAGGAATAGTCAGATTTGTAGAGGAATTTGTGACAAGTTCTATGGAAACCTTCACCAGGATAATAAAACATCGGATACATAACAACAGTATCATAACTCAGAAGAACAAGAAGGGTTCACAGCTGGAATAATCTTGTGTAGATCATATTTTCTTTTTAGAAAAAATAGAGAGGAATTTAAAGAAATAGGTCTTCTGTACATTGTTTTGGAAGAAGGCTTATGATTCTGTCTCCGGGAAATATTATAGGAAGCTCTAAGAGAGCAGCCATTTAAGTCAAGATGTAATGTAAATTTTAGGATCCATGTACTCAAGAGGTGCCAAATTAAAAATGGAAATAGCTTATCACAAGAATTTTGTACAACAAAACGGATATTCCAAGGATGTTGCTTATACCCGATATATTTTCAAAATATAAATATTTTAAAAAGGTTGGTCCTGAAAATCCAAAGTTGTGGGAATACTAATGAATTCACAATATTTTCTACATAACTTACTTCTTGCGGATGACCAAGTTCTAACAACCGAGGAATAGAGTAGCTTCACATATGACAAGAAAATGGGTTGAAGAACATAAACATTGGAGGTTGAATATTAATTTTAAGAAAACTGAGCATTTAAGATTAAAGAAGGAAGATATGAAAAGCTGAGCTTTAAAAAAAAACTCAGCAAAAAAATCCAGATAGGAAAAAATTGATTGGTATGCTGAATTCAGTTCATTGGATCAAGAATATTGTAAATAACACAAAAAATAATAATTTATAATTATTTTTTGTGTTTAAAGTGTAATGGAGCTGAAACTTGGACATTAGACAGACCATAACTAACTAACTCACTGGCTCTACCGAACACATACGTTCATGACTGTGCAGACATAAGCTCTCCGTACATCCCTATCCTGAGCTAATGTTTTCCAATTATCCCCTGTATAATGTCCTTCGCTCAAATCATGTATAATGTTAAACTCCCACCTAATTCATGGTTTACCAACTGGGCGTTTTCTCTCTGGTTTTCATACAAGAAGCTTCCATGCATCTCTTTCATTCCCCATACGTGCCACACGTCCTGCCCATCACAGTCTACGAGACTCAACTGTTATTATATCTACTTTCTTATACAGATCATGTAGCTCACTATTATGTTGTTTTCTCCATTCACCTGTCTGTTCATCTCTTTTTTGGCCCAAAAACTTTCCTAAGAATATTATTCACAAATATTCGTAGTCTTCTGTCCTCTCATAATATAAGAGTCCATGGTTCGCGTCCATATAAAATAACTGGGAGAATAAATGTTTTATATATTTTCAGTTTAACTTTTTTTTGAAAGGAGTTGGGACAAGAATCCCTGTAATGCATAATAGTATGCATTTCAAGAATTGAACCGATGTTTAATTTATTTGTTCATCTCGTTTCTATTTGTAATTGAAATCAGCCACTTCTTAAAATTTTCTTTCATTAGTTATCCATTTACATTATATAATGTACTGTATTTCTATGTGTGAACATATATTTTAGTTTTATTGATGTGATTTCTTAGCGTTACTAAATATACTGTGCGTGTTGGCTCGTGGTATCTCCTCGCTCAACAATACTATGTTATCAGCATAAACTAACAGCCTATTAATGCCATTGAATTGTAGGCCTTTTTTCAATCTCCAAAGATTTTATGGGATGCTCTAATACAAAACTGAATAGTAGAGGAGATAGTGCATCTCCTTGCTTTAACCCACTGTGAATTTCAAAAGTATCCGAAAACTATTTGTCTACACGCACCCTACTCTTTGTGCCATTTAGACACATTCGTAAAGTCTAACTTTTTAGGAATTCCGAACTCCAGAAGAATACTATACAACTTCTCCCTCTTAACTGAATCGTGTGCCTTTTTTAAGTTTACATATAGTCGATGTACAGTGCCATTATATTCACATTTCCTTAGTAAAATCTGTCTTATACTAAAAATCTGATTGTAAACCTGCTTCTTCTAAATACACATCGATGATCGCCTAGAATGTCATCAATAAAGGGAGCAAGTCTGCTTACCGATATATTTGTTAGGATTTTGTACGAAGTTGAAAGAAGTGAGATATGCAAGTAAATTATATTGGCATCAGAAACGGACTACTGGTGTAGAGCGACATGAAAATAAAGAGTGGATAAAATTATAAACCCGAATTAGAAAGATGATGAAAGAGGATAATAATATTCTTGAAATAATCGAAGAACGAAAATCGAGAGAATTTGAACACGTCAAAAAAATTGGAGAATACAGAATTTCGAAACTGATTTTGGAATGGAAAGCTGAAGACAGCAGGAGAAGAGGAAATTCACAGGGAAAATGGATCGATGGTAATGATTATCAGAGAACTGAACTGACAGAAGATACGCAAGACAGGAATTTTTGGAAAAATAAAATTACTTTAGATTGAAGGAAAAAACTACTGCAGTGTTAAAAAATCCCTTAATAATAATAATAAAAAATAATAATAAAAATAATAATAAAAATAATAATAATAAAAATAATAATAATAAAAATAATAATAATAAAAATAATAATAATAAATAATAATAATAATAATTATTATTATTATTATTATTATTTACAGCGGGTTACACCAGATGGGATCGGAAAAGGAACACCGATATCTTAAAAGAATTGAAGACTACGCCAATTTTGGAATATATTAAACAGTACCAACTAAATTGGAAACACCATCTTGAAATAATGAGTTCAAATCGGATCCCCAAAGCTATTTATAATTATATACCAAGAGGACGAAGATCACTGGGCCGTCCTATGAAACGCTGGAGGGAAAATTTTCTATAGGATCGTAACAGGCCTTGGCCTAATACTTGGAAGGAAGAAGAAGAAGATTATTATTTACATGATCACTGCTATGGTCTCGTGGTAATATCGTTCATAAAATGGGGTTTCCATCCCCGGTCGGGACAAGTTTCGTAGGTGAGTTTATTACATGTTTGTCTTTTACTCACCTGTAAGACAAATGTCAGGAACAGTTAAGGCTCAAATAGACATAGGCCCTACATCCCTATCCTAAAATAATATTTTCCGATCCTTTCATTGTATATTTCATCATCCTCAAACCATGGTTAATGTTATTTTCCCACTTCATTCCTGGCCTAACTACTTGGCTATTTTCTTATCGTTTTCGTACAGAATTTTCCATTCTCCTCTTTCATTCCCCATTCTTGCCATATGCTCTGCCCTTCGGAAGTCTATGAGACTTAAATATTGTTATTACATCGGCAACTTGCCATTGAAAGTCCTAGTTTCAATTTTTGAACACATCAGGCAAGTATCAGTTATGAAACATTCTAATTTCTATTAATATTTGATTAACACTATCTATAAAATAGCAAGTTAATTGTAATAGGTTTTTAATAATTTCCTATCTCAAGAATTTGAATTATTGTTCTATAAGATAAGAGGACATATCGTTATCCTATAGAAATTTATATCATCCAGTTTCCGGAATGTTTAGCATTTTCCTTTGAAAATTTAGAGTAGTACGTTCAAATACTGCGAGTGCAATCTATAAAACTTTATTATAAAGTTAATAAATGGCAAGGTCCCGCGCCGTAGCTGAGCGGTGTAAGGCATTATGTCTTGATGCAGAGATACATGACTTGGGTTAGTTCGAGTCCCTATGAGGGAACATATGTTCTCACGGATTCGACCAGTATGGCACAGGTGCCCACCAAGCTTCGTGAGGAGTTTGTGTAGCTATAATAAGTAACGACTCCAGATAAAAAAAAACATGTAGAACGGCTGTGAACCCGACATGCTGACCACATGCCACCTCTATGCTTGATAGATTATCGACCACCTCTGTGATTAACACACGGGATCTGAGGCCAGCAGCCGGCTGGTAGACCAAGGACCTTCTAGGACTGTCACAATCAATTAAGATACATTCTAATTAAAATTCTATCCCTTTTCCATGTAGTTAGATGGCAGGATATCCTATATACTTAAAACTCTCAATTCTCATAGCAGTACACTTTGTTTCAAGCTCTCAATTATCTAATATTCAAATTATTCCCCTAGTTATTACAAATATATTAATAAGTTAATTAATTGATCCACGAATATTGGAATTTGTCATTAAGTATAAACACTCTTAATATCTTAATAACTTTGTTAATCATTTGAAGTTTATTCTACTTGTGTTTCGAAAATTTTCACAGATAACATTAATATATTATTAACATTATTTTTTTTTGCAAATGCCCCAGGTTGTCTTTCGACATTCCTGGTGTTCTCTCCTGGCATGGCGTACTTGTAACCCACTTCTGAGGTTGATGCGCCTGGAAGGCGGGATTATGTTACCCCGATGATATGAAGGGTGATGATGATGATAGTGGTGCGCCAGGAGAGTCCCTAATCCTAAGCTTAATCTAAGATGAAAATGAATGATGATGATTGCGATAGCCATATGATTTCGCGGACCGTTTGGGCCTTAAAGTTTTCCTGACATTTGTCTTACAGGTAAGGAAAAACCCCGATGAAAACCTCACCCAGAAAAACTGTCCCGGCGGGGATCGAACCCGGGCCTGCTGCGTGACAAGGCAGCACGCTACCTCGAGACTACAGCGGTGGACTTCATTAACATTATATAAAGCAGTGTTTCGCCCAACATTAACCAATGCCTCAGAAACAAATTAGATACTACGGTATTAAAACAAAACAAACTTTAGAAATAAATGGAGTTAATATTCTGAGGAAGACTGAAAGTAAATCAAGAAAAGATCAAATTAGAAATGAAGAAATAAGAAGCCAGCTGAATATTCTGGCAATACATGAATGGGGTAAAAATAAGATTTGAATGGAGTCAACATACATCCCGCATGATATCAGACAAAATTGTACACATAGCAAGAGATAAGTTACCAGAGGATGGGAGAAGGACACTTGAAAAAAATGGAGGGCTCTTAATTCTGGATGGAAGAAGTCATGGATCTAAAACATAAAGAAGAAAAATTTTTAAATAAAGATTGTTTGGAAGTTTTTTTATTATTAGCATTTTTCCTGTTTTTCTTCCTTTTCATATTTCCCTATTTTGCTAGTTCCATTTCAAGCTCATACAAACAAACACACATGAAAGTACAAGACAGAGGACACACATAAACCACAAGGTGTAGATTAAAATTTCCTTACTCCGCTATTATTATTATTATTACTATTTTTCTTTCTTTCCCTTGTCCACTTTATATTTCGTAGTTTATAATTATCTATTATGCATCATTTATCATAATTCTTATTGTATGTATAATTAAACCCTGGTGAAGTGGAAGAGAAGACCTTACGGTCTTGACTCCATCAGGTAAAATAAATAAATAAAAATTAATAATAAAGAATCGAATTCCCGGTGTCGGGACTCTGTCGATACAACATGGTAATATACGAGATATTTTTTTATTAAGTTTCACAAGTAAATATAGGTTTACCTTATGTCTTTATGTAACTGGTCTCTTCAATTTTAATCTACAATGTTTGTAGGTCATAGACATTTGAGAGCTGCTGGTAGCGAATGTCTCACCCCTGACGCGGGGTGGTCTGACAATAAAGATGTTTGTAAAGGGCAGCCACTTTCTCAGATTCCAATTAGAGAAAAGTCTCTATTCCACGCTCTGAGGGTGAATTCCACTTATAAACTAGTCAGAGAATCGTAAAAACTCTCTCCCTCTCTGGGGAAATTTGTTTCACACAAAATATGAACCATTTCACTCTTTTAGTTCTGTGGTAAATTTCACAGTTAATTGGTAAGATTTTATTTATACAATGGAACACTTTGATCTCATAGAGCCGGTTTGTAAGTGATTTTTGTTTTTATTTTAAACATTTGAACATTTCACGACGATCATTATTCTATGATAAGTTTTGTAATAAAGATTTTAATAACCTTCCATAAAACAATTTGATAGAAACGTAGATGTTTGGAATTAGTATTCAGAAGGTAACCAAATCATATCCCGAAACAGACCTATCATATTAGTATACTACTTTTCTTGTTATTCGTGAGCTGTCAAGGGAAATGTTGCGTTAGATTTTCATCATCGTTTCAATATTTACTGTAGGAAAATTTTGGACCAAAGAGAGATGAACAGACAGGTGAATGGAGAAGACTACATAACAATGAACTACATGGTCTTTATAGGAAGCCAGATATAATAAGAACAGTTAAGTCTCGTAGACTGCGTTGGGCAGGACATGTTGCACGTATGGGGAATGAAAGACTTGCATGGAAGCTTCTTGTAGGAAAGCCAGAGGGAAAACGCCAAGTTGGTAGACCAAGAATGAGGTGGGAGAATAACATTAACTATGATTTGAGGGAAGTAGATTATACAGGGAATGATTGGAAAGCATTAGCTCAGGATAGGGATGTATGGAGAGCTTATGTCCGTGCGGCCATGAACCTACGGGTTCAATAGTGCCAGTGAGTAAGTAAGCAAGTAAGTAAGGCGGCTCCGTGGCGCAAGCGGTTAGACTCTCGACTCTCACCGCTGGGGGTCCCGTGATCGAGTCTCGGTCACTCCATGTGGGTTTCGTAGTGGACGAAACGGAGCTTGGAGAGGTTTTTTGGGGGTTTCTCCAGTTTTCCCCTGCCATAATTTTATTCCATCATTTCTCCATACTCATCTCATCCATTTTATTTCATTTCGTTCATCTGCCCTTGTGATGGTGCGTCTGGCATGGTCGGCCGGCACCCTTCTTGTCATTCACAGACCTCAACTTATAGGGGTTTCATCTCATCTCATCCCTCGACCCGACCCTGAGTTGGATACGAGTCGAGGATATCTTATTCATTGTTAATTAATTAACTAACTTGCAATACCAAACCAGTGTTTCATGGCTGCGCGGACATAAGCTCTCCTTATATTCCTATCCCAAAATAATGCATTCCGATCTACCTTTACATAATTTACCTTCCTCATATCATGATTAATATTATTCTACCACCTGATTCTTGGCGTACCTATAGGGCGCTTTACTTGTGGTTTTCTATGTGAGTTTCCATGTCCCTATTTTAATCCCCATTTGTGCCACATGTCCTCTCCATCGTAGTCTATGAGAATTAACTGTTCTTAAATCTATTTTGCATAAAGATCATGTAGCTCACTTATAGTCTTATCAACTCGCCTGCATTTTCCTAAGATCTTTATTCTTAAATATTTGTAATCTTTTCTCCTCCCTTATAGTAATAGTAGTCCACTGCTGTGGTCTCGAGGTAGCGTGCTGCCTTGTCATGCAGCGGGCTCGGGTTCGATTCCCGGTCGGGACAGCTCCTGAGTGAGGTTTTTGGGGATTTTCCCTCACCTGTGAGACAAATTTCAGGAAGCTTAGGGCCCAACGGTCCCCGAAAATTATCCGATCCGGCCAACATCATCATCATCCTTATTGTCATCACCATCCTTCACAGGCGTGGAAAGCAATGGGAAGCTACCCACACCCATAATTCCCCAGTAAAGCTGCAAAGCCTAGCATGAAAGACCTGCCCTCGAGCAGAATTACTATGGATGGATGGATGGATAGTAAGAGTCCATATTTCGCAGCCATAAAATACAATTGTAAGAATAACAGTTTCATACATTTATAGTTGAAGTATTTTGAGAGAAGTTGGGATGACAAGTATATCTGTAATGCGTAATAACATCAGTTTTCAGATATGAACCTATTTCTTCCTGAACCTTATTTCTGCTTGCAATAATTGTTCCTAGGTCTTTCAATTCAGCCACTTCTTCAAAATTTCCCTCATTTAACCATTAACCATCCATTTCCATTACATGATGTATTTCTACATGTGATCTTATGTTTAGTTTTACTGATATTTACTTCCAGTCCAAACTTCTTAGTGTTTACTCAATATATCATTTCACGATTAAAACATTAAATTTTAATAAACATTTAACAAATATATGACTACATATATAGGCCTACTCCAAATTATCCTAGATTCGGCAAGGCCTAGGAAGCTCAAACATCTAGAGAAATATAATCTAAAATTTCATTGACTAAAAAGTAAATGGAAAACATCTGAATATTTTTATCAGAAGTTTAACTATAACTAAATATATTTATAATAGTTAATAATATCCATCCATAGTAATTCTGCCCGAAGGTAGGTCCTTCACTGCAATCATAGCACTTTCATGCTATGCCTGCAGCTTTACTAGGGAATTGTGTAGGTGTGGTAGCTTCCCGTTGCTTTCCACACAAGTGAAGGATGATGATGATAATGATAATGGTAAGGATGATAATGATAAGGATGATGGCCATATGATTTCGGGGACCGTTTGGGCCTTAAAGTTTTCCTGACATTTGTCTTACAGGTAAGGAAAAACCCCGATAAAAACCTCACCCAGAAAAACTGCCCCGACCGGGGATCGAACCCGGGCCCGCTGCGTGACAAGGCAGCACGCTACCTCGAGACCACAGCGGTGGACATAGCTGCCGTGTCCATCTCTTTCGTGGGCGTCCCCGATCTCTTTTTCTTCCTCTTGGTTAAGGGTTCAGACTTTTCCTAGACAATCTGTTGGTATCCATTCTGCTGACATGTTCGTACCATTATCTCCTATACTCTTCTATTTTATCTGTCAAACTGAATAATATATGGTATTAGATTATGATTATTGATCACTGATCCCCGTTCATCCCGTTCGGGATACGGATGCTTATCCAGTGCGAAGTTTGTTAACCGGACTCATTTAGTTACGCTATAGTTGTCAGCAAGTTAAATGTGATGCCCTCGAAGAGATATCAGTAGGAAACTAAGGTATTGATTGTATGGAGATGTTGATTAAATTTTGCTCAGAATCATTTTGTATTCAGGCTTGAAGTTCTTTTACGAACCCGAAAATATTTAGACTCAGGACCAGCGACTTAAAGTCCCTCTCGGATGACTTGTCCCTTGGATTTTTCCATCCAAACCGCGACTCTCGAGACTACAGGCAAGGAACACAACTACGTACCAGATCACCGCGGCCGACTTATTATGATTTTTGATCTGTTTAAATTCTTAATCAAAATAAATATATGTAGCGCATTCAAAGTGGCAATGGTTATTTTAACCAAGTAAAGATTTTATTCGAATTATTTTTTTTATACATTAAAGAGCGAATGCCCAGCGTGCGCTACTACGCCTAAATAAATGAAATATGTGTTTTAATTTTTAGTTGAATAAAGTTAAAAAAATTCTAAAGTATTGTCTGCGCCTGCAATATTGCATGGCTCAAACATACGGATTCTGAATAAACAGTCAATTAAAATAATAGAAGCAGCATAAATGAAATATTTACGATTTGTGGCAGGAAATACTTTAATGGATAAGAAACAGAGTGAAGATATCCGTGAAGAACTACAAATATTCAGTTTGACAGATAAAATAGAAGAGTATAGGAGAAAATGGTACGAACATGTCAGCAGAATGGATACCAACAGATTGTCTAGGAAAAGTCTGAACTCTTAACCAAGAGGAAGAAAAAGAGATCGGGGACGCCCACGAAAGAGATGGACACGGCAGCTATAATACTTGGATCCGGAACGAACCAAAAAGGTTTAATTAATCCTTGCAAGAAGAAGAAGAAGAAGAAGAAGAAAAATTGTTGGTTAATTACCAACTACTTTGAGTTTTGCGAACACAAACACACGCAGGCTGAATTTTTATATACAATATATATCGGTTCTAAGAACATTTACATACGACCTTCTGAACTTAATTTTCTTCAAATTATGATTCTGTCACTGGTACAATTTTACTTCAATTTAATTTTAAATTCTTGAACATTTTTTAGCGAATTCCGAAGGAATATGGCCAATTGTCATGAAAAGTTTTAAAACATACAGCAAAAATGATTATGAAATTATATATATATATATATACAGGTTGTTAATAACACCGACAAACTTTCAAGTATTGTAGAGGAGAGTTAGACGAACATTTTGAGATAAGTAACTTGGGGTGTGTGAAGCCAAATTTTGAAGCTATATAACTTTTTTTTTTAACTGGACTTCATGGTTATTAATCAACAACGAAGCAAACTATGAATATGGTTTGTCTTGGAAATACTTTAGTGCTACTCCAATAGTAGGAAATATCATAGTTTTAATTTCAAGTATAGCAGAATTTTTATAATTTTCAACCATGTTTTTATGAACATTTTATCTTTCGGCAATAGCCAGTACGTCACTGAGAGTCTGTATATTGCGCTCCGTCAAGCAAACATTCGTATTAGTTGTCTGGTAGCTCAGACGTCGTTCGCAGTAATAGCTCAGGCGGTAGCATGCTTGACACTGAACGTTGTAATGCCGGGTTCGAATCTCTCTTCTTGGTTTTTGTATTTTTATTCAGAGGAGGATATTGCTTATGAAGTTACTTAATTGACTTTCTGATAGTCTATTTAAGCATAAGTATTTATTTTGAATTAAACTATTGCGTGATTTGTTTACATGAAATGCACAGGTAAACATTATTTTTAAAATACTCTACATTTAGTCTGTTCATATCAACTACACCTTCCGGAAGTTCTAAAAGATTAACTTATTTTTGGTTTACAAGACCAATATTTTACTTAAATTATTAGAACTATTATTAATGTTAATACCTTTATATATATGCATTACTTTTTTTGTGGAATTTGGGTCTTTTCTTCAAATCGAAAGCATTTACTGTCTACATTATTAACGCGTGCCCATTATACTAACGACTTGATACCAGTCTGTTTCACTATTGTTTTGGATCTTGTAGGAGCAACGTTGTTTACATAGACGTGAACGTTATAGCCGGTATTTATGCATTCAATGAATTAGCAGATATGCATTATGTTCATGGTGAGGAAAGAGGAAATGTGCATGCAGCTGCACAAATGTACAGAGAAAGATATTCTGGCAGACAACATCCTCATCATTCAACTTTCCAAACCATCCACGGCGTCTACGGGAAACTGGAAACCTGGTGGTGCATAATCCGAATTCCTGCGCAAGACGAACTCGTCGTATCCTGGATTTCGAAGAAGAGGTGCTCGACAGGATTCGAGAGAATCCTTCTACCAATACACAGGCAATTGCATGTGTCATGAGTACAAACCACGTCAGCGTGTGGCAGGTCTTGCAGGAAGAAGGATCCATCCCTTCTATATTTTGAAGATCCAATGCTCCACACCGTTAGACTTCGGACCTCGCGTGCAGTTTTGTAACTGGGTCTCTGAGCCGCTGGTTGAATAGCATGATTTCTTTTCAAAAGTGCTCTTCACCTACGAGGCTTATTTTACAGGGGAAGGGGTTGTACTAAACCAAAGGAACAACCAAATTTTGAAACATGAACATTCATTTCCCATTGCAGAAAGAGGCTACAAACACGTCGTTAACATATGGGTTGGTATAAATTCCAATTACATCATTGGTCCATATCGTCTGCCCCCAAGGTTAAATGGTCATGTGTACAAACAGTTTTTGATACACGTGCTTCCTGCATTTCAGGAAGAAATCCATCTTGATATCTGACGTCAGATGTGGATCCAGCACGACGGAGCTCCTTCCCACTTTGACAGGAATATAACGAACCATCTGGATAATGCCTTCCCTGGATGTTAGATTGGTCGCGGTGGTCCTGTATCGTGGTCTCCACGTTCACCTGATTTCACCCCTTAAGATTTATTCCTATGGGGACACCTTAAGAGCCTTGTGTATCAGACGCCAGTCGTCTCAGATGAGGAATTACAGGCGAGAATTTTGGCTGCCTGTGACGAAATCAGAAATACTCAGGAATCATTTATGCGCAGATGGAATTTCTACTTACTCCATCAAATGCAACATTTTGAACAATACCTACGATCTGTTTTTGAGGCAAACATGAATAAAGGGATTTTTTCTGTATCTTTAAACCGTGCCTCCTTTACTGAATGTACTATAATATAATATAAACAATTGGTTTTCATTTATTATCATTATTCCTGAATGTTTGAACCGAAAGTGCGATTTTCGGTTCGCTACTGCGGTGCCGGTATCCTCCTTGAACAGAACGATTCGTGAACTATTCCAATATCCCATCTCTATGCATCTACATCCACTCTCCTTACCTCTCCTGTTGCGCTGTTTGTGCTGCGCATCTCCCCTTCTACCTCGGAACGCTCAAATACGCTACGCACATCTAGAACATTATTATTCGATCGGAACTTTGAGTTGAGACAACGTCGTCTGGAGCACGCGAGTGGCGTGGTTTGAGTTTTGGGTCCAGAGGACCGGGGAAAGCCACCCTGGCTTGGACTGTAGTATGAATTAAGTGGTTTGCGTGAGGTATGATGTAGTTTTTGATGTTAACGATTATTTTTTGTTTAAACTCCAGGAATGATCCAGATTCATATTTGCTATACTTTTCTTATACTTCAGACGTCTTGTTTGTATTAAACATCATTTTTATATACATCCTGGTTAATGTTCAAATTATTTATGTGCATGCTGCTGTTTGATAATCCCGTACAAAAACTTACTTGTTTAGATCATTCTAGCTTCCTTTTTTCCGTCTGGCTTTCATGGTTAATAACAATAATGATACATTCAGTTTAAATAACAATCATAAGATTACTCTAGTGTTTTGAGATCGAGTGTTGATTTATGTTTAAGTGTTTAGGAAAGAAAGATGAATGAATCATTGCCTCTTATGGGCCCGGGCAAAGGCTTTTGATTAATAACCTTGGATGTTATGAACTCTACGCTAATATATACAACGGAAACAAAAGACGATACACGGCGGCGCAGAGCGTGGTTATCGCCCGCACATGTTAACATATTTACTGTAAAATGGGGTATGAATATGGAATTTGATTTTCTTTATTATTCTTCCACTGTCAAGTCAAACATTAGTGGACCTTAATGTAATTATTAATTTTGTTATGCATTTCCTTCATATTTGTACTAAGTTTCGCGTTGTAAGACTTGGTGCTACATTCATACAGTATTATTTTAACCGGAAGTATTGGTACGCTAATGCATAAATAGCCTTTTTTATTTCGTCCGTCTGAACCATGCGATTTTCACACTTACGAAAACTTACTGCAGTTACCTAGTGTGCTATACAGTATTCCTCCTTTTACACTAGTACAGAATATTGTGTTTTATTACTTTCGTGCATCATACTAAAATATGTCCCTACTTTCCCATATATAAGAGGATGCGAGGGTTGGATCAGCCAGTTGTATTTGTATCTGTGTTTTGAACCAGTGAAGTAATCTCAAGAGCGAAGACGAAGAGACGATCTAAATAAAATCATCAGCGAGTAGGAAGAACAGGGCTACCAAATAAATGTAAAACAAGAGACTTTATTAGTAGCAAATTATTTTTAAAAAATCTGCTAAATTCTGTGAAATTAATAAACTGAATTTGGAAATTTTATGTAAAAATCTGTGGTGTTTATTTAAATATATTTCATCTAAAACCTTCTAGAGCGCGAGGCACTATATAGAAAGATTGTAAAGGGGACTTAGTAGATAAAGTTTTGATAACGAACCCATGTCCGAAAAGTACCATTTCGATATAAAATAAGTCGTGTCTCTTGTGTTTTACAATAATAAGCATTACAGACTTCTATGGGTTGTACTACAACTGTCGAGTCGGAGGAAGATCTTACACGAATTCTGGCGACAGTAGAAATTATTGAGCACACAATAGAACTTGTGGGGCGTGTGTATGAAAACATGCGTCGCAAGTACACTTTGTGCAATGAACAACAGGGTCGCCACGTGGAATCACACTTGTAGTACAACTCCTAGAAGTCTGTAATACTTATTCTGAAACACGAGACACACGAATGTTTTTATTTCGGAACCAAATTCGTAATATATCAATCAATTAAAAATAAGTAAAGGAGAGTTTGTCAATCTGCAAAACATTTATGAACAGTTCACTTGAAATGATACAATTTAAAAATTGCTCCAGCGTTCGCAATTGTCGATTTTTCGCAACAAATCTCAGTATATACTATTGAAATAAAACGAGGAATTCATTCTTAAAAAATCAGTGAAATGAGACGATTAGAAATCGAGGTTTACCTGAAACTCGACATTTAAAAATAGCTCTATCGGCCGTCATGTTTGCTTTGTCGCAATATATCTGCATACCAATTTAATTAACCCTTAAATTAGTAATGTATACTGATTTAATTAATTTAATGTTTTTTTAATAAAAATATAAAATGTATCAGTAGAAATTCTTTCAATAAATTTCTTTCAAATCATATAATATCCAGCAATATCTTACTGGTATGCATAGTTTGTTTTCATTGCTGTCCGACACATTTAAATAAACAGGCGTAAGAAATTGAGTTTCTCCACTTTAAGGTTTAACAAAAGAAATATATATTCCGGAAACCAGAAAAATCGGATCATAAATTCTTTTAGTTTATGGAGGTCCTGCGTGACGGAATTCTTACCAGACATGCTGGATAGTATGTGGGCGTTTAAGACTCGTATTCGGGAAATCCCGGATATTAAATCGCGTGAACGAACTTTTTTTTCGGAATTTAACTCAGCCGATAAGGAATAAATTTATATCACAATATTCATTTCAATAGTAGTAGTAATCAATATATACCATAATTGAGAATAGAAATGAAATCAATAAACTTGAATAGATCATCTTAATGTACACATCTATTAATTGTCAATTCTTGATACACATCAGGTATCTCATATTAGGATAAGATTTTGAATCATATATAAACAATAACTAACTAAAATCCGGCGTGACCTGCAACGTCTAAATAAATTAAATATTTGAGGTTAATTATATGGTATATACTCGACGAACCAAACAAGGCGGTTGCTAGAATGTATTTTTAATTTTTCAAATTTCAGATAATCCCACATTTATAACTTTCGGACTCCGCTGATTTTTGGATACTACCTACCAATTGAATATGATATACCGAGTTTCGTTGTGAAACATAGAAAATTACACCTCTAGAGCAATTAAATTTTCATTTCAGGTGAACTCCTACACCTAATGGTTTTAGAACATAATAGATACCATATAAACCCTCTCCACGAAAAAATAATGCATGTTCCAATTTTCAATATATACGAGGCAGAGGAAGACCTAAAACCTATTGGATCAGGGAAGGAGAAACGTCTACAACCAGGAGATTGGATGGACCGACAAAACTGGCTATTAGGAATCAGATGATGCCAAAGACATTAATCAACCGATGATATATCTATAATTTCCCCCCCATTTTATTGCGTATACCTTGTAATTCCATGTTCCAATTAGCAGAGTTCTCTTCCGTAGCTTGATTCGTCTTCCTTTCAATCCGTCCGGCTTATCTCTATTAGGTTTTTTAGCATTGCATTTTTTATGGGAGGGAGCTGGCCTATCGCATCAACTCCCAACCTGGAGGACCAGGGTTTTTCAGATGTCCATCCTTAGATCAGATGTCCATCCTTAGATCAGCTGCTTTCACCACAGCTACCCTTAATAAGGAAGAATTCGACAGAAGAGATAAAATATTCCCCTATGTCTCGAATACTCGTTTTCTTTCATATATATATATGTATATTTGTATTGTATTGTAAGCCCATGTTTTCTATTTGCAGAGATTTAGGCGCTCTCCCCCTGCAGGGAAGAATTTGAACCATATTAATTTAGTTACACTTGTTTTCGTATATATGTCATTTTTGAGTGGCCCGTGGTCAGCGTTACGCCTCATACTGACATCTAGGAAACCAAGGTAGTACTAGGACGGGAAAATTCGGTACATTTTGCTTAGAGGCCTTTTCATTCAGGCTTAAGATTTTTTTACGAGCCTGAATACCTTGAGACTCGGGACCCACGACTTAAAGTCCCTCCCGGAGGACTTGCTCCCTGGATTTTTCCGCCGTAAAAAATCCATCGACCCCGGCCGGGTTTGAACCCGCGACCCTTGGGACCAGAGGCAAGGAGCATAACCACTAGTCCACCGCGGCCGATTATATATATTGAAAATCTTATTTTTTTTGTATTGCTTCTTTCCCAGTTTTATACATTCGATTTCTTTGTTTTTCTTTTGCTGAATGTCTTCGCCTTTATTTCATACTTACTTAATACATGCTTTCCACTTTACAACAGTTTGCCCTTGATTCCTGCTGTCCAGAGATTCCTATCTTCCCATTGACCATCTTCCATACCCCTCTTCATCACGGCATCATATATTCCCTCATACCATGCTCTTGTACTTCTCCCCCTCTTCCTTCTGCCTGGTACCATCCAATCCAACACCTGTTCAGGCCACTGGTCTTCCGACATCCGTTGTACATGCCCATACCACTGTAGAGCTCTCTTTGTTATCCTATCGATAACAGTTTCTTGTGCATCCATTTCTTGTCTGATATATGTATTTCGAATATGTTGTAGCCTGGATATTCTCATACTTCTCCGTAATCCATCCATTTCTGTCGCCAAGATTCTTTTGTGCATCCTGCCATTTAAGATCCAGCTTTCTGATCCATATGTAAGTATACTTTCTATTATTGTCTGTATAATCTTTTTTTTTTGTTTTTCTGGTCAAATTTATATTACATAAAGACCATTCAGGGATCTAATCGCCTTCCTTGCACAATTTACTCTGGTAATAATATCTTTTTCACAAGTAAAAGATTTATCTATTATAGATCCAAGATATTTAAATTCAACACATTTAATTATCATATTATTTATTTGTAGGTCTTCTGAATTTCCTACGATTACCATATATTCTGTTTTAATATAATTTATCTTCAGTCCACCTACCTCAAATGCATCGACCAACTTTCTGATCATATATTCTATATCTTCTTTATCTTGTCCTATTATACTCTGGACATCAGCGAATAATAAATTGTGCAGTAAATAACCATTAATGTTGATTCCCATTCCCCTACATGACTTATTCCATTTCATTAATACATCATCTTGAACAAAGTTGGTGACATCCCGCATCCTTGTCTTAATCCTTTTGTTATATCAAATTCTGAGGATACTCTATTTCCAACCTTAATACTTGCTTTACAATCATACATTCTTTTTATAAAATGTACAAGAGATTTAGGTATTCCAAACTTCTCCATTGCCACCCAGAGCTTATTGATGGGTACAGAGTCATATGCACTTCTTTTCCTTTCGCCAACATCTTTTCTGTAATCTACCTAATCACAAATATATTTATCAAGGCACGATTTACCTGCTGTGAAACCTGTTTGTTCTTCTGATATTTTATTTTGTATTAGTTCCTCCAATCTAATTTTAATAATTGTACTTAACATTATACTAATTGCTGCCATTACACTGACCCCTATATATATATAAAGCGTCACTGATATAATGTAAAAATATTCTCTTTAATTTGCTTACTTATGATAGCAGCTACTACATGACAGTGGAGACGGAGTTCTCGCTATATCTCGTAATAATAAGAGTACATATTCATCATCATCATGAACAAATTCGTTTTAGGCCATGTGGCCTGTACGGTAAACCTAGCGAAGATGGTCTTGATCTTTCCACCGATGTTTTGGTCTTCCTTGGTCCCTATGTCCAGTTGGGGTATATTGGAATGCCAATTTTGGAAGTCTATTTCTTGCCATTCTTCTCAGATGATTTTTCCATTCTTGTTGGTATCTTTGGATATCTTCATTTAAACTTGCTACTCCAAGTTTTCCTCTGATAGTAGTGTTCCTTTGGTGATCCAGTCTATTAACTCCTAACAATGATCGTAAGAAGCGCATTTGGCTTACTTGAAGTTTATGAGAGTTTCTTTTATTTAAAATCCAAATTTCACTTCCGTATTTTAGAGCAGCTTTTGATGTGACGTTATGTAATCTTAGTTTTGTCTCTGTCCTCATCTGTTTACCAAAATGTCTTCGTATTACCCCATTCATTTTATTATATTTTTGTAATTTTCAATCAATGTCACTCTTATACTCTGCAAATACACTTCCTAAGTAAGAGAAATCTGACACTTGTTCTATAATTTTTCCATCAATCTCAATTTTCACCCGTTGTATGTTTTTTCCACACATTGCCATTGTTTTGGATTTTGATGTGGAAATTTTCATATTATATTTGCTGGCAATTTTGAATAATTGATATGCTGCTATTTGTAAGCTATCTTCGGAATCTGATAATATTATTTGATCATCAGCATATAATATTGTTTGAATTATTTTAGTCCTAGTTATTGAAATTCCACTGTTTACTGTTTGTTTCCATTCTTGCACTATTCTGTTAATATATATATATTAAATAAGAGTGGAGATAGTCCACATCCTTGTCGAACACCTTTGCCTGTGTTTATGTGTTCTGTTATTTCTCCATCTGGTAATTTAATTTTGATTTTAGAATTTTGATATAAGCTTTGTATGGCTCGTATTACATGTGAGTGTATATGTTCTTCATGCAGTATCTGCCAAAGTTTATCTCGGTTTACATTATCATATGCCTTTTCATAATCTATAAATAGTATGTACAGTGGGAGATTAAATTCTCTCCTTTTTTCCATAATTTGTTGCAGGGTAAATATTGCGTCTATAGTGCTCCTCCCTTTTCTAAATCCACATTGTTCTTCTTCCAAAAATGTTTCAGTACTTACTGATAACTTATTTTTAATTATGTTGGCATATAATTTAGATGCAGTTGGGAGTAAGGTAATGCCTCGGTAGTTATCACATTTGTTTTTCTGACCTTTTTATGTATATTAATTACTAGACCCGTTTCCCAATCCGTTGGAATATTAAGACAATGCCAAATATTGTTAAAAATTTCTAATAGTTTCTCTTTCAAGGCAGTTCCTCCATACTTAAAAAGTTCTAAATTTAAATCATCTAAACCTGGACTTTTCCTGTTCTTGGCCTTCTTTAAAACTTCTTCTAGTTCGTCCATTGTTATGTCTGGTTTTTCTATTTCATTTTCACAAGTCAAATTCAAAGTAATTTTTTCAGTGTGAGTGTTCGGTTCTGACCAAAGATTTTTGTAGTAAGTAATCCATTCTTGTTTTGGTATCAGATTAACATTAATTTTGTCTTTTGTTTCCATCTGTAATTTTTTGAATATTTTAAATCCCTGTCTTTGTGCTCCTGTAATATCACGTTCTAAGGATTTTACAAATTTATCCCAATCATCCCTTCTGTATTTTCTAGACAATTTACGAACCTTAGCTCTGAGTTTTTTATATTCTGTATAATGTTCCTCTTGTTTAGTTTGTAAATACACTTTATAGGCTTTTTTCTTTTGTTCAATATTTTCTTTTAATTCGGGATTCCAGGTTCGTAATCTCTTTTTGTTTTTGATTTGTTATATCCGAGACTCTCATATGCTGCTTCCATGATTGCTTGTTTTAGATTTATCCAGTCCTCTTCAATATCGCCCGTGCTTGTTTTTAAGTTTATTCTTTATTCTAGTTTGATATAATATTTGTGTACTTTGGTCTTCCAATAAGTGAATTTTAAACTTTTTTGGTATCTTATTTTGTACTGTCTGCTTGTATTTTCTTGTGCTGATGTGTTTGTGATATAATTTTATTTTGCTTTCAACAAGAAAATGGTCACTATCAATTTCACTTCCTCTGTATACTCTAGTATCATTTACAGACTTTTTAAATTTATTATTAATTACTACATAATCTATTATAGACTTTGATCCCTTGCTGCCCATGTATATTTGTGTATTTTCTTGTGTCTAAAGAAGGAGTTTGTGATTCTTAAATTATTGAATATGCAAAAATCTATTAGTAGTTTACCATTATTGTTGCAAGTTGGTTCTCCTTCTGATCCAATGCATTCTCTTATCGGTTGATTTCCGACTCTTGCATTAAAATCACCAGCAATTATGAGATAATCTTGTTTATTTACTTTGTCAATGGTTTCTTGTAAAATATCATAAAATTCTGTGGTTTCTGAATCGTTTCCTTCTACAGGGGCATAAATTCCAATTATATTCAAATTATGTCCTAAAATTTTTATAAGAGTACATATATATATATATATATATATATAAAGGTGTAATATAACTCAATGGCTAAATTTCAGGAACGATTTCCTCTCATCAGAAAAAAAAAGTATATTACAACATGAGTCCGGAAATTGATAATTACAGAGTTATTTGAGCTTTTATGAATGTTAGGTTATTAAGGTTTACAGTAGTTATTGACAGTCTGTTTTCTGTTGTTTTTAGGCTGCTGTGATGCACACAAATGAAGAATATGCCTGTATGCATTTCATCTATGGTTTGGCGGATGGTAATGATTTGAGGGCGCTTCGTTTGTATCAGGAACGATACCCAACGCGGAGATTGCCAGATCGTAAGACTTTTGAAGGAATCCATCGTCGCTTATGAGAATACGGGAGTTTTGAACGCCCACCAAAGACCGGGGGTCGGCCAACAGTTTAAGGCCTGAAGAAGAGGAGACTGTTTTCAACATTGTAGACGAAAATCCTGGAATAAGCACAAGGCGCTTAGGACTGCAGACCAATTTGTCGCACTTGTTGGTATGGAGACTACTAAGGGAACAACAATTGTATCCATATCATCTAAAGCGTGTACAAGCCTGCGGATTATCCTGCACGGGTAATGTTCCTCCAACAATGCGGTGTGAATCCTAACTTTGGAGCTGTTATGTTTCACGGATGAGGCAACATTCACAAGGGATGGGATCCAGAATTCGCACAACCAGCACGTGTGGGCAGACACGAATCCCAATGCAACAATCGCAACACATCACCAACAGAGATTCTCAATTAACATCTGGGCAGGCATTGTTGGTGATAGTTTGTTGGGAACAGGCTCAATGGACGTGAATACACACGTTGGTGTTAGTTTGTTGGGAACAGGCTCAATGAACGTGAATACACACGTTGGTGATAGTTTGTTGGGAACAGGCTCAATGAACGTGAATACACACGTTGGTGATAGTTTGTTGGGAACAGGCTCAATGAACGTGAACACACACGTTGGTGATAGTTTGTTGGGAACAGGCTCAATGAACGTGAACACACACGTTGGTGATAGTTTGTTGGGAACAGGCTCAATGAACGTGAATACACACGTTGGTGTTAGTTTGTTGGGAACAGGCTCAATGAATGTGAATACACACGTTGGTGATAGTTTGTTGGGAACAGGCTCAATGGACGTGAATACACACGTTGGTGATAGTTTGTTGGTAACAGGCTCAATGAACGTGAATATACACGTTGGTGAGAGTTTCTTGGGAACAGGCTCAATGGACGTGAATACACACGTTGGTGACAGTTTGTTGGGAACAGGCTCAATGAATGTGAATACACACGTTGGTGATGTTTGTTGGAACAGGCTCAATGAACGTGAATACACACGTTGGTGATAGTTTGTTGGGAACAGGCTCAATGAACGTGAACACACACGTTGGTGATAGTTTGTTGGGAACAGGCTCAATGAACGTGAACAAACACGTTGGTGATAGTTTGTTGGGAACAGGCTCAATGAACGTGAATACACACGTTGGTGATATTTTGTTGGGAACAGGCTCAATGAACGTGAATACACACGTTGGTGATAGTTTGTTGGGACCCTACGTTCTTCCGAACAGGCTCAATGAACGTGAATTCACACGTTTCTTGCGCAATCAATTACCTCGTTAGTTGGAAGATATGCCACTAGCATCTCGACGGCTGATATTCTTCATGCACGATGGTGCTCCTGCACATTTCAGTCTGTCTGCTCGTAGGTACCTTAATCGAACATTTGGTCTCAGCTGGATTGGTAGAGGAGGACCAATTTCTTGGCCACCACGATCTCCCGATTTAAACCCCTTGGACTTTTATCTTTGGGGGACACCTCAAGTCTTTGGTGTATTCAAGTCCTGTGGATGATGTAATAGCTCTCCGTGCATGCATTGTGGCAGCCTGTTAGACAATACGCACTACACCAGACATTCTTCGTCGTGTTTGGAGACTCAATGCGAAGAAGAGCAGCTGCCTGTATTGAGGCACAAGGAGGTCACTTTGAACATTTCATCTCACAGAGCAGAGCGCTCCGACAAGTCCCTTGCATTTTTGTAGCCATGTACTAACATTCATAAAAGTTCAAATAACTCTAATTATCAATTTCCGGATCCATGTTGTAATACACTTTTTTATTCTCTCCATATGAGAAACTCACTCCTGAAATGTTGCCGTTGAGTTATGTTACATCCTGTACATATATACAAGAAAAATTAATGTTTGTACTAGACTTGCTCGGTAGCGTAATCGGTAGCGCACTGGGGTATCAATCCAGGGGTCAGGGTTCAAGTCCCGTCTGAACATTTATTTTTATCATGCCATATTAAGCTTGCATTGCTCAATATCAAAAATTTAATTATAACATCGATAAAGCGTCACTGCTATACAGTAAAAATATTATATTTAATTTGCTTACTTATGGTAGGAGCTACTATATGGCAGTGGAGACCGAGTTCTCGCTACATCTCGTAATAATAAGAGAGTATATATATATAAGAAAAATGAATGTTTGTGCTAGACATGCTCGGTAGCGTATTTGGTAGCGCACTGGAATATCAATCCAGAGGTCCGGGTTCAAGTTCCGTCCGAGCATTTATTTTTCTTATCATGTCATATATATGTGTGTGTGCGTGTGTGTGTGACTATATTACTCCGTATTATTGTTTTACCAATTGATTCCACAGGAATCATTCTCTATCCGTCGATCCATCATTATCATTTTGTAATATCGTTAAAATTAAACCATGCATTTCTTCCAAAAGGAATAAATTGTATGGGTAACTAAGGGTATATATACATACATATATAAATTATTTTTAAATATTTAATTACATATAATTGTATATATATGATCAAATAATTAAAAATAATTAAATTTTTTAGATGGTCTGAGATGTGTAATCATCCTAATTAAAGTATTTAAAATGTTATTACTTTCCAAACTTACTATCACAAATAAAATAAAATAATTTATAATTTAATTTTGAGCACTTTACGATAATAGTGGAGACATTAAGTGCCACACGTGGTCGTACGTACACGTGCCATAAGTAGATAGGATCTCAAGTTCCCTCGGGAATACGAGTCTGTACCTGAGGGAACTACTCTTCCCCCCTTGAAACTGGAGCAGTGCTGCCACGTGTCGCATTTTTCCCGCCACTCACTTGTTATCAGGAACAAGATAACACAAACTTCATATTTCAACTTGCGGCGATGCTCATTTCTATCTCTGCTCTTTCATTTTACTGAGCACAGCTATAAGTTAAAAACACAACTAAAATAATATCAACATCAAGAACGGAAAAATGAAAACACAAATAATAGAAATACCAGTAATATAATGCTATTTCTATTCATATTGTGCGTAAACAGATACCACGGGTGATTTCCAATTTATCTAGAGGATTTGGAAATCAAGAGTGGTATTTGTTAGGACTATTTAAGGAATAAAATTAAGCTGTTTATTCACAAATCATTATTTAAATATAGTTATTTTAAAATATTTATATATTTAATGTAAATGGCGATGTTTGAAAACAAATGAGAAATGTTTGGTTAGTTTCATTTGTTCATCCACTGCAACGTGATCATATTATTTATTGCCAAGTAGAATCGCAACATTGTAAGAATGCACCCTAGTGCAGAAAACATGAAACACATCAAACTCTATATTATAACCTATTTTACAGGTTATTAATTACTTTTTTTAGGAAACAACTCTGTAGAATCATTATATTTAGAAACACGATAATTATTATTGAACATACAGTTATGAAATGTGTAGTTCGAAGGAATCTATTAATTATTTGCTATATTCAACATATTTGTTCGAGAGTCAGTAACTGCAAAATAATGCTGTGACCTTTCTTTAATATGATAAACAGAAGTAGATAAATATCGAGGTGAAACACGACTGTGATTGGTTGTATAACAATATTCATTGAAACGTGATTGGTCATTGACCCCCACTTGGGGCATGAGATAAATAGGCTTTGTGTATAGAGTAGGCTATAATTAAAAACAATAACATACTGTGATTATTGAATATGGACAACACATAAAAAACAATTATCCGAATAATAATAATAATAACAATAACAATAATACGAGTAATAATAATAATTCAGTTCCATTACCGCAGTTTAATTTTCACCTTATAGGCGCCACACGCCACCCGAGCCTTACAGTGACACAACCTGTCGGGAGAGGGATTTTAACTATGGATCACACATATACTTTTTTGAACACACAAGGACATGGAGGGCCTCTACGAATGAGTGATCAGCTCAATGTCAGGGCCTCCTCCGAGACAACACAACATTTAGACGGAACACATAATCACACACACATTCACACCAAACATTGCGAACATGATACTCGTAATTATGATATGACACGTGTTCATCTTGAAATCCAATCCGGCCTTTGCTTTGAGATGAATCAGTAATAATAAATGTCCCCTGACCGCGTTACGAGCGCTGTGCAGGGTAAGGATAATGACAGGGCTACTGTCTCAGAGATTAATATATTTAATCTCTGTGAAACCCTCCATGGTATCTTTACCTTGTCGTGGTGGAGTGGCTTGTGTGCTTAAATGATCCTGAGAGCTATGCCGGCGGTAACATTGCTGCCGATAGGGTTACCCATGCCGGACTGGTCGAAGGTGATAAGCCAGACGAAAAAAGTACCTTGGGCGAAAGAGTGACGATATTTCACCGTAAAAATACAACCGTCAAGAAATGCGGACATGGGTTCATCTGGGGTAAAATTTTCCGGAGGTCAAATAGTGCCCCATTCGGTTCTCCGGGCGGGGACTACTTCAGGGAACCCATGCCAAAGGCTCAAACACAGGGACATGTTCCTAGGAACATGGAATGTTAGGACTTTATACAATAGCGGGGCACTAGAGATATTAACGCAGGAATTGGATAAATCGCCCTTGGATATAGTCGCTTTACAGGAAGTTAGGTGGCCAGGAGTAGGTAGTCAGGAATCAGGAAGCTTTGCATTATACTATGGGGGTGCAGAAAGACCTGCATTTGGAACGGGTTTTTTAGTCAGAAGGAGGATCCTATCCGCTATCCGAGATATTAAGTTTGTTAGTGATAGGATATCATACATAATTCTAAAGGGTAAACGACATGATTTTATAATTGTAAATGTACATGCCCCCACAGAAGAACAAAGATGACAAGATCAAGGATGAGTTCTATGAAGAATTAGAATGTTTATTTGATAGCCTTTCACAATATCATATGAAAATTGTCTTAGGAGATTTTAATGCAAAAGTGGGACGGGAAGATATATTCAAACCAACAATAGGCAAATTCAGTCTTCATGAAGATAGTAACGACAACGGGGTTAGATTAGTCACATTTGCCACATCAAAGAATCTCATTGTTAAGAGCACAACATTTCAGCATAAGGATATTCATAAATTCACCTGGACGTCTCCAGATGGAGAAACTCGGAACCAGATAGATCATGTATTAGTGGATAAACGATGGCACAGTAGCATCATTGATGTTAGATCAGTTAGAGGGACAGACTGCAATTCGGATCATCATCTGGTCAGAGTGAAAATCAGACAACGGCTATCGCTTATGAGAGGAACAAACGCTAAAGATGATTCTGTAAAATATGAATTAAAAAACTTCAAAAATGATGAAATGCGGCAAGAATACCAAATCAAAATTGCTAATAGATTTGAAGTACTGGAATCTTCAGATGACGATGTGGCAAACGAAGAAGAAACTGATATAAATAAAGAATGGGAGGCTATAAGAGATACTGTTAAATTGTCAGCATCAGAAAGCATTGGTTGTTTAAAAAAGAGGCAAAACAAGAAATGGTTTGATGAGGAATGTGCCGACATTGTAAAGAAAAAAAGCTAGCAAAAATGAAATGGTTATACGAGCCAAATGAGGTAAATTTAGAGCAATTGGATAGTGTTAGACGGGAAACCACCAAGTTACTAAAGAGTAAAAAGAGGGAATATTTGAGAGAGAAGATTAATGATGTTGAAATGAATGCAAAAAATAGGAACATTAGAGAATTATATCAGGGAATTAGTGTAGAGAAGAAAGGGTTTCCGGCTAGAACAAATATAATTCGGAATGAAAATGGGGATATGATTGCAGATTCTAGGAGTATATTAAGTAGATGGAAATGTTACTTTAATCAGCTATTAAATGTACATACAGAACAGGACATTGAGGAGGATAAGTTACAGACAGCAGAAATGCTAGTCGCAGAGCCAAGTGCATTAGAGGTTGAAATGGCGATTGAAAAATTGAAGATGTATAAAGCATCAGGTTCAGATGAGATCCCAGCAGAACTGATAAAATCAGGGGGAGAAAATTGATGGACAAGATACGCTGGTTGCTTAGTATGATTTGGGAAAAAGAAGCTCTTCCAGATGAATGGAAGGAATCAATTATCGTACCAATTTATAAGAAAGGAGATAAAACTGATTGCAACAACTACAGGGGCATCTCATTACTTTCAACTTCGTACTAAATTCTAACAAATATATTAGTCAGCAGACTTACTCCCTATATTGATGACATTCTAGGAGATCATCAATGTGCATTTAGAAGAAACAGGTCTACAACAGATCAGATTTTTAGTATAAGACAGATTTTAGAAAAAGAAATGGGAATATAATGGTACTGTACATCAACTATATGTAGACTTCAAAAAAGCATATGATTCAATTAAGAGGGAGAAGTTATATAGTATCCTGCTGGAGTTCGGAATTCCTAAAAAGTTAGTTAGACTTATACGAATGTGTCTAAATGGCTCAAAGAGTAGGGTGCGTGTAGGCAAACAGTTTTCAGACACTTTTGAAATCCAGAATGGGTTGAAGCAAGGAGATGCACTATCTCCTCTACTATTTAATTTTGTACTAGAGCATGCCATTAAATCTTTAGAGAATGAGGAAGGCTTACAACTGAATGGTATTAATAAGCTGTTAGTTTATGCTGATGATGTAGTACTACTGGCCGATAGCGAGGAGATACTGAAGGCCAACACGCACACACTATTGAGTAACACTAAGAAATTAGGACTGGAAGTAAATATCAGTAAAACTAAATATATGGTCACACGTAGAAATTCAGTATATAATGGAAATGGACAGCTAATGACAAATGAGGGAAATTTTGAGGAAGTAGCTGAATTCAAATACCTAGGAACAATTATCACAAATAGGAATGAGATGCACAAAGAAATTAAACATAGGCTCAATTCTGGAAATGCGTGCTATTATGCATTGCAGAGACTCTTGATGTCCCAACTACTTTCAAAAAACGTTAAGCTGAAAATATATAAAACTATTATTCTACCAGTTATATTATATGGGTGCGAAACATGGACTCTTACTTTAAGGGAGGAAAGGAGATTACGAGTATTTGAGAATAAAGTTCTTAGGAAAATGTTTGGACCAAAGAGAGATGAACAGACAGGTGAATGGAGAAGACTACATAACAATGAACTACATGGTCTTTATAGGAAGCCAGATATAATAACAATTAAGTCTCATAGACTGCGATGGGCAGGACATGTTGCACGTATGGGGAATGAAAGACGTGCATGGAAACTTCTTGTAGGAAAGCCAGAAGGAAAACGCCCAGTTGGTAGACCAAGAATGAGGTGGGAGAACAACATTAACTATGATTTGAGGGAAGTAGAATATACAGGGAATGATTGGAAAGTATTGGCTCAGGATAGGGATGTATGGAGAGCTTATGTCCGCGCGGCCATGAACCTACGGTTTCGATAGTGCCAGTGAGTAAGTAAGTAAGTAAGTAAGAAAGAATAAAATATCATCAAAATGTTTATCTTCAGCACGTATTACGAATGAATGAACAGCGCATACCAAGAATAATGTATAATTATAAACCAAAAGGGAGAAGAATGTTGGGAAGACCATTGAAGAGATGGAAGGACCAATTCGACCTATAATGAGATCGGAACAGGCCATTGGGCTTAATCGTTGTTGTTGATGATCATGGTGACACATGTTCATTTCAATTAAAACAAATTGTATATTTATAATGAATGTTAATAACTGTAGACTATAAGAGGAAAAAAATTAACCTAAATTCAACTTACACAACACTGTTTAAAACAAAAGTCTATGCAACCTCATACTGCACTGTTTGTGAATATCTAAAAATTAACATTTATTTTTTCTTTTAATTTGTTTTTATATTTCTGTACAAACAAGACTATTACAAAAATATCAATTTTTTCCTTAAATTAATGCAAGTAACATTTATCAAAAAGATAATAGGCCTATATATTTTTAAGCTTTTTCTACGCTCAATGGTTATTAAACACTGTACCGGTGTTATATAAAAATAAACATTCTTCTAATACATTTAAGGAATGTTACATTAAACCTAAAAGTATAAACATGATTGTTTATTGTCTGTATATAACCTATTGAAAACGAAAACTATTATTATTGAGACAAAAATTCATGTGCAGCATACACTGAAACGCATTTTAAGAGGAAAATAGAACATTTTAATACCCATCATGATCATATCCACTTAACCTAATCATAATATATTAATCTACTAGCTAATACCCGGCGTGCGCTGCTGCTCCTAAATGAATGTTAATGTGTTTCTGCCACCAGCCTTGAGCTGCTATGCTTGCCCGGGAATCAGCTTATCCCGATCTTCTTGGCATCAATGAAAGACAAAAATGGTTATTGTGAGTTATCCGTAAAAGATAAACATATGCTGTCGGGGACTTTTTTTTACAGTTTTTTTTAAATATTCAATTCCGTGTACAATAATTTGGTGTTTTGTTATTGTTATAGTTTAGGCAGCGAAGCCATTTAAGCGTCAAAATAGGGACTTTATTTCACTTTTTTTCACTACAAAGAGTGATTTTCAGCGGTGAAGTGGTTGAGTATTACTACTCTCTTATAGCCTATGTTCATCCCCGAAATCTCCTAAACATTTAAAAAAAAACCCATTACAATCGGATGAACGGTATAGCCGCGCACGCTTGCCCGGGAAGTTACTTATCCCGATCTTCTTGGAATCAATGAAAGACAAAAATGGTTATTGTGAGTTATCCGTAAAAGATAAACATATGCTGTCGCGGACTTTTTTGTAGAGTTTTTGAGATATTCAATTCTGTGTATATAAATTTGATGTATTTGATATGGTTTAGGCAGCGTAAGCCATTTAAGCGTCAAAATAGGGACTTTATTTGCGTTTTTCGCTACAAATGGTGATTTTTAGGGGTGAAGGGGTTGAGTATTACAACTCTCATATAGCCTATGCTCATCCCGGGAATCTCCTCAACATGTTTTCAAAAAAACCCATCAAAATCGGATAAACGGTATGGCCGCGCATAGAATATAACGAACATTGATTTTTATACATTAGATAATCAACAGATCAAATTTTATTTTCGAGAGAATTACGGCAGTGCAAAAGTTTACAAACCTAGACTTCAAAATTGTATTTTAATTCATTCCTTGTACACATTGACCCTTAAACTATACTCCTCACGGTTATACATTTTTTGCGCGTCTGCCCTTGATCATCCGATGTGGGCACATTTTTGCATCAGTGCGACATTGCCCAAGATGGATGGCCGCCCCAACCAGGAGCATATACGCCATTTGTAGTCACCCATTAATAGAAATCAGAACTAGTAGCAATGTATAGTGTTTTAATATCCATTACAAGGAACACAGACTCGAACAAATTAATGTATCCTCATAGATAGCAAAAGCTCCATACATCTTCAGAACTACCAGGATGTCCATGATGCAACAAGAATAAACATATTGAAACAGCTCAAAGAACTATCTAAAAATGTGAAATAAACTTCCAGCGGATTCTCTCACATGTGGGTATTCAGTGTAACGAAATAAACAATTTGGCAAAAGAAGAGAACACAGACAATATCAGAAACAGAACACAAAGATGTACTCAACATTTAAAACAAATACTAGCAAAATATGGAAATTACCACCACAACACAACTGGTAGAAAACAAATAACTGAAGACTCCATCAGAATGACAATGCAATGAAAAGAACAGCCATATATAGCAAGACTTAAAACAAGACACCTTAGAACTCTTAAACAACAGACGGCAAGAAGACGTTCCCAATCTGCCCAAAGTGTAATATAAAATTAACATCACCACAACATATACTCCAATCCATCAACAGTTCAGTAATATGTATATGTAATAGAATTGCTTAAAAACAATAACCACATGACATGATCTAGAAGAATCTGGGATAAGCAACAATAACACGCGTAACTAAATTTATTGGTTAAAAAACTCCCGCTAGCGAATGCGCGTGTCCCCACGCGATCTGGGGTATGTACAAATATACCATTCGTGACATCAATATTTTGAATGATGATCACACACTAGTCTTCATGCTTGTTCTCAAAGTTCAGTATATATTTATATGAACCCACGCACGCTACTCTGGAATACGAAACTTTGCAGCAAAGTATGATGTAGTGTCGGCCACTTACCATAATAAAAAAAAGCTTATTAATCTTGACAATGTTGCCACTACCTTCCGCAGGTTTAGGCTTCCTTATCCAGTATATCCAGTATATGGACTATGGACTGTCAAGAGATTATCTACGCCTTACACATAGAATTTCGAAGGATCCTAGTTACAACACTTAAGTATAGAAACACAAGTTATTTTGAAAGAAGACAAATATTTTTAATGTTCAGAAATCATAAATATTTCACAAAATGACAACACTTGCACGGGCCTGTACAACATGTCCATATTGCAGGACAGTTGCATGAAGTGTGTTGGATGCCCATTGGGATGTAGCAGTAAGTCAGCATGAATTGCTATGAATTATATTCAGTTTCTAAGGAAACTACTGCTATGGAGATCTTTGCCATAAAGATAATTCCGATCGTGAGCCATGGTTTGGAACTCATATGACCTCATCTCATCAGAACGATCTCAAGAATATAGAGAAAATCAAGTCAGCCTACCTAAAGATAATACTAGTGTATCCATTTATCCCATCCTAACTGGCATATGAATTCTCTGCAGAGACCTTATTCATAGAACAGCTGCGAATGCAGATACTCTGCGTCCACTGCAGCCTACCAAGACCTCGTAGCAGAGCTTGCAAGGTAAGAAGAAAGAAATCTGGATGGAATTTTATGCAAATGATGCAATGCTATCAGCAGATTGGAAGGGTACAGAGTATGAACTACGCCACACGTTGACGCATTTCGCCGTGCATGGTTTTCACTTTCGTGTATGCACTGATAAAACTTTCACATCCCAAGCGGACAATGTAACTTTGTGCGAGGAATAATGCGACCGATATCACGTGATTAGGTACAAGAAAAGAATGAACGCTAACGGAACCATGTAAAGACTAAGAAAATGCACAATTAATTATTAGCATAGCCAGCATGTATAACAATAAGCTTACAATACATTTAAACTATGCAACAATCGTCAAACAAATGTGACCATCAAAATACATATATGCCTGTCTAGAAAATACAAATTATTAAGAAATAAACTCACATAATTGAGTCTTAAAAGACTCAACAGCCAGGTTAACACTTACAGACCACATGTAGGCCTAATCAAAATTTTATTTATTTTTTCTAAAGATATCAACACACATATTGAAACATATAGATATGTCAAGTAACACAAGTTGGTTTTAATAACAGCTAATTAAAGTTGAGTTTTGTGAGGCAGATTCAGTATGTAAGGCGAGGCAGTGTGTATTGTTTTGAATGCAAAATACGGTATTACAATTTGTGGGTGAGTCGTTTTTCAATTAGCTACACACAATTTATGAATCATGGTTGTGTGTCACAACATTCCTTATTGTACGATGTCACTTCAAACCTCACTGCATTTTGCATTCCTCTGTACGTACATTAACGTATTGAGGAAAGGTAATATGTTTAAATTGTTAATAAGATATACTCACGGGTAACTATACGATTTTTGTCAATCGTTTAATCGGATGTTAGGCAATGTGGAACTAGAACTGCGATAAATAAAAAAGTAAGTACGAAAATCAGAAATGTTATCAAGAGCGGTCAGTAAAAGTAAAATTGGAATACTTTCCAACATGTTACGCGTAGCGGTTACATTATGGAATCACGCAATTCAGCCAACATATACAGGGTATTTGAACACTTGTTGCCAACCACAGGGAATAAACCCTAAACATCTGTGCAACATAATAGCCCCAATATTGAAGTCTTAAACTTAAAAAGGTAACCATAAAGAAATAGTCCATTAACTAGATTTGTCCTAGGTAGGAGTTTGATCATATTAGTAAATAGATTAGCAGCCTCTTTCCAAAAACTAATGGAAGTAATTCGAGAAGTTTATTCTGTAGTTTGATTAGTTGCTAGTGAAGTTTTTGTGTTAATACTGCATTTAGTGTGAATATTACGTAGTGATTTATAAAGTCTTTGTTGGCTACATTGTAATAAGTTATACGATTGCAAGATATATCTTCGCTATACATACTCCCAGTGCAAACAATTTTCCTTTCTCTGCCATGAGGATCGTTCGCAATTCCATCTTTAAGACTTCTATAACAAGGAAGCTTTTGAATGGGAATATGTATCCATATATATATATATATATATATATATATATATATATATATATATATATTCGGGTTGTAAGGGGTAGTGACGTGTGTATAACCTCTCCTACCCAATTCTCATCCTCACCTTCTCGTGGTACAACCTGTTTTCACAAACGAGGCTCTGAGGACCGAGTCACGGCCGTATAACCGTTCCATCGGGTACTGAGTAAATGCGGTATCCTAATGTCTGTCCGGAGACTAAAAGGTAGCAGCCCTACCACTGGACTGCATAGCGTCGGGCCAGTAACCTGTCCTAAGGAACTTCAAAACTACTTTCAAGTCTCAACATGAAAAAATCCAGAGACCAGGACGTCCAATCAAAAGACTTTTGGATGGTGTTTCTCTTGAGGCCGAAACAGGTCAACAAATGGCCTAAATTCGTGAATGTACTATGATGATGATGATGATGATATATATTCATATCATATTTGCCTTCATTGCCAAATGTCAAAAATATAGTTAAAGCATCTAAATATACAAGCGTTACTACTATAAAGTAAATATTCTCTTAAAAAAATTGCTTACCTATTATGGTGTCCACTAGATGTCAGTTGGGACGACTCTCGCTACCTCTTGTGTGAATTGAGAATACTGTATATATAAGAAAAATGTATGTGTGTGTTGGAATACTTGGTTGGCTCAGTTGGTTAGAGCGCTAAACGTACAGAGTTTAGAGACTCGGGTTCAAATTCCGACTCAAGCATTCATTTTTCTTTTCTTATCATATTGCCTTCATTGCCAAAAGTCAAAAATATAGTTAAAACATCTAAATATACAAGCCTTACTGCTATAAAGTAAATTTTCTCTTTAAAAAAAATTGCTTATCTGTTATGGTGGCCACTAGATGTCAGTTGGAACGACTTCCCGCTACCTCTTGTGTGAATTGAGAATACTACATATATAAGAAAAATGCATGTTTGTGTTGGAATACTTGAGTGGCTCATTTGGTTAGAGCGCTAAACGTACAGAGTTTAGGGAATCGGGTTCAAATTCTGACTCAAGCATTCATTTTTCTTTTCATATCTATATATATATATATATATATATATATATATATTATATCAGCACCCCTTTTTTATTTCGATGTTTTGATTAAATTTTGACATTTTTCAATCAAAATGAAATATGACACGAAATGAAAATTAAACCCTTCTCATTAAAATGCTTTCTTGTGATAGAAGTCGAAGATGGCACTGCGAGAGATGCTCGCAAACTCTTATTGTATATAATTGTATATACTATACGAAAGGAAAATTGTTTTTACTGGAAACCTGAATAACGAAGAGATATTGCGCCAACGTAAAGAATTAGATATATGGTGTTCAAATCCAGGTGTGTATGTGTGTGTGTGTGTGTGGGTGTCTTAACGCTCTATCGGTTGATTTTGTCGTAATCAAAGTCGGCATATAGCAATAAATTAAGAAAAGTAAGGCCGAATTTAACATGCAAAATCAGACTTTTAGGAATAAGGGATTCACCTGAAGCGAGAATTTGAAAATCCCTCTAGCGGCCGCGATTTTCGATTTTTTTCAATTAAACTCTGTATATGAAATTGAAATACACCGAGAAAGGTATTCTCCAAAAATCTGCGAAATTCTACTATTAAAAGTGGACATTTATCTGAAAGCCGTACATTAAAATCATTATAAAAGCTGCCATGTTTGTTTTCTCGCAGCATAACTAGATACAAACGATGCAATTAATAAAATAGAGATAATTATGTTAACGAGCAAAATCGAACCATAAATTCGACTTGCTGAGAAATTCCAACTTGTTTTCGCAGTTCATGCGTGACGAACTTTTGTTTCTGTTTTTTTACACATTTGGCCATGTCTATTAGACTTACCCATTAATTCTATGAAAATAATTAGCCTAAATAAATTAATGAATTGCGGAGTAAAACAGGGATGCCCACTATCGCCACCACTTTATAAAATATTATATATTGACGATGCCATACTGAATTGGCAACTCGTTTTAATTGAACATTCTAAAATTAAATATATTTTATTAGATACTTTACTTTTTGCAGACGATCAGGTTGTGATATCTAAGGTAGAAAATGGCTTGCAACGGGCTATTTACAAATTGAGTAAAATATGTGATTCATAGAACTTGAAAGTATCTTTTTCGAGGGTATGGACCTCTATGCGTAAAAATCACATTAGACGGTAAAACAATAGAGTAGGTGAACAATTTTAATTATCTGGGATACAATGTATCATACAGAAAAAAATGAAAACATTGCAAATAAAATAAATACATTTAATTATATGTGTGGCGTCATAAAACGAAGTCAGCTAGAAAGGAGGCGCTTAACATTTCATAAAACCATGGCGGTTCCAACACTACTATATGAATCGGTACATTGAGTCTTAACCAAAGACTAGGAACAAAAAATATGAACTTCAGAAATATTTTTGAGGAGTATGGCTGACTATACAACAGCAGATCGATAACGGAATGGAGATACACAAACATAACTAAATATATCCAAACTATTTGATAGAATTGCTCTATACATAGACGAATGGATAGACCATATCAATAGAATGATTAATAACATAATTCCGAAACAGATTTTTCACTACAAACCACTAAGGCGAAGAAATATAGGAAGACCCAGTAAAATATGGAGAGACTAATACTAACATGAGATGGGAACAGGCCTTAAGGTCGAATCGTTAATGCTGATCATGATGAAATAAATAAAAATAACATATTGTATTTTGAAACTGTGTTAACTGCAAAGAAAAGATGTCAATTTAATTTGGACTATTTAACTCATGCCACAAATGCTAGTCAATGACCAATCACGTTTCAATTAATGTTGTTTTACAACCAATGACAGTCGTGTTTCACCTCGCTCTTTATCGATTTCTCTTATCAGCTCTTGTTTTTGTGATAAAGAAAGCTCCTCCTTTTTAATGTTCTGAACAGGTCAAAGCATTACTTTTCTCCAACAAATACATTGAATATAGCCAATAACGAAAAGATTCCTTGATTGTACCGAGTTGTTTACAAAAAAATAAATGAATAACCCGTAATGTTGATTATGATATATAGTTTGATGTGTTTCATTATTTGTCCACTTGGGTGCACTCTTACAATATTGCGATTTTATTTGGCAATAAATAATATGATCAAGCAGCAGTGAATGAATATAACCTCACATTTCTGATTTGTTTTCAAACATCGCCGTTTACATTAAATATATAAATATTTTAAAATAACTACAGTTAAACAATGATTTGTGAGTAAACAGTTAACTTTATTCGTTAAATAGTCCTAACAAATGCCACTCTTGATTTCCAAATTCTCTAGATAAATTCACTCTCACTTCGTGACTCGTGAATTTATCGATAATTTGGAAATCACTCGTGACATTACTTATGACTATTTAACTCATGCCCCAATGGGAGTCAATGACCAATCACGTTTCAATGATTTCTGTTTTGCAACCAATCAGAGTCGTGTTTCACCAAATATTTATCAGTGTAATAATTACCATATTAAAGAAAGCTCCTCCTTACAATATTGCGTTCCTCTGGCAATAAATAGTATGATCTGGTTGCAGTGATAAACAAAAGAAGCAGTTGAAGCGTACCTATCGTTTCTCATTTGTTTTCAAACATCGCCGTTTACATTAAATATATAAATATTTTAAAATAACTATAGTTAAATAATGATTTGTGAGTAAACAGCTTAATTTTATTCGTTAAATAGTCCTAACAAATGCCACTCTTGATTTCCAAATCCTCTAGATAAATTCACTCCTCACTTCGTGAGTCGTGAATTTATCGATAATTTGGAAATCACTCGTGGCATTACTTATGATAATTTCCAGATGCTATGATTTGAGATGCGTTAGGAAGGTCCGGGATACTAATCCCCTAGCAGTTACGGGACACTGTGCGTCATATCATCCCCTCTACTTCATGCTATCACCACGTGAACAGTGAAGTACGAAATGCTGTGTTGTTATTTTACACATTTTGTTTGAATCGCATTTTTCTGTGTACAAATGTAAATAAAAAAAGAGGTAATTAACTTAGGAATGTGAGCTGTAATTTAAATACGTGCCATAAAGATAACATACATTTTCCATTGAGTTGTCAAATGGAATTCTTACAGTAAGACTCATACATATTGTATTTTTACACTTCCTTAAGTATGGAAAAATTCACACAATAAAAGCTATACTTAAGATGAGTCACTTGCTTCTGAGTTCATACAATTCATCTTTCAATAATGGATTATTTCCAGGAACCCTCATATCTCGTATAATGGAAACCAATGTTAATATTATCCATTTTTAAACATCTTAATGATGGAAAAATCATATTTGGAAAGAAAAATATACGTCTAGACTGGGGTTTGAACCCAGGAACTTTGACTCTCTATTGAAAGAAGCACTACTGGCTTTATAAGTAATGTTTAAATTCCCAATAAAAAGTTTTCTTAATAAAGAAGCCGCCATTTGCAAAAATCGTAGCAACGGCTCGTAGCATTTGGGGTTAGGGAATTAACTAAGTATAAGAGAAAAATTGGAAGAACATTGACATAGAGAGTCAAAGGTCCTGGGTTCATACCCCAGTCTAGGCATATATTTTTCTTTTCAAATATAATTTGTCCACCATTAAGATGTTTAAAAACGAATAATATTAACATTGAAAGAAACACTACTGGTTTTATAAGTAATGTTTAAATTCCCAATAAAAAGTCTTCTTAATAAAGAAGCCGCCATTACCAAAAATCGTAGCAACGGCTCGTAGCATTTGGGGTTAGGGAATTAACTATATATATAAGAGAAAAATACGCGTTTAGATTGGAGGCCTAGGTAGCTCAGATGGAAGAGCATTGACATAGAAAGTCAAAAGTCCTGGGTTCAAACCCCAGTCTAGGCGTATATTTTTCTTTTCAAATATAATGAGAACTAGCATTTCATATACATTTTCTATGAAACATTTTGAGGATTTATAAGTCAAGCGAACGACATTTAGAACAATGAATTCAGTGGTCACAAATCCACCAATAGTTTATTCAGGGGTAAAGGGGACCGTTCTACAATCCTGACATCTCCTGCCGATTATCTCGAATGTTCGGAATTTAAGCTCAGTTTACCTTTGTATCCATGGAAATGAGTCAATTTGTTATTCACTTCGATGTTTCCTCAAATATTCAAGCGAAATTATTTCCGAATGCAAGAAAAAATAGTCGGCCGCGGTGGACTAGTGGTTATGCTCCTTGCCTCTGGTCCCCAGGATCGCGGATTCAAACCCGGCCGGGGTCGATGGATTTTTTTTAGGATGGAAAAATCCAAGGAGCAAGTCCTCCGGGAGGGACTTTAAGCCGTGGGTCCCGAGTCTGAAGATTTTCAGGCTCGTAAAAAATCCTTAAGCCTGAATGAAAAGGCCTCTAAGCAAAATTTACCGAATTTTCCCGTCCTAGTACTACCTTGGTTTCCTAGATGTCAGTATGAGGCGGAACGCTGACCACGGACCACTCAAAATGACATCTATACGAAAATAAGTGCAACTAAATTAGTATGGTTCAAATTCTTCCCTGTAAGGGAAAACATAGGCTTACAATACAATACAAAGAAAAAATATGCTGGTGCAACTATATTTCCTCAAAGTTCAGCAGCACATCTTGGCCTATCAGCCGGCTGCTGCCTTACATCCACATGTGTTAATGACCGAGGTTGACGATAGATAATCTAGCCAATATAGAGGTGATATGTGGCCAGCATGTCGGGTCTCCCAGCCGTTATTGCTCGTTTTCTCAACCTGGAGAAGCTACTTATTATAGCTATCCAAATTCCTCAAGATACTGGAGTAGGCACCGACCCCATATTGGCCTAAATTTCTTTTTACTTGTAGACTCGAACATGCACAAGTCCCGTATCTTTGTACCAATGCATCATGTCTTGAACGGCTCGGCTACAGCGCAGGATACATATTTCTAGAATTTCATCCATATTTCATATACGTCAGATTGTAAACAGAAGTCACGTAGTATTTTACGACATAAAATGTCGCAAATCCATGTAGAACCAAATCCATGCATTTACGGATATTGGTTTTTAACCAAAACTTTTTCTTGTAAGTCTTATCTAAAAGCCCCGGAAGTGTATAATACAAATTCTATATTTCTCTATATACTATGCAGGGCCGTTAAACAATGCTCACTAGATGTGAAAAGAAGGTTCCTCCTCCTACCTTCATGCAGGTGAACTACCAATGAAATACAACTGATAAGTGAACAGTAGTGTTTTACCTTATCAGCCTATCTGACGTAGGATTGAATTGGAGGGGAGGGCTGTCTTGTTACAACTAGCGAGCCCTGTTAAACGGTCCTAGGCTATAGTAACCTAATTATCATTTGACGCCGGTAACTGAGTAAAAATATAATTAAATTTCCTACGTGATACGTGAATATATACAGCTATTTGTATCATGTAAGTTGTTGAAGCGTCTGTAATTAAGAATAAAATATTTTTATAATGTTATATAAAGTAGCCTATATATATCATTTACTTTGGTGGAATTTCAAAATAATTTTCATAAGTATGCCACGAGTGATTTCCAATTTATCTAGAGAATTTGGAAATCAAGAGTGGCATTTGTTAGGACTATTTAACGAATAAAATTAAGCTCTTTACTAAAAAATAATTATTTGAATATAGTTACCGGTGTTTTAAAATATTTGTATAGTTAATGTAAACGGCGATGTTTGAAAACAAATTAGAAATGTGAGGTTATATATATTCACTGCAACTCGATCATATTATTTATTGCCAAATAGGATCGCAATATTGCAAGAATGCACTCTAGTGGAGAAATAATGAAACAAACTATTATAATCAACATTATAGGTTAAACATTTATATTTTGAATAAACAACTCAGTAAAATCACTGAATCTATTCATTATTTTCTGTATTCAATGTATTTGTTGGAGAAAAATAATGGTCTAACCTGTTCAGAATATTAAAAAAGAGGAACTTTCTTTACCACAAAAGCAAGAGCTGATAAAGAGAAATCGATAAAGAGCGAGGTGAAACACGACTGTCATTGGTGTAAAACAGAATTCATTGAATCGTGATTGGTCATTGAGTACCATTTGCGACATGAGTTAAATAGTCTATGTAAATCCAATAAGAACAATTTTCTAACAGAATTCAATTTTTTTCCCCAATGCCATCAGTTTGTCTTTTATGACATTTCTGGCTTTCTCCCCTGACATTTGCGGAATTATAATACATTTATTAGGTTGGGGCTCCTGGAAGACGGAGTTACATTATCCTGATGATAATGAAGCGCCAGAGAAGTCCTTAACCTAAACTTAACTTAAATTCCAGACCATGGGCAACCACAACAATAATTCCCTTTAAGGGAAAAAATCCTATGATCTAACCGGGAATCGAACCCGGGACCTCATGAACTGAAGTCAAGAAACGCTGACCACTAGCCCATGTTAAATTATGCAGAAGGATTCTGAAATATTCTCCGAAAATTATAAGAAATCAATTTAGTTATCGTAAGTAATGTCACGAGTGATTTCCAAATTATTGATAAAAGCACGAGTCACTGATTTTATCTAGAGCATTTGGATATCAAAAGTGGCATTTGGTAGGACTATTTAACGAATACAATTAAACTGTTTACTAAAGAATTATTATTTAAGTATAGTTACCGGTATTTTAAAATATTAATATATTTAATTTAAACGGCGAAGTAAACCTCTTCTTAAGCAGTATGTTAACATTAGCGATATAGAGCACTTTGGATCCCCTTAATTGTTGAATAATGTGCTTTCATCCTGTTTAATCAATAGTGAAAACACATCAAGGATGAATCATCAATTTAGCCCTTTAATGATGGCAGAACATATTGATCAGAATTAGAATCGTCACCGGTGACAATCACAATAAAAAAAGAAACATCAGCACTTCTTTTGTGGAAAGCTCATAACAGAATTAGAGTACGTACTGTATATCTTTATCTACACATAAGCTTATATCGATACTCGATTTCTGACAAACATTGATTTTATAAATACTCATACGGAAAAGAAAGAGAAAACTGTAATGTATTATTGTGCCTCTATTTATGTCAGAGTTTCAGGAAGCCAAAGAATAAAAATGTATTATATTTCATTAATAAATAATTTTACTTCGATGTTTATGAAAATACTTTTATGCCTATAATGTTCTGTACATTATGTTGAATCTCATTATTTTTTTAATAGAAGTGTAATTTATCATTTATGAAGTAGACGATTTTTTTTAGTCTTAAATTCATCACAAAATTAAAATCATCCATCCATCCATCCATAGTAATTCTGCCCGAGGGCAGGTCCTTCACTGCAATCATAGCATTTTCATGCTATGCTTGCAGCTTTACTAGGGAATTGTAGGTGTGGTAGTTTCCCGTTGCTTTCCGCACCGGTGAAGGACGATGATGATGGCCATATGATTTAGGGGACCATTTGGGCCTTAAAGTTTTGCTGTCATTTGTCTTACAGGTGAGGAAAAACCCCGATAAAAACTTCACCCAGAAAAAGTGCCCCGACCGGGGATCGAACCCGGGCCCGCTGCGTGACAAGGCAGCACGAGACCACAGCGGTGGACATTAAAATCATAATACAACTTCTTAGACTATGAAAAAACTGTAGGCATATCGGGACTACTCCCATCATCAGCAGAAGGAAGCAGGTGTATTGTCATTGATTCCCGTTGAAGTACTGACTTGTTTGTGATAGTTTTATAGAGATAATTGTGTATATAGGGCGCGCTTTAGATATCGATTTATTTTAGAATTTAAATTTCTTCCAGTATGTTAATTTTCGTTGGAATATTCTCTCTATGCAATATTGCGAGGGTTGTTAATATATTGCGCTTGATGTTCTGCCTGAATGGTATGTTTGGCATAACTGAATTTCCCTTCCGCGTATATATAAATATTTAAAGTGCTCTTTAAATCTAATACTAAAATAAACAAAAAAGCCAGTACTTCTTCATCGAGGGTCAATGACAAAAGACTTGATTCATTCTGCTGATGATAGGACTAGTACCGAAAGGCCAACAGTTGTTTAATAGTGTAAGAAGTTGAGTAGACTGGCCTTCAAGGTACATATATCATTTTACATTATAATTTTAATATTGTGACTAACACCTCTGGAGTTTTACTATGCATTTTTATTTAATGTTACATTCGTCAGCTAAAATAAGCAAACGAACATAGGCCTAGTATAAATAATTGTTTCATAAATTAGAGTTCTGAGATCTTTGAATAGAAAATAAACCAATAGAACAAGTGGTAAGATATAACTCCTAGGTTGCGAAATATCATACACAGCCGAAACAGATATAAATAACAAACTAAATAAGTTTAATTATATAACAGGAATATTAAAAGAACTTTGAAAAATAAAGCCAGGAAAGACTCTATAATGAAATTATACAAGATAATGGCAGTGCCTAATATTACTTATGGATCAGAAACATGGACAGTGACAACACAACAATCTGCCAGAATACAAGCTGCTGAAATGAGATTCGTCAGACCAATAGCAGGATATCAAAGAACAGACAAAAAACACTACACAGAGATAAGATAACAACTAAAAGTAGAGGAATTAAAGACAACAATAGTGAAATACAGAACAAAAGCAAAGAACACTTGGCAAGGATGACTGAGAATAGAATACCAAAAGCAGCATACAGCTATTCACCACGAGGAAGAAGTAGTCTGGAAAGACCAAAGAAAAGATGGAAACAGCAGCAATTTGGAGTCGGAACAGGTTAGTAAATAAGCCTAAACCGTGAAGAAGAAGAAGAAGAAGAAGAACAACAACAACAAGAAGAAGAAGAGATCTTTGGCTGGATACAGAAGATCGTATAATGTGTAACACAGAGTCATAAGAAGTAGATTTAAAATTATAGATATAAAGATTATATATAGTGTCATGGCGGACAGTGAGTAGTGAATATACTGGTCGCTCGTGTTTTTGCACAGTTTTCAGCAGGTGATTGTTTGTGTTTTACAGGTAGTATAGGATATTTTGAATTTATTTGTGTGTACATTTATTCTGTAATAATGGCGCCACGCAAAACAAAGAATTCCGACGAGAATAAAGAAGAAATGACAAAGCGTGTGATGCAGGAATGTTTGAGGGACCCTGCCATGTTGCAGCTGCTAAAGGACTCGGTGCGTGAGGCTATATTGAGTGAGTTGAAAACAACCATAGATCGGAACACTGAGGTCATTAAACAGTTGGAGCTGTCGTTACAGGAAAGGGATACTAAAATAATGAAACTAGAACAACTGTTGTGCGAAAAAACTGATTCCCTTGAACAGTACCAACGCCGCCAATGCTTACGTATCTTTGGCATCCCTGAGATGGACGCTGAGGATACAGACAAAATAGCTATCGATGTGGCGTCTAAAATAGGTATTAAATTGGAAACATGCGATATAGATAGGAGTCATCGTGTGGGGAGAAAGGCGGACCGGCCACGGCCGGTTATCGTCAAATTCGTAAGCTATCGGAAAAGGAGAGAGGTTTTCCAGAACAAAAAACAGCTGAAAGGGAGTGGTGTTACAATTAGGGAAGACTTAACTCAAATGAGGTATAAGCTATTAAAAGAATGCATCACCAAATATGGTGTAACATTTGTGGACAAATGTGTGGACAATTGACGGAGCAATCCATGTTAAAGAAGGAGATAACAAACGCATCATTCTCCGGGCCTCAGAAATATAATTAGTGCAAACACGGCCAGTGAATAACCGACAGTTATCACTTTAAACATTTTATTAATAGTACATAAAATTAAGATATTCTTAGTGACGTGATACCAAGTTTAGTTTGTAAGTTTGTTGGAAATATTTTACGACCATTTTTCGTTTAAATGATGATTTTCCTTTGACAGTCTTTGACAGGCTACAGGACAATAACCTTCCCACTCCCCCTTCTCGACCCCACTACTTCAAGGAATGCTTTAGAAATAGCTTTGTCCACATACCCTACTTCCTTGCAGGTAGCCCATTTCAATGCTCAAAGTATTACTGCACATATAGATGAAATCAGAACAATTTTCTTCTCTTTAAATATTCATGCTCTTCTCATATCCGATCGTGTTTACAGTCGCGGGGGCGGTATTGGAGCCTTCGTTAGAACAGACCTTACTCCTAAAATTGTGTATCTATCTAATAACGAACCATCTGCCGAAATTATGTTCATAGAAATATTTGTCAGTTTCAAAAAATGTCTTCTCTGTGTAGTATACCAACCTCCTAAAATAAAAGCCATCGCTGAAATTGAGTCCACTTTACAAAACGCGCGAATACAATATGAACACGTTATCGTTATGGGCGACTTTAATATAAATATACTAGACACTGATAACAGACATACACAACAACTGATGGCTAGGTTCCAGGCTTGTGATATGACACTTCTACCCCTACGACCTACACATCACACTCATCACCCTGAGACGTTACTTGACTTAATTGCAACTAATAATCCAGACAGAGTACTTACTCACGGGCAACTGCCAGCCCCGGGAATATCAGCACATGCTATTATATTCTTAGCATATTCACTGCAGTGCCCTAAACCGACTCGAAAGACTATTACGTATAGAGACTTAAAACATATAGACAATGTAACCCTAATTGAAGAAGCTATGCAGATGCCGTGGCATTCAATATGGACGCTGCATTCTGTAGATGAAAAAGTTGAGACACTAAATGACTTTATACTACAATTATACAACAGACATGCCCCACTAAAAACTAAACTCGTGAAACGACGCCCTGCACCCTGGATGACTCTTTCAATTCGTAACTTGATGACCGATAGAGACGCAGCACATAAGAAATATAGACTCAACAAAACAGACACAAGTCTCACTCAGTATAACAGTTACGTAACAAGACAAATCAAGCTATAAGAAACGCCAAACTTAGACATTTATACAACCTAACAAATACCATACTTCAGAAATCTGGAAAAAACTTGAATAGAATGGGAATTGGGAGAAAAGACACACAGGTAGACAAATTACCTGTTTCCCTGGAAACACTCAATAATCACTTCACAGGTATAACTACTACTCCAAAGGATAAAGAACAAACAATAAATGAATTATCACTGACAAATCAACCCGACAGAGAACATTTCCACTTCTCATATGTTACAGACTACGACGTAAAGAAAGCCATCATGCGAATAAAAACCAAAGCAGAAGGAACTGACCGTATAAATATTACTTTACTGAATAAAATAATCGAAGCTATACTACCTACTATAACTCGTATTTTTAACTCCTCACTACAAACTTCTACATATCCCTCATTGTGGAAACAAGCCCTCGTACGTCCACTGCCTAAAGTTAAAACGCCCTCAACCCCGAACGACTTTCGACCCATTAGCATTTTACCTACTCTTTCAAAAGCTCTGGAACGATTAGTCCATAAACAACTGACTGAATACCTAAATGATTACAACCTTCTAGATCAATTTCAGTCAGGCTTCAGGACAGGACACAATACAAATACTGCTCTACTAAATATTTGCGAAGACATACGCGAAGCTGCTGATAATCGAAAACTTACCATTCTTACATTACTGGACTTTAGTAAAGCATTCGACACGGTAGACTTGGACTTATTGTTGCATAAACTTAAAAACCTCTTACTCTCTGATAGTGCCACGAAATGGTTCAATTCCTACCTTCATGAGCGCCAGCAATCTGTTATAGGAAATCATACATTATGTTCTTCTTGGTCCTTCCGTAAAGCTGGGGTTCCACAGGGTTCGGTACTTGGACCTTTGCTTTTTTCTATCTACATAAATGACATATCTAACTCCCTAAAGTATTGCAAACATAATTTATTTGCAGACGACATGCAAATCTACATCCACACAGACAAATATTCACTAAATGACGCTGTTGCCAACATTAACGAGGATCTTGACTCACTAATGACTTGGACAGTTAAATATGGACTGCAATTAAATCCTACAAAGTCACAATCAATCATTATGGGTCATCAGAGACTATTATCTACAATTAACCTAAACACAGTTTCGCATGTGTCACTAAACGGAGTTCAAATCCCTTATAGTGAGACAGTAAAAATTCTAGGAGTATTTATTGACAAAAACTTAAATTGGAATACACAAATAAACCATACATGCAAAACAGTCTTCTCAATAATACATTCATTAAATCGTGTACGAAATTGTTTGCCATTCGCCCTTAGGAAAATGTTAGTAGAAACACTTGCAATGCCCCATTTTGATTATTGTGACACTCTTTTTACAGACTTAAATATTATTTCCACTCAAAGACTTCAACGTGTTCATAATTCTTGCGCACGTTTTATTTGTGGTATTCGCAAATTTGACCATGTTACACCGTCCCTGGAACAATTATCGTGGTTTCGTCTAAGAGATCGTAGAACTGTCCATTCCCTATCCCTTCTCTATAAAATACTTCACACATCATCGCCTAATTATTTATCACGCCGCTTCATCAGACTATCCGACACACATAATCTTGACACTCGATCCCATCAGCACATTGTCCTTTATATCCCGCCTCATCACACTGTATATTATTCATTATCTTTTACGGTTGTCACTTACCAAAACATGGAATTCCCTTCCACCCTATGTCAGAGACTGTCGAACTATAACATCCTTCAAAAAACAAACTAAAGAATTATTTAATAACAAACTAACTTATACACCTCACTGATAGTATTCTTTTAGCAATATTAATATACTTAATTATTTATGTAAATAATATTAAGAATAACAAATATTTTTATTTGTTTTGTTTTAAATATTGTATAATCGTAAAATTAGTTTTCTATATCTCATTATTTTCCTGTTTTTTATATACACTAGACAGGGACAATTTAATATGTCTTGCTTGTATACATTTTATTATTAGTTTTAGTCTTAATTTTAACTAATATTAACTGGTTGTATTATAGATCGTAATATGTATATTAGATATTTTCTTTTGATCAAATTTTTACTTAGTGTTTAATATTAGAGTTAATTAAGATTGTTATATTCTTATGTAATATATGTTTGTCCTGCTGAGTGGAAGAGAAGGCCACATGGCCTTAACTCCACCAGGCTAAATAAATAAATAAATAAATTAACAGAATAGAAATATATGGAGAGATCAAGTGAAGAAACTGGATTGAGTGGAAGACCGCGAACTGCTTTTGAGTACAGATGAAGATGGAGAAGTTGAGTTGAAGACAGACCAAGATTTTTTACGAGTAAATATACATTTCTGCCTAATCCGCCAAGTCAAGAAACATATGACGATAAAGTGTTTCAGTACAATTAAGAAGCACGGGTACAATTTGCACTTCCATTTTTTATTTCTTCCGAAAATCTCATGAATTAGATAGCCCTTAGGGTACTACAAGTCTAGATACGGGGATGTAGCTTGCTGTAGGGCTACATAATCACAGCGCTACGCGTTCTGATGTTGACGAACGCCGTAAAACAGGAAATAATAAGCGAGAAGGAATGTGCAGACAAGGGTCAGAAGTCAGTCTGACTCCATTACTATAACAGCTATCGTTAATTAAGTGTATGCAATGCACAAGGGTTCTGGGTTCAACTACAGATGGAGACTACATTTTTTTCCGTCTCCTCCGTAGGCTCAGCGTCCAACCTACTAACATGTAGATTCAAAACTCGGTACATTCACTTATTTAACGAAGAAGTAAATGCAACTTAAGCACATTTTGCAGTTGATATTACTAAAATATAATTAATTATATCTCGAAAGCAATTTCCACACAATACAAGTAATCTATATATTAATACGTGAAGAAAAAACTTTGTACCCCTTTTTTAAACTGACCCAAACCCTCTGGCGGCACCATGGCCCTGGGGTCGACTCAGCCTCTAATGAAAATGAGTACCAGACATTTGTTCTGGGGGTAAAGGCGGCCGTCACGCTGGGCTGACAACCCGGCTGACAAAGTGCCGATTGTCTAGAAAAGGGGGAGCCTTAACCTCTTACTACCCCAAGGGCCTCCTGGGCTGTTGTGGGATCACTTTACACCTTTTTAAGCACATTGCACGCACGGAGGAGTGTGATATTTGGCATATTAAAGTTCATATAGAGAAGGAGTGCAGAAAAATAAAATTTATGTATAATATGCGTTACAAACAAATTAAATTAAACAAAATAAAATAAATTGCCTCTAAGGAATTTATGTGTATTTTTCATTTGTGTACTCATTCTGAAAGTGCATTGTTGTAAAAAGAAAATTGTGCAGCAGCAATGTGAATTAACTTACTCTCGTGTTTTTTATTAATGGTTTAAAAAAGTGAGTATATTTTATTATTTAAATTAAAATTAAATCCTGTCTAATCTTAGTTTCAGCAATTTCATTACATTTTGTTTATATTTACATATTCGCACCCTACTTCAATTATGCCTCGACAAAGAACATTGACGGGTCGGAATGAGAGACAAGGAAGAAAGGATATATTATATTCCAGTACGCATAATAGTAGGCAAAATGAAAATTTAAATAGTATAAATAGCATATAAATGTCAAATGACGGGTTATTGTTTTTTTTTAATATGGCTTAGCCAAGCTATACCACGTATTTCCTATCGTTCGTATTTTTAAAATAAATTAATTAATGCATAATGACGTATTTGTAACAAACTTAATTTAATGAATTGTGGTCGAATCTCTGCCGCTGGGCGACCACTAGTAAATATAATTTCGTCTCCCAACATTTAATAGTCAAGCACTAACTACTGATAAAAGAAAATTTCTAATTCACTTGGATAATGCAATAATACTATCCGATATAGCAAGTTATTTACAAAGTGAAATATTAAAACAGATACCTGGCAGATGCCGCCGTCCTCAACTAGGTATTTTTTTTTAATTTTTAAGAATTGTAGGCCTTTCGGAAACCGGGTTCCATCTTCAGCAGATATTCGCTAGTATCTGTTGACAATTTTGGCGACCTGACTTTGTGAGTCGTCGGCAGCTACTGACTGTTGTTTTGTAGATTCTCACAGAGGGTTGTATGAGTTAGATATGTTTTCGTTTGAAATCAAATCGTTAACTTCCTTTAAAATTTCAAGTTCCTCTAATATGTTTATATCTTAGATGAATATTTTTCTTTGTGAATTATAGCTAGTGTGTTTACTATTGTATCCAAACGGTGCGGTGGCCGGCGTTGATGACGTGTTTGGCGTAGGTAGATTTTCTTTCCGCGTATATGAAATCTTTGGAATGATCTGTGATTCTTACGTTGAAACTTCTGCTAGTTCTGCTCAGTAGAAATTATTACAATCTTTACACGTTAATTTGTAAACTTCTTTATTGTTAAATCTGTTGATTTCGTCTATGCCGTTGTTTATTATGTTATTTATTATCAGTCTTGTGTGCTATGTTTATGATTTTGTCTAGTTTTTTTTTAGAGTTTTAGCTAATTTACTTCCCTGTATAATATGTTAGCGTTATTCAGATCTTTTTACTGTCAGGGAAAACTTAATAGTTAGGCCCTAATGTTACAAACAAAAAAAAAGTGATTGAACTGACATAAAAATAAGTTCACGTCATCAGAAATTATTTAATTGTAAGGCTACAAAAAATAAATTATCACGTTATAAAAACTAGTTTTATAATTACGGTACAATTTAATTTTTTTTTGCAAATATTATTGATAGTTTCTGCGATTATGAATACTTTTTTCTAGCACATCTTTTGGATATATTGCCTCCATTTTGGGAAATCTCAACTTTGCATAAGATGCAGTTGATTGCTTTTTTCATATATTTAGAGGCGTCGCGTCGTTTTGTATCGGTTTTTTCAATAGATTGTGATATTTATTAAGTAAAATATGTTAATCTGTATTAATTTTAACAATTATTAAACATCTTTTCAAATATCTATTAACATCTGCTAATATTTATTAAGTACAATAATGAAATAACCCCATGCAGTAAGTCTAATAAGAAGCACCATACCCATCATTTGGAGTCCACGTATTCTAACGAAAATAGGCCTAACTATTGTCTAGTAACAATAATCATGAAGCGATACACGAGATGGTATAAAATCCTTTGCCTTTAGTTTTAATTTTCTTAACCAATATTCGCTGAAAATTCACTTCGTTCTAGATCCTACATTCTAAGAATAATCCCTATGTTGGAGTGATAATGAAACAAGAATATTCTGGGATGCCAGCCATACACGCTAACGTAGAGGCACTCATCAATTTACTCTTATTCTTATTTTAAGTTTATTTACTGTGTGCCACGGTAAGCTATATTCCTTTAACGTTTTGTTTTATTTAAGCATCCACACTTTCTTATGAAAGAGAAGCCACAATATTTTAAAGTCCGTCTATGGATCACAATAATAAAAAATAAGTTATGTAAACTAGGATCAGAAATTAAACTAATTTGAGAGAGGAATTTATAAAGTAGTAATAGCATATGTTCTTAGAAGTAGTGTACAATTTTTAAAACCGCTTTCCTTAACCTAGGTAATTAAATTCGCAATTGAAATTGCCGATACAATTAGGTAAGAGACTTCTTATTTCAGACTCGAGGTTCGCTTACTTGAATCTACAATATAGGACCAGCGTGACTTTACTTCCTTTCCGAAAGAAGCCACAGGTACCCAGGATTCTCAAACCCTAACAAATCCATGGAATCCCGCCTTATTTACCCTTGAATCTCGGAACCAAAGGCGTTCATGGTAACCTATCCACTGGAACCGAGAATGATAATATACACTCATCAAATAAAGTTAGACATTAATGATTTCCATTACCTTGAAATAAAATACCTTATATATTTCTTATAACTGGGTTTTCGGTTCCTCAGAATAGAATAAAAGTAGAAATACACTGTTTATTAACATAGGACTCGATATGAAGATAAATAGTTGCATTAAAAAAAAACAGAAAAAATGTTGAGATAATTACATCAAACAAAAGGAAATAGTGTTTTCAGCACCCCCTTCTATAACGTGTTGGTTTTTCACGAACCCTGAGGCACTCTTGTAATCGTTGGAGCATGCTCAATTGTAACAACGCATCGAGGTTCTCCTGAGGGAAATTGTCCCATTCCTCTAGGCAGCATTCCTGAGGGCTTGAATAGTTCATGGGGAATGTTGATGATTGGAAATCACAGTCTTGAGGAAGCTCCTTGCAGTTTATATCCGATGAGGATGCTGGCCAATCCATTCTTCGGATTCCACATCTTACCAGATACAATTGAGCACTATGAGCACGATGAGGTGGAGCGTTATCATCCTGTAGAGTGAACACTTCTCCTCACTCAGTCTCTGCAAAATAACTTGCTATGGGTCAGAGAATGTGTTGATACAGTACAGCAGTCTTATTTCCTTTTATTTGAACCAGTGGAGTGTGATGGCGCGGCAGCCGAACACGATACCTGCACAGAACATGATTGAGCTACCAAACTGTTGGTGATATTCCACAATCATTGAGGAAAGATGACGTTCCTCTGATTGTGTCCATATGAGAATAGATTTGTTGTCAGGGAGTAAGCCAATTCTCACTTCGTCTGTGTGGACTATTTTCCTCAAGTACAATTCTGATGTGCTCTAGCCAATCTTGTGCTGTGGACAGAGTGCTGGAGTCTTGCGTGGTACAACCCCATGTCATGAAATCTATTGCATATTATAGTTTGACTACTCCTGTGGTTTCTCGCAGCTCGTGGCGCATAATTGTAGCTGAGGTTGCAAGGTTCCTGCTTTCAGATACCTTTAGTGGGAAGTACTGGAATGTCGATCACTTTAGCAATTAGTCGATTAACTGTAATATTATTCGTAAAAAGGGATCGGAAAAAATATTTACAGTTCTTATACTCATTCAGGTATACATAAATATACAAAATAAGAAAAAACTGCACTTACACTATCTCAAAACTGCAAAGAAACTGCGAATACACGGTAGTAGTTAGAAGTAGCAGCGATAACGTTATCATCGAATGATAACACACAAACATCATAGTGAGTTACCAAACGTTTATTAAAAACGGGTGTACACTTACTTATCACTCCCTAACGCTGATCCAACCAGCGATAACCCAAAACAGCGATAGAAAAATCATAGACTAAGTAATATACTCTGTGGAGAAAATAGCAGTTAGCGTCAACAGTCTAACAGTCTCATAATATTGCGATTTGCGCATTTAAATAAATACTTTAAAATTGTCTAATAATGTTATAAAAATTGTTTTAAAACGTTTTAAAATATTAGAAAATGATGGTAAGTACAGAACAAAAGCTATAGTTTACAACAATGTAACAAAAATTTTGAGATAGTAGAAGTGCAGTTGAGCCAAAACTACTATCAACTAACCTAAAAAAAGGTATTATAGTACCTGGTTTTGATCAGAGTTCCCCTAACATTTGGGTAAAGCTAAAGAGAAGGCGACATTACACAAAAATGCTAATGTTACCGTCTCTGCGAACAAAAATCACACACGTAATTCTTTGATGTGTCATATCCACTGCATTCAGCATGAACCTTCTGAACATGAAGTGCAGCTATATCACAATTTGCTGTCCCGGCCTACATCACAACACACATGTTTCATCAGATGTTTAATTGCATTTGTTAAACGTTAATGATGATGATGATAATAATAATACATTTTCGAACAATGTTGAGTCTCTTTCACCACTCGGGGTAATTCGGATTAGTATTGATCAGCGTTACCCCAATGCGTCACGTTGGAAATAATTGGCACCAATTCGTATTGGAGTGATATGTTGAAACTGTAGGTAATTATTTCATATTAATATTTACTCTCTTATCAAAATCTGAAAACAAACTACATTTAATTGATGGATACCTAACTTACCTGACATAAATCAGCTTAGCTTCCTTACAAGAAAAATGTTCTCCACAGTGCAAATATACTATTCAACTAGCATTGACATTATACACGCTGCTTGGTACATTTCTCAGAAGATGCCAGCCAGCAATATGCAGAACGCGATTACAATAATGGTTTATGAATATAATAGTGATAGATTACCTGCATGATCAGAATTCCTCAAATTTACCCTACATGCCGGTCCTGAGCTGTCGTTGTTTTGCGTGGATGCCCACACGAGGTCGATCTGCTATTGACTGGGTTCTGGAACTTTCTTCACAGCCCGGAGACAAACACTTTGATTAACGTGAATATTGTTAACATCGTCCACTTCGCTCTTATTTAGTTCCATAAAGGTGATAACTTTTGTATACGGTCTGTCAATGAAAAAGTGTTCCGGGGTATTGTACTGCACTAGCAAGTGCACGGACACTGACTGAACTCGGCTCGGATTATCCTGGGTTTGTTTAATAGTCGTGATTGGACTCCCCCTAGTGATACACAGACGAAATAGTTTGAGTTGGTGGTAAACACAACAAATAGCTACATAAACACAGTAGAAACATACATATTAGGTACTGGTGGGTAAACTGCAAATTTGCGCGTAACTTTTGTTATGAGTCTAGTAGGCTACTATTCATTTAACGACGCTCTTCGACTATTCAGAACATAAATTGTTAGCTGTGTTATCACCTTTGCACATTTGTGCGCAATCCATTTATATAAATATCGCAATTAAAAGCTGGATGTCATGGAATCGACAAAATTAGCTCAGAAATCAATTTCGGGTTCGAGGTTCTTTTGCATGCCATACGTCATACGATCCGATTTACTTTTCGAATACATCCACAATCAGGAATTTTACACCATTTAAGAATCCATCGATTCCGACCAGGTTTTAACCTACGAATGTCGGAACCGAGAGAAGCATGATAACGTATAGGCCCTATTTTCACGTTATATCTTATGAAAAAAAACGAGGAAACAAAATTCAAATATTTATCATCCTGAACTCTTCCTATGATGCTCATTTATTCTAGTCATACACAAGAGCGTGTTTTCAATCTTCAGAATTTGCGTTATGATTCGAGAAGTGTATCAAAGAATAGGCGATTCGCTAGATTTGGGACAAAAGGATTCTGTGATTGAAAATATACATATTTTAATAATGATTATACTTCACTGAGCTTAGGTCAAATTGAGAACTCGCTAGTGGAGATTAGATAGTGGAACCTGATGTAGTCAGAGTACTGAAATACGAAATAAACAGATACATTTTTTGTATGGAGTAAGTTTATAGGATTTATTTTTTGCATGCCGTACATAGGCCTACCAGTAGTTCTGTAAATGTTGCTTTTTCTAATATAAAAAACCTGTAGATGATTTTTATAGTACTTACTCAATGAAATATGTACTAAAATTCTGCATGATGGGTTTTAAAATTGGTTTCCATTTGTTGTAATTCTAGAGTATACAGACTTGGGTATTACATCGCATAGACATCGACTACGGTTATGATCGGTCGCTCGAGCAACCTTGGAAAAATATTGGACATGCTAGCATACACGCTGATTCAGGCCTACTGTTACAAATAACAGATGTTAAGAAATGCTTTTTATTTTCAATTTTCATAGTTTTTATATCATACACTGCATTTTTGAGACAGACTACCAATGTAACATGAATACCTGAAATAAGAGGCTACTACCTTTTTTAGGATTATTCTAATGGATATGAACACCTACCAAACAACGATCGAGAGAATATCGTGTTGGATACAATTAGAGACTTTTAAAAAATTTGCTATCTATTTTATTCCAGCCTAAACCTTCCAAGTGTAGATTTAGATTTATTTAGCCTGGTGGAGTTAAGGCCACGTGGCCTTCTCTTCCACTCACCAGAACAAACATATGTTACATATGAATACAAAAAAATTACAATAATAATAGTCATATTAAACAGGACAAAGATATGTTACATATGAATACAAAAAAAATTACAATAATAGACATTGAACAATTAATTATCTGTCATATTGAATAATAATGAAAATAATGTCTAATAATACAATGAAACTAAATACAATTAAAATTAAATTAATGATACAATGAATAAAAAAAAGGAATAACAGCTCGAATCCACTATACATAAAAAGAAAAGAAAAAAAATACAAAGAAAGTAATAAACTACAATGAATTAATCTACGCTTTTTATAACAAGGCATTAGGTAAATATATTAACAAATCCTAAGTCTATTTTTATTAAATAATGCAAAAACGCATTATTAATTCTTAAAACGTAAAAACATCAACATGAAATATGTTTTTAAAAAACTCGGCGCCTGTGTAGGATCATTGTAAAAATTGTACTGTGAAGATTCTGGCGAGTTGTAGGAATAATTTCCAGGACCATGTCCTTGCGCTTACTCCTTTAAACAAGTAATCACACAGAGTCATATCTTTATATTACATATTTAATTCTTCTGTATGTGTATTTGTCACTGAACTCCAAAACGACTGGACCGATTTTGATTAAATGTTTCTGTTTGTTTGAGTGGGTCCCCGCATAGTTAAGATTTACAATTGGACCGGTAGGTGGTACTGCGATCGGATTGCAAGACTTTTCTATGTCAGATGTGTAGTCATCTACATTATCGATATATTCTGAACGACAACAATGTGACGTTATCATGCAAGCTCCCTGAGCCATAACAGATGACAGTGAGGAGTTTTCTTGCGAACTTATTTAATAATATCTAATTACGTCTTAGTGAATTTAATGGTAAAAAAGTAATTTATATTTTTAACGTTCGGGCAGGACAACATCTGCCGGGTCCGCTAGTACAAAATAAAATAACTTCTTAGCTACGACAGGCCTAGAAGGCCCATGGCCTACCAGCCGGCTACTGGCCTCGCATCCGCTTGTGCTAATCATAGAGGCGGGGGCGATTATGCAGCCAGTATAGGGTTCACAGTCTTTATAGCTGATTTTTTCAACCTGCAGTCGCCCTTCATAGTAGCAATCCAGATTCCTTACGATGCTGGGTGGACACCGATCCTATACAGGGCGAAATTCTACGAGAATGTTTCTTCCACCACGGGAACTACAACAAGTTCAAGTTCCGTATCTGTACAGTACACGAAGGCATCATACCTTAAATCACTCGGCTGTGGAGCGGGACTACAAAATAAAATGGGAAATTACAATAATTTTTCTGTACACATTGCATTGTCCAGAGCAATTAATCTCTTAACACAGTTTGAAAGAATAAAAAAACTTAAAAAATGCAGAGTGGATGTGTTTCAATACAACATCTATTATATGTAAGTTAACACTATCTTTTGTATCCACTGACTATTCAGCTGTGACGTTACTGCAGAGAAATGAAACCCGCACAGGCTTAAATTGCGAAATTCTTATTTTTCTTATCAATTATCTTAATTCTAAATACGATTCATATCACGGGGAAAAATAATGTAATATTTTAATTCTCTTTAGTCAAACACATCCTAATACATTTATCACATAAGATACACATTAATTAGTATAACAAATGCAATATCAATTTTTAAAGTTTTCAAATTCTATGATGGAACATTTCAAAATAAAGAAATAAATAATAACATAAATGGATACTGAGAAAGGAAGACGAACGTCAAAACATGAGAGTAATAACAAATACAATAACAAATAATAATGATAATACTAGTGATCGTTATATTATTATTATTATTATTATTATTGGTTCCTTATTGTATGTGTGTCCACCTCTGTGGTTTCGAGGTAGCGTGCTGCCTTGTCACGCAGCGGGCCCGGGTTCGATTCCCGGTCGGGACAGGCTCCTGGGTGAGTTTTTTTCGGGTTTTTTCCTCTACATAAACGTCAGGAAGCTTAGGATCCCCGAAAATCATCCAGCCATCATCATCGTCATCCTTATCATCATTCACCGATGTGGAAAGCAACAGGAAGCTACCACACCTATAATTTCCTAATAAAGCTGCAAAGCATAGCATGAAAATGCTAAGATTACAGTGAAAGATATGCCTCGGGCAGAATTACTATATAATTGTAACTATATAAATTAATAATTACTGTGTTAACAGAAAATAAATATTATAAACACGTGGAATGTAACATTACAAATTTCAAATTAAAAATATACTATCAAATTAATGGACAGGTTTTTAAAAATATTATTATAAGCTTGGCACCGAGCACATGTCTTTCATGCGCTAGAACTATGTGACATATTCTTCTTCCTGACAGCGTTTGTTAAGGTTTTCCTTGATTTTTTGATTTACTTTTAATCTTGGTAGCCCCTCAACTACGTCGGAATATTTGTTACTGTTTATTGCGTAGCATTAATTTGATCTAAATTGGTATTTATTCCTTTCCATATACCAATTCCCTCTTTCAACTTTCCTATCCAGTCTCCCTTGACTGAACTCTTGTTTTCTTTGAACCCGATGGTATTAGAGTACTTGAGGCCTAGGGAATCTCTTCATTTCTTTTCTCCTAAATATTTATAAAAAAAGAGTGTAATGTAGTTCGCCTCCACTGGTGATACCAGCAGGTGCACTCTGGGTCATGCAAAATGAACTAAAAAGACTAAAAGATGTTCAATATGCTTTCCAAAGCAAATATTATTGGGAAGCCCGCAAGCGAATGATGACAAATCAAGAGCTTCACAACATTTGAATACTACTACTACTACTACTACTACTTTATTTGATTGTGATACCACATGCGTTCATGTCATAGGCCTACGGGCGTTGAAACAAGTAGAAGAGAATAACACGGGTCTGCTAAGTGAGAGATGTACAGTCAACATAAGAATGTATTAATACTGCACTTTGTTCGCTGCCAAGTTATAAAATTAGAAAATTACCTATTTATTACAAAGAAAAATTACGACTGTTCATTAGCTTATATAAAATAATAAATTGACTCAGTGTTTCCAGTGCAAAAGTAAATAAATAATGTTTTATTAGAGTATCTATCTATAATTAAAGATTAAATAAAATATACATTAAAACGAAATCATAAAAAATACTGAACAAAAATGTTTTGAAACAACGAAACTACAATAAAACTATAGTAAAATAATTTATAACGCTTTGTGATATTTTTGAACTTGTTACATCCGATTCAGTGAATTCAATTCCCAAGTTAACATAACATGATCAATCGAGGCGACAAATACGTAACATCCAAGTACTGTCATGATCCAAAAGTCCTGTCATGTGCTGATCTGAACAACCCGCTATAGGGATCATGTTGTTGCAGTGACGTCAGGGGTCGGGTGGGAATGTATTAACAAACATAGCTAATAACAACTAGCTAATGCGTGCCGTGCCGCTGCTACAGATAAATAAATGATAATGTTATGTTATAAATGATAATTTGTTTTTTTTGCATGTAGTTGAATAAGTAAAAGGAAAAATTAAATTATAAATTTATATCGTTATTATTTTTAGATACCACGTGCTGATTACCCGGCGTTGCATGGGAATCTACCAATCCCGATTGTACTTGGCAGAAATGGGCCTGAAAGAACAAAATTCGTGATTTTGAGGTGATCCAAAAAGAATACCGACCATGCACTGCTTTGCTTGCCCGGGAATCTATTTTATCCCGATCTTCTTGGCATCCAAGGAAAGACAAAAAGGTTGGTTATTGTGAGTTATCTTAAAAGATTAAAACATATGCTGTCGCGGATTTTTCTGTAGAGTTTTATGAGATATCCAATTCTGTGTACAATAATTGCGTGTATTTGTTATGGTTTAGGCAGCGTAAGCCATTTAAGCTTACAAAAACCTACATTTGTTCATGTTTTTTCACTACAGAAGGTGATTTTTAAAAGTGAAGGGCTTGAGCATTAAAACTCTCTTATAACCTATAACCTTTCCGGGAAAATCCTAAACATTTTGCAAATAGTCCCATGACAATCAAATGAATGGTATGACAGCACATGCTTGTCCGAGAATCTACTTATCCCGATCTATTGTACGTTATCTGTAAAAGATAAACATATGCTGTCGCGGACTTTTTTGTAGAGTTTTTTGGGATATTTAATTCTGTGTAGATTAATTGTGTGTATTTGTTATGATTTAGGTAGCGTAAGCCATTTAAGGGTTAAAAAAGGGACTTTTTCACGTTTTTCATTACAAAGGGTGTTTTTAAGGGTGTAGGAGTTGAGTATCGCAACTCTCTTATAGCCTATGTTCATCCCGGGAATCTTCCGAACATTTTGCAAAACATCTTATCACAATCGGATCAACGGTATGGCCGCGCATAAAGTACGAACAAACAAACAAACATAAAAATATAAAAATGATTTTATATATTAGAAGATATGCTCCATTATAAACAATTGTAATACTACATGCTTATGTGTTACTTACTGTACAGTTATATGTTTTTGTTCATTTACAGTATATTCTTATTTTCCTTGACTATTTAACTCATGCCACAAATGCTAGTCAATGACCAATCACGTTTCAATGAATGTTGTTTTATAACCAATGACAGTCGTGTTTCACGTCGCTCTTTATCGATTTCTCTTTATCAGCTCCTGCTTTTGTGATAAAGAAAGCTCCTTCTTTTTAATGTTCTGAACAGGTCAACGCATTATTTTTCTTCAACAAATACATTGAATGTAGCAAATACTGAAAAGATTCCTTGATTTTACCGAGTTGTTTACTAAATAAATACATGAATAACCCGTAATATTGATTATGATATATAGTTTGATGTGTTTCATTATTTCTCCACTTGGATGCACTCTTACAATATTGCGATCTTATTTGGCAATAAATAATATGATCAAGCAGCAGTGAATGAACATAACCTCACATTTCTGATTTGTTTTCAAACATCGCCGTTTACATTAAATATATAAATATTTTAAAATAATTATAGTTAAACAATGATTTGTGAGTAAACAGCTTAATTTTGTTCGTTAAATAGTCCTAACAAATGCCAGTCTTGATCTCCAAATTCTCTAGATAAATTGGTAATCACTCGTAGCATTACTTATGATAACTATTATTATTCTCCGCTAGATTATTTGAACATTCTGAGTTCAATTTTGTTGATGAATGTTAAGACAGAAGGAGGAGGACCTGTCATTGAGCTGATCACTCATTCGGGGAGGCCCTCCATGTCCTGTTTGGTCAAGAAAGTATGCATGTGATCCATAGTTAAAATCCCTCTCCCGACAGGTTGTAGCATTGTAAGGCCCGCATGGCATGTGGCAAATAGAAGTACTTAAAATGTAAAACGTTAAAACTGCGGTAATGGAATGGAGGTGCTAATGGCCTGAGGTGGTAAAATACTCAACCTAACAACTAGAAAATTACTAGATCTTTTAGGGTAACAGAAGACGAACTACAAAGAATGCTATATAAACTAAATGAAATATCAAAAAAAATACAACATGGGAATATCCTCACAAAAATAAAAAAAACAATGGTCTCCAAGGGCGCTCATCCAGTTCGGACAAAGATAATATTAGAAAATAAACCAATAGAACAAATAGTAACATATAACTTCCTAGGTTTCGAAATATCATACACAGCAGAAGCAGATATAAATAAATAAGTTTAATTATATAACAGGTACACTAAAAAGAACTTTGAAAAATAAAGCCAGGAAAGACTCTATAATGAAATTATACAAGACAATGGCAGTGCCTATTATTACTTATGGATCCGAAACATGGATAGTGACAACACAACAATCTGCCAGGATACAAGCTGCTGAAATGGGATTCCTCAGACCAATAGCGGGATATCAAAGAACAGACAAAAAAACATAACACAGAAATAAGACAACAACTAAAAATAGAGGAATTAAACTCAACAATAGATAAATACAGAACAAACTGGAAAGAACACTTGGCAAGGATGACTGAGAATAGAATACTAAAAGCAGCATACAGCTATTCACCACGAGGAAGAAGGAGTTTGGGAAGACAAGGAAAAGATGGAAAGAGCAGCAACTTGGAGCCGGAACAGGCTAGTAAATAAGCCTAAACCGTGAAGAAGATGCTTATCATCGAAAATTGCCCATAAAATTGGCAAAAACTGCTAAAAAACCGGCAATTTTTGTGGTGATGATGGTTTAGTGAGCAAGGTTAGAATGAATGGATTATAAAATAAGTCATCAGTAGAGACAATGTCCAGTTTACAAGCCACCACTGAAATGACATGTCCTGCTGTGTGGTCAGTTCTGATGCACAAGTCATGTTGCATTGTCGCCCGGCAGGATTTCCACTGTGTTATTAAGATCTCTTGTTGAGCATGCGCGTGACAACTATTGTCTCTGCAGACACTTTAACTTGAATAACACAACACATTTCACACCGTGGGGTGTTAAGTGCCATCCCTAACATAAAATGCTTTATCTTCTTAATAACAAATGTTCTTCTCATACCCATTTATTTGCTTTTGGAGACAATTTTTCTCCATTCACATCAGGTTCCGTCATAATCGGTACGAGTTTCCACATAATGCATTTTTTTATTTATTCTTATTTACAGATGCTCTAATATCTGAAGTCATATCGCATTTACTTTGACGATAGTATGAAATGATATGATTAAATGAATTCTCGTAATGAATATCGAACCCAGCTTAACAACTGAGAAAACTCCAAATCTCACTACTTTAGTACATTACTGACCTCACGATCGCTCAATACGTGCTTATTGAAATATCAGGCACTCGACCCCGTATACCGAGCCTACTGTTAAATGCCTTTAAAATGCCGCTACAACAATATATACCACTTTCATTCATAAATAATTTAAAACATATAAAGAATAATGCTTTGGCACACTTTCAGTTATACCTCCTCTTGTTCAGGTTGGAATATTTTTTACAATAGAGAGATTCCATGAGTCCACCGCTGTGGTCTCGAGGTAGCGTGCTGCCTTGTCACGCAGCAGGCCCGGGTTCGATCCCCGGTCGGGAAAGTTTTTCTGGGCGAGGTTTTTCCTCACTTGTAAGACAAATGTCAGCACTATCATCATCATCATCATCACCCATCATATCATCGGGGCAACGTAACCCCGCCTATCAGACGCCCCAACCTCAGAAGTGGGTTACAAGTACGCAGTGCCACGAGAGAACACCAGGAATGTCGAAAGACAACCTGGGGCATTTGAAAAAAAAAAGAGATTCCATGAAAATGTCATACCGAGGTAAACATTTTGAAATTGGCACAGGAATAATTTTGATGGCGTAATATATATCTTTAAAGATCAAATGTTCTGATTCTACAAGATAATGTTTTTAAATGTGTATTATTTTAACCTAATAGGCCTATTAATAGTAGAACTTGTCAAATTCCAAACCTATTAAAACACGCAACATTTCACGAATTTGTTATTTAAATAATTGGTCATATTAATTCGTTTTATTTGACAAACTCATTTCTTATACCGTACTTTCACCCTTCTTAGTCGTGAATGCAATAACATTATTTGCATTCTAATGTTCTAGATACCTTAAATGTGAACTATAATTGTTAACTGTTAGCTACGGTCAATCAGTCACGGAAAAGGTATAAAAATTATTGTACACAAGATAATTGATGGATTAAAATTTCCTCTTGGATTCTACGTTATCGGTAAACAACTAATAAAAACGTATTGATGACATTTTCATGTAAAGACATTATTTTTCCAACTAGAGTCCCGTAACTGACTGACTTTTTGTCCTCTCATTTATAATGTAAATACGCATGGCGAAGTCCGTTATTTGTTGCACTTCGCTGAGGATTTATATAAACACGATTTAGCAAATCTGGAAGACTGTTCCGCTCAGCTGTTTCGTAAAACAATTACAGGTCCTTCTTCTGTATCTATTGTGCTAAAAGGCAGTCAGCGGAAGAATTTAAATATATTCGGGGAAAGGTTGCACTAAATGTAGCAGCCATACATGTTGATTTATCAGAAAATTATACTTACAAAGAACAAAATGAAATTCAGACAGTTCATTGGATCAATAAGCATATCTCAATATTAACTGATTTTACCTGGTTTAGATGGAAAGTGACAAAGAAGTTCAGAAGAAATATTTGGCTCTAGTGTCAGGTTATGTGACACATGAAAAATGTGCTATAGATGTTTGCCTAAGAAAAGTGTTTTCCGAACTCATTCCATGACAAATGCCCTAAAATTAAAAGTGGTCCCCACTCGACCATCTTAGATTTTGTTCAGAATTTGTGGATATGTGAACATGCACGTTCCGGATTAAACAAGTTTTACTGTATATTTAACACAATTATAGTGAGTGACAATAAAATAATTATCACAAAAAGTGTTAATATTATAACCAAAATGTGGCATAAAAATCCCGTTTTCAGGACATATAATTTAGTGACCCGAAAATTAGTTCTAATAATTAGTATTGAGAGTCATTTCCTTGGCAGATTGGTACCCATCTACCTGTGTTGAGGACTGTTCATGTTTTTTTCTCCCTCTTATTAAAAGTAAACTTTTAGATCTTTGCTTTTTTTTTCTTTACATTGTGCATCGGTAAACAACTAATAAAAACGTATTGATGACATTTTCATGTAAAGACATTATTTTCCATTTATTAGGTTACTGTGCAATATTTTGGCTCGATTGATACAGTGGCTCCAGAGCTAGGGCCACCTTAGTGGACCTATGCCATGTCATGAAACACGCAGCGCAAATAATTTGGTCAACTTTGATATAGCCTTGTGCTCTAACTGTAGTATCTATTACCCTGAATTATTTCATACTAGTGTAACTTTTGGTACTGAATGCAACTATAGCATTCAAATTGCTTGAAAATTATTACCACTTATGGTTTTAGGTCTGAAAGTACCTTGCAAAGTTTGACACACAAGATTTATGCCATATTTTAACCATCGTTTACTACAAGGCAAAAGCAGCTGGGGCCTTGATTTTCAGGCTGTCAACACTAACAAATAGGTCTACAGTATACTGCACCAGTATTAATTTCTATGAGTTAATAGTTCAGATTTTACTGATACCCCTTATGACTATAAAGTTAAAAATTGCAAATTATTAGCATTTTTCAGAGCCACTTCTAAATGAAGCCGACTGTTGACGTTGGTGGTGACATCTACCTGGCAGTGGACGAAATGAGAATTATAGATTTGTATATGTGGAAAGAATTGTTAATGTTTGTGCCACGTCTCGAATGGTGTAGTGGTGTTGCACGCTCGTAAGGAATACGAGAGGTCCAAGATTCGATTCCTGGTTCAGACATTCATTTTTATTTTCACAATATCATTATAATATTATAATATGATCCATTATTGGAACTGTGTTAAAACAACAATATTGGACAGTGTTTAATAAGTTTCAATTTATTTTCTTTTTGCTTATTTTTTGAGACGATTAATCCATACATTGTTCTATTTTGGTTTGATAGTACCAGTAAACAATGATGCACAATGTAAAGAAAAAAAAGCAAAAATCTAAAAGTTTACTTTTAATAAGAGGGAAAAAACATGAACAGTCCTCAACACAGGTAGATGGGTACCAATCTGCCAAGGAAATGACTCTCAATACTAATTATTAGAACTAATTTTCGGGTCACTAAATTATATGTCCTGAAAACGGGATTTTTATGCCACATTTTGGTTATAATATTAACACTTTTTGTGATAATTATTTTATTGTCACTCACTATAATTGTGTTAAATATACAGTAAAACTTGTTTAATCCGGAACGTGAATAACGCGGAAATCTGTCCAATGTGAACAAATGTATTGATTTCGGCAAAATAATAGTAATTTTACGTGCATTTATTTTGCATAAATCGGAATCTGTCCAACGCTAAAACGGAAGGATATTTCTACATAATTCATGAAAGAAAATGTTTATAAGGTGGAAAGATAGAGAGAGAAATGAATTAGTTTCCAGATCATTGAATTCCGATAACGTAGAATCCAAGAGGAAATTTTAATCCATCAATTATCTTGTGTACAATAATTTTTATACCTTTTCCGTGACTGATTGACCGTAGCTAACAGTTAACAATTCCCGTTAGGCGAATTAACAACAAGTGATGATTCCTGCCACCCGCGCCGGGTGAAGTAGAGTTTCTACCTGTATCTGGAATTTTCATTCGGCCTCACTGCACACCCGTTTTGCGAAATACAGGTTCATTAAACAAATTCAGTATTTGGCGTGTGACATCTGTCTTACAAATAACCAGTGCACTGTAAAATTTTTAAATTAGTTTAAGATCTGAGACCGATTATGTACGTATCTTTCACAGGTAGCGTTCTGAATTTACGGAATGAAGATGGCTAAATCGCATGTATCATTGTCATTAAACGAAAAAGTGAAAGTGATTGAAGATAAAGAAAAACAAACTGAGACTAAATTTAAATGTGGAAAACCCAAGTTTTTGAGATTTTAAAACACAGAAAAAATAATGAATGAATGGACACAAGGAAAATGTTCAAATGAAGAGGACAAAAGGAAATGACGAAATCAATAAGTCGCGGGAGTGTTTTACAAGTACACAATAAAAAAATCTCCAAATTTCCGGACCGATGCTCCAAAGAAATGTAAACTCATATTTATATTTGCTCTAATATTGGCTTAATCATTACCTAGTGTAAATTAAATCGTATTTATATTATTAATATGTTTATCTTATAAAATGGTGTTTTACATGACTTTACATTGCAACTTCTAGGGCCTACCTTTTTAACTCTTTATAATTAATATAGTGTATATATATATATATATATATATATATATCCATTACTGTTTATTTTATATCTAAATAAAATTATCCAGGAGTGGAAAAAACTAAACCCCCCAGGAGTAAAAATATGTAGAGGAAATAAAATACAAACAATAATCTTCGCAGATGATCAAGTACTTCTAGCGGAGAATGAAGATGATTTGCAGAGATCAGTGTTTAAATTGCAGAATACCCTAGAAAAATACAACATGAAAATATCTGAAAATAAAACCAAATCCATGGCAATCACTGGAAAGGAACTTTCGAGAGTAAAAATAATAATAAATAATAAACCAAAAGAACAAGTAACACATTTTAATTATCATCATCATCATCATAGTACATTCACGAATTTAGGCCATTTGTTGACCTGTTTCGGCCTCAAGAGAAACACCATCCAGAAAGTCTTTTGAGTGGACGTCCTGGTCTTCTTCTTCCTGCAGGTTGATATCTTAACACACTTTAATTATTTAGGTAATAATATATCACAGTTTCATAATCAAAAAGATGTGGAAACAAATTTAGAAAAATATAACAGATTAAATGTTATAATTAGTAGAAATTTTGGAAAACAAATGAGGAAATAAATTCAATTGAGATTTCATAATACCATAGCCAAACCTGCTCTACTATACGGAAGTGAATGCTGGACACTTCGAGCAAAAGATAAATCCCGCATTAATAGTTCACAAATGAGATTCCTCTGAGTTCCTCCGATCACTAACTGGAGTAACATTAAGGGATAGAATGAAAAGTGATGAGATAAGGATGCAGTGGAGTAATAGGGAAATGGTTGAACATATACAAAATTATCAGATTAAATGGTTCCAACACGTCCAGAGAATGTCAAATTCCCGTTTACCAAAGATGATTTACCACCTCAACCCTAACGACAAAAGAGACCTCGGAAGACCCTTCAACCGATGGAAAGATCAGTTTTTGTAGTCGCAGAACGGGCATCATCACCCATATACTGCATTCGGAAGAAGAAGAAGATATATATATATATATATATATCTCTCTCTGTAAACATGTATTTGTATATTTGTACTAAATGAGTGGAAGAGAGGACTTTATGACCTTAACTCTGTCAAAATAAATAAAACATTATTATTATTATTATTATTATTATTATTATTATTAATATTTAAAATATTTTGAGGAAAATTTTAGAAAATTATTTTCAAGATAAGTTTATTGTATTACTTTTAAGTTACTACTTACTTTTATCAGTATTTCTTAACTCATAAAATAAACTTCTTATTAGGAGTGTAAATTAGTAGTGCTCATGTTAATATGAAACATCATTGTAGTTTCACTGCTAAATAATACTTCTGAATATGAGTATGGGAGTGAATCTTGGATTACCACTACCAAACAAGAAAGTAAAATCCAAGCAGCCGAGATGAAATTTTTAAGAAGAGTAAAAGGCTGCACTAGAATGGACCAGATAAGAAACGAGGATATCCGTGAAGAACTGCAGATCTATTCCATAAAAGAAAAGATATTTAACAACGAGATACAGTGGAAAGAACATGTAGAAAGAATGGAAGAAAGTAGATTTACCAAATAAAATCTTCCATTATTTTCCAAGAGGAAGAAGAGATGTCGGACGTCCTCGGAAGTGATGGTCTTAGATCTATTAGTGAAGACGGAACAGGCAACTCTTGCCTAAACCAGGAAGTGAAGAAGAAGAAGAATATTAGTAGGCTACTACACAACTATTTTACATTTTACACTGTTATTTTTAACAAATTTCAAGTTTCAGCAGTCTAATCTATCTGTCTGCACTATTTATGAGCAGACTGATAGTTGTATGAAATAGGGACCTGGTCTAAAAATTGTAACATACAGATATCATTTTGTAATTTGTGTTATAATGAAATACTGAATAAAAGGTGGTGGTTTGAAGCTCGCGTACCTTGTTAACGCGTTATGTCTCGAAAGAAATAATTAATAGTTGTTAATTGATTGTCTGGAAAGCATGCTCACTGCTGTAGGCGTGACCAAAGTCTTTAATTGCCTGGTAATGGCTTCAATACGTCATTCCCGTGAGACTATTGTACCTTTGCCTCGTACATCAACGCTACCTAACAAGGGAACTGCTCCAGCTCGATATACATTTCCTACAACATATATTCATATATATCCATCCATCCAAAGTAATTCTACCCGAAGGCAGGTCTTTCACTGCAATCATAGCATTTTCATGCCATGCTTGCAGCTTTACTAGGGAATGATGGCCATATGATTTCGGGGACCCTTTGGGCCTTGCAGTTTTCCTGACATTTGTCTTACAGGTGAGGAAAAACCCCGATAAAAACCTCACCCAGAAATACTGCCCCGACCGGGGATCGAACCCGGGCCCGCTGCGTCTCGAGACCACAGCGGTGGACACATATATATATCCATCCATAGTAATTCTGCCCGAAGGCAGGTCCTTCACTGCAATCATAGCATTTTCATGCTATGCTTGCAGCTTTACTAGGGAATTGTGTAGGTGTGGTAGCTTCCCGTTGCTTTCCACACCGGTGAAGGATGATGATAATGATAATGGTAAGGATGATAATGATAAGGATGATGGCCATATGATTTCGGGGACCATTAGGACCTTAAAGTTTTCCTGACATTTGTCTTACAGGTGAGGAAAAACCCCGATAAAAACCTCACCCAGAAAAACTGCCACGACCGGGGATCGAACCCGGGCCCGCTGCGTGACAAGGCAGCACGCTACCTCGAGACCACAGCGGTGGACCATATATATATATGCAGTCTGCGTATGTTTGGGCTTTATAGACTTCTAAATTGCTCAACCGAACTTTACGAAAATTTGTACATACATTTTTTCAGGTAAGTCGAGTGATCAGCCGCTATATATTATGTACTAAAATCATTATGTTTTTAAATTTTAAAATCGCTCTAGTGGTCGGAATTTCCAATAATTTACAACGAAACTAGATATATGATGTTTTTTTAATCAATGTCACCAGGTTGTCATTCCGACATTTATGGTATTCTCTCCTGGCATGGCGTATTTGTAACCCACTTCTGGGGTTGCGGCGCCCTGGGAGGCGGGATTACGCTGCCATGTTAATATGAAATGTGATGTGATGGTAATGACGCGCCAGGAAAGGCCTTAATCTAATGAAGCGAGTATGATATTGATGGTCAGATGGTGTTCTGGGACTGTTTGGGCTTTAAACTTTTCTGACATTTATCGTACAGGTGAGGCAAAAACCCCGAAAAAACCTAACCTAGGAAACTTTTCCCGATCAGGATCGAAATTGGGCGTGTTGCGTAACGAGACAGCAAGCTACCTCGAGACCACAGCGTGGACTCGACTGAAATATAAACACTTAAATTCTGCAGGAACTAGAAAATCTTATAATGGGGGAAAATAAAAATATTTCTCGAATAACTTTTTTGAGGATATGACATGAAGTTGTCACTTTTTTATAATGCAGTAGAAGTCTACACGGCAATAAATTCCACCGAGTTATCGGTAGATAACTCAGCGGCATCCGACATTTTAAGTGCGGGTTTACCCGAAATCCGAAATTAAAACTGACTCTAGCAACCGTCCAAATGTTTACCATACAATTTAATTAAGCTCTAATTTTTTCTTTGATTAAATTTAGGAATATTCCACAATACAGTGGTTTTCTCCTTCAACCCAAAGTGATTTTGTCGCCAGAGGTTCCTGTCTAAAGCATCTTCTTCCCTCAAATCTCTAGCTTCCATACCTCTCTTTACTTCATCCATCCATCGTTCTCTAGGCCTGGCTCTTCCAAATCTTCCATTAGCTTTCCAATTAAAGATCTTCTTTGGTATTTTCTGCTTTGGTGTTTTCTTTTTACTTATTCAACTAAAAATAAAAACAAATATTTAATTTACTTAGGCGTAACAGCGCATGCCGAGTATTAGGTAGTATATTATAGTTCTGCACAGTTAAAAACCATCCTGCGAGGAAATTACATTAAAATGAGGAAGTGAGAAATGACACAAAGTTTTGTTTACACAAGTATCCGATAATTATATTATGTATTGAAAATATTGCCCCTATTTAGGGCTTAATACAGGTATGCACTGCGCTAGTAGCTGTTTATGTACTCATGATAATGCTCGCAAGGAGCGAGTGTCTGTGCACTTTTCGTGCTTCAGGTTCGGCGCTAAACCGATAGATGGCTTTAATGCATCTATTTGCAATTTACGCCACTTCAGTAGATCACTTTACTTAGATGATACGTACTTGCATTGTGCACTATGTGAAATCTGAATGCATGTTTAAATATTGGTGCAGTGTAAATATGGGTGAGGGATGATGATGAAAAGAAGTTAAGTTGAAACCCAGTACTAACACATAGCCTAATCCAATCAGAAAAGTAATAAGGGGGCCACCAGGCTTAACGTCTCCATTCGACGGACGAATCGCTATCAAGGTTCGGTACTACATGCTTTGCTTTATACTGTAGAGGTATTTGGAATTTAAATCAGGAACCTGGTGCATATACTGGTACTTGTGTCAATACAGAAAAAAAATCCCTGTATAAACTAAACATGGCTGAAAATTTAACTCTCTCTTTTTCTCTCTGCCTTAGTTAAATTTCTTCCTTTGTAGGTGCCCCATGTCTCCGGTGCATTAACACTAAGGAGACGTGAAAGGAGAGTATTTTAAACTCCAAATCATATACATACCTTTTGTCCACACAAAGGCATGGAAAGCATCACCGGACGAATAGAAGTTGTTTGATGATCATGATGATAATAATAATGATGATAGTAATAATTATAGTAATAATGATAGTAGTAATAATAAAAATAATAATAGTAATAATAATAGTAATATTAATATAGTAATAATATTAATAATAATAGTAGTAGTAATAATAACAATAATAATAATAACAATAATAATGTTTTATTTAAGCTGGCTTCCACTTCCACTCAATCAACGAATAAAAAAATAATATAAAGCATAATATACTTACTTACTTACTCACAGGCACTATCGAACCCGTAGATTCATGGCCGCGCGGACATAAGCTCTTCATACATCCCTATCCTATTCCAATTATTCCCTGTATAATCTACTTCCCTCAAATCATAGTTAATGTTATTCTCCCACCTCATTCTTGGTCTACCAACTGGGCGTTTTCCCTCTGGCTTTCCTACAAGAATCTTCCATGCAAGTCTTTCATTCCCCATACGTGCAACATGTCCTGCCCATCGCAGTCTACGAGACTTGACTGTTCTTATTATATCTGACTTCCTATAAAGACCATGTAGTTCATTGTTATGTAGTCTTCTCCATTGACCTGTCTGTTCATCTCTCTTTGGTCCAAAAATTTTCCTAAGTACTTTATTCTCAAATACCTGTAATCTCCTTTCCTCCCTTAAAGTAAGAGTCCATGTTTCGCACCCATATAATATAACTGGTAGAATAACAGTTTATATATTTTCAGTTTAACGTTTTTTGAAAGGAGTTGGGACATCAAGAGTCTCTGCAATGCATAATAGCATGCATTTCCAGAATTGAGCCTATGTTTAATTTCTTTGTGCATCTCATTCCTATTTGTGATTATTGTTCCTAGGTATTCGAATTCAGCCATTTCCTCAAAATTTCCCTCATTTGTCATTAGCTATCCATATCCATTATTATAAAGTATAATATACTTACTGAAATTTTAAAATATACATACATATACAGTGTTCTGCCCAAGAGCAGGTCTTTCGCTGCAAACTCAGCATTCTCCACTCTTTCCTTAACTGAGCTTTCCTATATAGAGTAAACAAAGTGCAATGCGGATGTGAATTAATATTAGCTAACACCAACAAAACATAGATTAAAAAGTAATATAAGTAAGATAATATTCCTTCATTAATAGAAACAAACATCATCATTGTAAACATATCCCAAACAAGTTTTTGGGTCCAAAGCCTGTTACGGTTTGAGTGATGCACTGTCGTCCATCTTTTTCTAGGACGTCCTAAAGATCTCTACTCTTGAGGACGGTATTGAAGCATGACTTTCAGATGTCTTACTACTTATTCGTTGGACGTGAGCTTTTCACTGTAGCTGGTATTTATTTATAAATTGTGAGATTGGTTGTAATATAAGTGCTTACATGTTATCTTCATTTCTTTTGCAGTCCATGCGAGTACATCCTAGAGTTGTTTACAAAAATCTCTAGCCGTTATTCTGATGAAATCAGTAGTCCTCATGGTCCATGCTTCGCTTAACAGTACAGGTCTAGCTATAGATGTAAACGTATGATTGCGTGTCGTTGTATGCCTACTAGGAAAGGCTTCGTGTATTTGTTAATATTTTTTTTAATCCACTTTGTCATTTCGACATTCTGGTATTCTCTCCTGGCATGGCGTTATACTGTATCCCACTTCTGAGGTTGGGGCTACAGGAAGACGGAGTTACGCTGCCCCGATGATATATGATAGGTGATGATGATGGTAATGATTCGCCAGGAGAGGCCTTAATCCTAAACTTAATGAATATGTTAATGATGATAATGATGGCCAGATGAAGTTCGGGGACCGTTTGGGCCTTAAAGTTTCCTGACATTTGTCTTACAGGTGAGGAAAAAAACCGAAAAATCATCACCCAGGAAACTTGTCTCGACAGGGTATCGAACACGGGCCCGCTCCGTTACAAGGCATAACGCTACCTCGAGACCACAGCGGTGGACTGATTTCGTTGTTAATATTATCATCATCATCATCATCATTATCACTCCAGGGATTAGGCAATTGCCCGTTCCGACTTCATAATGCATCAGCCCAACGTCTTCTAGGTCTTCCAACATCACGTCTTCCTCTTGCTTGATAATTTCTTGCTAACAATGGATACTTCTCCTTATTCGTTGGACGAATCACCTTGAAGTGGTGGGGGGGCTTAGTACCCGATGAACCAGACGACTCTACTGGGGAAGATTGACTTAGGTTAATCTTGCTGGTGGGTAAGAGGCGAGGGGAACTAAGTATAGCTCACAAAGAAGGAATGGCGTCTGTATCCATATTGGGCGGCCACATCTTCGTCAAGTCTTCAACGGTCAACAGGGCGACAAGAAATAGCACAGCTAAACTTGTAGGGCTTGAAGAGCGGAAGAAGCAGCCCTCTCTTGGGGGGGGGGGGTGTGGATACCCAGAGGAGCATGTTTGGAGGCTCAGAGGAAGCAGCCCTTCCACCATCCTTGTCCTGCGAAGCGCTCGTAACGCTTCCAGGAGACATTTATCGTATTGAGAAGCTTCATGGTTAATATTATTCTTATTGTTTTATTATGTGGGATAGGGTATGTGGAGAAATCGAGCATACAGTAGGCTATACAAAGTCAGCCCAGGAGGACAATTAAAATATGCGAAATGATAATAGGCTCTATGACAAAGAGTTTTAATTTAATACCAATGAAAACTTTTCAGGAATATTTTAAAATGCTTTTAACAGAAACTAGGAGAGAATTTATAGACTATGCTACACTAGATAATGGAAAGGGTGACTTAATGGAACCTATAACTGAAGAGGAGGACATCAAAAAATGGAAAAGCGGCAGGTCCAGGAGGAATAACCATGAAACTAATTAAATATGGTGGTTCAGGAATTATAAGAATTTTAACTAGACTTTTTAATCAAGGGATAGAAGGAGATCCTATTCCGGATGAGTGGAAGTTATCGTATATTAGTGAAATATATAAAAATAAAGGGAATAAAAGTGATCCAGCAAATTATAGAGGGATCAGAGTTATGGCATCAATTAGTAGAATGTTAAGTACGATTATTAACATTAGATTGGAGAACTAATACAAAATAAAATATCGTAAGAACAAACAGGTTTTACAGCAGGTAAATCGTGCATTGATAATATATTTGTGATTACGCAGTATTACAGACAGAATGTTGGCTAATGGAAAAGCAGTTCATATTGCAATTACTAGATCTGGAAAATGCATCTGAACTCTGTACCCCTCAACAAGCTTTGGGTGGCAATGGATAAGTTTTACATTTTATAAAAAGAATGTATGATTGTAAAGCAAGTATTAAGGTTGGAAATAGAGTATCCTCAGAATTTAATATAACAAAAGGATTAAGACAAGGATGCGGGATGTCACCAACATTGTTCAAGATATACATAGAAGATGACCAGATTATAATAGGACAAGATAAAGAAGATATAGAATATATGATTAGAAAGTTGGTAGATGCATTCGAGGTAGGTGGACTGAAGATAAATTATATCAAAACAGAATATATAGTAATCGGAGGAAATTCAGAACACCTACAAATAAATAAAATGGTAATTAAATGTGTTGAAGATTTAAATATCTTTTATGGAATAGAAATTTGACCAGAAAACAAAAGATTATACAGACGATAATATAAAGCATACTTAAATATGGATCAGAAAGCTGGACAATAAATGAAAGGATGCAGAAAATAATCTTGACACAAATGGATGTATTACGGAGAAGTATGAGAATATCCAGGCTATAACATTCGAAATACATATATCAGACAATAAATGGATGCACAAGAAACTGTTATCGAAAGGATAACAAAGAGAGCTCTACAGTGGTATGGACATGTACAACGGATGTCGGAGGACCAGTGGCCTAAACATGTGTTGGATTGGATGGTACCAGGCAGAAGGAAGAGGGGGAGAAGTAGACGAACATGGTATGAGGGAATATATGATACCATGATGAAGCGGGGTATGGAGGAAGGACAATGGGAAGATAGGAATCTCTGGAAAGCAGGAATCAAGGGCAAACTGCTGTAAAGTGGAAAGCCTGTATTAAGTAAGAATTGTTTTATTAGATTTATACATTTTAGAAATTATGTATGTTTCACCAACGAACGTTCAATTGTATCCAAGAGACATTGACACTTTCTATTAACTTATTATCACTAACAGAAACAACTCACTAATACTACTTTTTAAGAATTAATAATGCGTTTTTGCATTATTTAATAAAAATAGACTTAGGATTTGTTAATATATTTACCTAATGCCTTGTATAAAAAGCGTAGATTAATTCATTGTAGTTTATTACTTTCTTTGTATTTTTTTTTCTCTTCTTTTTATGCATAGTAGATATAGCTGTTATTCCTTTTTTATTAATTGTGTCATTAATTTAATTTTAATTGTATTTAGTTTCATTCTATTATTAGACATTAATTTCATTATTATTCAATATGACAGATAATTAATTGTTCAATGACTATTATTGTAACTTTTTTTGTATTCATATGTAACATGTTTGTCCTGTTTAATATGACTATTATTGTAATTTTTTTGTATTCATGTGTAACATATGTTTGTCCTGTTTTATATGACTATTATTGTATTTTTTTGTATTCATATGTAACATATGCTTGTTCTGGTGAGTGGAAGAGAAGGCCACATGGCCTTAACTCCACCAGGCTAAATAAATCTATTCTATTCTATTCTATTTGTGCTTATAACCGGGTATTTTCCACAAAGCAAATAGGTAGGCTACATACAAAATGCTGGATATAGTTGTTATGCAGATAGTATTTTCATTGTGTGCAATTTAAGATATTAAGTTAATTTGGATTTAAATAATGATAGTTATTGACACTCCCTGACGTTGCTGGGAAGTGAGTTCCATGTTCTAGTCATAGATTTTGTGCAAGGTTTAGAGTATAAACATGTCCTATGCTGTGGCAACAAAAATAAAGTATTAACTTGTGCCTAAATTGTGATGAAGCGATGAATTTTGAAAATGTGTTGATAAATAACTTGGTAAATGCGTGTGCAAAATTGACCTCAATGTCTGTACCATCTCGGAGATAACGTTAATATGAAATACAAGGCATAGCCATTAATTAGTATTAATGAAGACTGATATGATGTTGACAATCAAGTTTAAAGCACGTTGATTCTACTAAATCATTATCAACAGTAATACTCATCCTCCCTTGTTTCAATCGCCCAACTCTGGAATTCCCTTCCTTCTTTTATCAAGGATTGTCCTACAAAAAACAGTTAAAAAACCAAATAAATATTCCCCTAGACAATATAAAATATAACCATGTTATAGGTATATTTTTATCATTCTATTATATTTTGCTCTTTCTTTAACAAGTCAATTATATAATCAAGTTATAGGTTATCATTTTTAATATTATTCTTTTAGTATTTTTTGTTCTTTCCTTGTCATCTATACATTGTGGAGCCTATGTCTATTATATGATTATTAATCAAGTTGTAGATAATTCATAATTGTTATTTATCATAAGTAATGCCACGAGTGATTTCCGATTTATCTAGAGAATTTGGAAATCAAGAGTGGTATTTGTTAGGACTATTTAACGAATAAAATTAAGCTGTATACTCACAAATCATTATTTAACTATAGTTATTTTAAAATATTCACATATTTAATGTAAACGGAGATGTTTGAAAACAAATGAGAAACGATTGGTACGCTTCATTTGCTTCTTTTGTTCATCACTGCAACCAGATCATAATATTACGTATTTATTGCCAAAAGATCGCGATGTTGTAAGAATGCGCCCTAGTGGAGAAATTTATAACCAACGTTATAGGTATTAATTAATTTCTGATGTCCTATGATGTAAATATGTCAATTACATTTTTCTGCAACGTCATTTCCTGGAAAATAATTCGTTTAAGAAAGTGCAAACAGTGGTTTCTTTTTTTGTGGTATATCACATACACACACACATACAATCTGGAAGTAGTATTTCTTAGAGAGTCAGTCACTGCAAAATAATGCTATGACCTATTCCGAATGTTAAAAAGGAGGTACTTTCTTTATTATGATAAATTTTAGTTGGTAAATTTTAGGCGAAACACGACTGCTATTGGTTATAAATAAAAAATCATTGAAATGTGATTGGTTATTAATTCCCATTTGGGGCATGAGTTAAATAGTCTGTATAATTTAACCCTGGTGCAGTGAAAAAGAAGACCTTACTGTCTTAACTCCATCAAGTAAAATAAATAAACCATTAATGATAAATTGGTCCATTTTCGTTTTCTAGTTTAGAAATTGTGAACTGATATTTTCAATTTTGAATCAAAATTCGCTTGCATGATAATAAACACACAGAAAATATTAATCTCTTCTTTAATATACACTGTGGTCTAACGACTTTAAAAATTATGAGCATCTTCACATTAATCATAAAAATACACTTCTACATCGGATATTTTATTTCTAATAACATAGACTACCACCGTGTGTTTAACGCTGTAAAGTGTTGGTTAATAACATTTAATTGACACATCCTTAGAAAACATTTATTCGGATTTTACTTTTGGTGAAAATTCACACACCAGTTTTAAACATCGGATATAAACTGATACTTAAAACCATGAAGAGCTTCTCAGGATGAGTGGTCAGCTCATTGCTAGTGCCATCTCCAGGACAGTACTAATATGACACAATGTTGAAATAAAAATGACCAATAAACATTCCTTCGCTGACAAAATTTATGTCTTTACATCTTAGGTTAATAGGGACACCATTCAAATCTAGGCACAAAAGGCCCCAACACATTTGCATAGATCGTACTTTATCATGCTGTTAATCTACGACACGGGACCCACAGATTTACTAAGTGATACTCAGAAGTTTTACGCCCTTAAAAACTATCGAAATTGACCAGGCTTTTAATTCGTGAATCTCTAACAGACACAAGTGTTAATCCACCAGGACCAGGGACATTGATAGTGTTAATAAACAGTAAAGTTATTTTCTTATATAATAGTAGAGTCAAAAAGTCCGAACTTGTGTAAATACCTTCATTGGAGATGACAACACCACCTTCAAAGTACGCCTCCTAGACAGTAACACACTTCTTTCAGCGTCCGTACCACTTCTCGAATGATTCCTGGAGTCCATATTTGGCCACTTTCCGCAGAACGCACATCGCATGAATTCTCACCTCTTCCGCTGACGGAAACCTCTTTAAGTAGGGATTTGACTTTTGGAAATAGGGATAAATCTGCTGGAGCAAGATCTGGAAAATATGATAATTGTGGAAGGACAGGTATTTTGTGTTTTGCGAGGGATTCGCTCACCAAGAGTGACCGATGTGCCGGGCATTGTCATGAACGCCTGGGAGAAGGCAACGCACGGACGGGCGTGGCAGGGAAGCTGCCTATAGAGCATGGCGCGTTACTACCCCAAGTTCGGTATTTATTGACTCTATGCCCACTATGCGATGGCCATGAAAACTGGCAGCATATTATAGCATTCTGTAGAGAGACAGAACAACTTAGATTACAGATGCTGCCGGAGAGATTTATCAGGTCGGATCGAGGGAGAGTGGCATGTTGGGATCTTTTAGGACGGATCGAGAGTGAATCAAAAACATGCACATTTTTGGGTACAGTAAGAAGACTGAGATATAACAAAATTGTAGATTAAGGATATATGTATTAACAATAAGAAGAATCTCAATATGGTCTTTGTTTTCGATCTTTAATCATGTTATATAATAAGTAGGTGTGATAAGTTGAATAGTCTGATAGTGCATTTAATGTCTGCAGGGACGGAGGGGGGGTATGAGCGTGCGGTGTGTATATGTGTGGGGGTGTGTGGGTGTATGTGTTTTTTTTATAATTTGTTTTCTAGCATTTTTTTTAAATATTAATGTGCGGAATGTGGATGAATGTAGATATGTATTATTGTGATTTAGTGTAGACATAGATTTTACATATATGTAGCCTGTTTTTTGATACAGGTGTATTTGTAGGTATTTGTTTATATTATTAGTTTTATGTTTTATTCATGGAAAAATAATGCACGTACGGCCAAGCAGGCCCGTGCGCAATGTAAATGCATATGTATTTTCTTTATTCTGAAAAAAAGGCAATAAATTCTATTATCTATCTATCTATCTATTAGTATAACTCTGTAGGCTTTCACGGCCGGTGTTTTGATTCTTGAAATTGTATTTCGGGCTGAATGGTCCCATGATCCAAAACTTACACAATTCGTGTTTCGTCTACTGCTGTGGTAGACGTCTGCAGCAGAAGCATAAGCCCTGGGTCATGGCCATTGAGCCCGGAAGACGATTTCAGTAATCATGATTTTTTTTTAGAGAACATGTTATTCTTGTGATTACGATTATAAAAATAAACAGTTTACCAATAACATAATTGTGTAATGTGAAAGGTTCCATGCTCTTCATTTCAATACAACAATGTGAACATACGATTTTGTACGTCGAACATTAGAATTCGAGCGTGTTCTATTATCTATGCGTCTTTTTTTAAACAAATCAAATATGGTTTGGAAGATTATGATGGCCAGATGGTGCTCAGGACTATTTGGGACTTAAAAGTTTCCTGACGTTTGTCTTACAACTGAGGAGAAACCCTAACAACACTTCTTCCAGGAATGAACAGGCCGGGGATCGAACATGGACCCGCTGAGCTTGAGGGAACGGCGTTATTCCTATACCACAGAGCTGGAACAGATAATCTTACCTTTAGTAGTATAATCAATACCTTTTTCTTTCATTTGGAGAATTTCCCTCGTCATTGAGGGTTTTCTCCAACCAATCTTAGTAATTAACACGAATTAAAAATAAAGAAATATAAATGACTATGGACTATCAGTTTGTAACAAAACATTCACAAATTTCCCTTAATTAAAGTTCTCCATTGTTCTCTGTCCTCTGTGCCTTCATCTGTTACACCAAATTTCCTTACTGAATTTTGAATGTTGTTCCTTCTTTCAATTTTACATGCATAGACGGTCTTTGGTAGTCTTCCATCCTGCATTCATCTTACGTGTCCATACCATTTTAGCCTTCTATGTTCAATCTCATTCATTATATTTCTTTCTGCATTCATCCATTTTCTAATTTTTTCCAGTAATCAATATCAAAGACCTTACAAAACCTCCGTGAATAAGTCCATAGCGTCCCCTCATGTTACATTTGTAATAAAAGGTGCTTCTTAAATAATATTTAACCTTCACAATGGATCATAGTATTTTCTAGGGCAAGAATTTGTATTGTACGCACTAAAAGTTCAAATTGCAGTACAGGTTGTATATATTATTCAACTGTTTCTATGCGAAACCAAGGCAAAATGCAGAAGTCTTACTTCTAATCAGAGTATAATATAATCTTAACTTTTACTCCATAAAAATCCTTGCCCTAGTAATTTCTATGTAATGTACGTATACAGGAGCCATGACCAGATATGTCACTATCGGAGAATTTTGGACTTTTGTCACATTGACAAGAGTGTATGACCGTGACAACATGCGTTCAGGAATCAACACGCCTCAGATTATCGTGTGTATAAAACTGTCGTTTGTTACAGACCTCATGCATAATGTGTTCATATTTTAACTTACCTGGTCATTTATATATTTTATTTGCACGATAGTGCGTTCTGTCATACGTACAGGAATGACGACCAAGATTGGCAGTTCACTTCCTAAATATCGGAGTTGCCAACCTATAAATACCTAATGATGTTTTTATTATTGATTTAACATTTCTCACTGAAAGATAAATTTTTCTCTTCAAATATAATTTATCTTTCAGTATAAATACCTAAATAGCTATACTGCAATATTACAAATTACCTACCTGCGGTGGGAAGTAAAACCTCTGCCCTCTATATACACTACGTAATTGCATATACAAAAATATATCCAAGTGGTAGTGTTAATATACATTATACGAAACAAATCACTGCATTTTAAATGAACTGAACTTTATTTGAAACAATATAAAACAATAAATTCGTATTTGCCACCATGTTATGCCTGAATATCGGTTTTTAATTATTTCTTCACTTCTGTAAAAAAACACTTCTCGATCTCTCATGCAATATACTATTTTATGTCTCTCAAATTTGTAAACTTAAAAAAAAAGTATTTTTTTCCTCTTATTAATTTTGTCACATAAATAATACTATTCACTACTTTGTAAACGAACCCTGATGGAGAAATGCTATATGCATGTAATTCAAGCAACGAATAACAGATGTCAGGAGAAGGCATCAAATAACTTTTTTTAATTTTGTATATTAACATCCTTTCTTATCAGAAATATTTAATACGTTTGCACAATTTATGTTTTCTAAATATAGACCTACCCCATTGAACTTTTCTTTTTCTCCTCCAGAATATTTTTGTTCACTTCAATTCATGTCAGCGGGTAGGCGTTTACTGACTTCATTTATATCGTTTTATTCGTCTCATTCCATTATTTTCTTTTTGTAGTGTGTTTCTCTCCTATATCGTGCCTATAACCAACATATGCCATGAGAAGGTTGGGCATATAAAAATTTGACAGAGTTGAATATCTGATCCAGGAGGGCAACGTTGGTCAATTAACAATTGGAATGTTGCCGGGTTTCTTGTTCTGCATTAAAGTGCCTTCAAATACTTTTAAATATGATATTAAATACTGCAATTTATTTTACGAGATGGTTGTAAAACTTTATTTTTCAGGTCAATGTCAGATCACAGTGAAAACAATGTGTTCACAACCAAACACTGATTGTTATGTATTGATCTGCAATTTGAAATCATTTCAAGCCATTATTTTTGCTGTCATGTTACTGAAAATGTCAAATATAAATGAAACCGTTTCATAGGAAACATTACTATTTCAAGAATGAAAGTTTAACATTATTATCATTCTAGGGGTACATGGTATCATAGCTGATTAAGGCAATATCACGCACTACAAGGCGGAAGGATCACAGATCTGATTCCCGATTGGTCAGGATTTTTAAAATGGCCTAATTTTCAGTGACCTTAAGACCCTAGGCTTGGCCCAGTCCCTAATGGAAATGAGCAACAGACGTGTGGTTTAAGGGTAAATGCGGCCATCACACAGGACTGGCTATCATATTGAAATCTCGCGCCGGATTGTCTAGAAAGATTAAAGTCTTAATATTTTGCTATCATCCCAAGAGGCTCTTAACAGTTTTAATGGAACACTTTATATCAGGACTGCTAAAAAGTGCTCACATAGTGTGGCGTCTCCTATTCAACCCTACGTCGTAGAGACAGACAAGGTAAGACAATGTTACTCACTTGTCAGTTGTGTTCTTTCATTGGAAGTTCACCTGTATGCGGGTAGGAGGAGGCCGCCTTTTCACACGTAATGAACACTTATTAGCCTAACAGCCGTGCTTTGTAATATCATTCTACAATTTGTAGTTTTCGTTGATTTAACAAGTTTGACTTTGAAACAAAGGCTATAATAAGTAGAAGAATAATCATAAATGAATGTTTTAACTAATCCACTTGCATTATCGAACCTATTGGTTCATAGCTGCGAAAACATAAGCTCTCCATACATCCCTATCCTGAGATGTTTTCCAATCATCTCCTGTATAATCTACTTCCCTCAAATCATTGTAAATGTTATTCTCTCCCTCATTCTTGGTCTACCAAATGGGCGCTTTCCTTCTCGTTCTCCTACAAGAAGCTTCCATGCACCTCTTATTTCCCATTTGTACACATGTCCAGCCCATCGCAGTGTACGAGACTTAACAGTTATTAAATCTGGCTTCCTATAAAGACCATGTAGGTCTCCGTTATATATTCTCCCCATTCACCTGTTCGTTCATCTCTCTTTGGTCCAAAATTTTCCTAAGAATTTTATTCTCAAATACTCTTAATCTTTTCTCCTTCCTGTTTGTTCATCTCTCTTTGGTCCAAAATTTTCCTAAGAATTTTATTCTCAAATACTCTTAATCTTTTCTCCTTCCTTAAAGTAAGGGCCCATGTTTCGCAACCATACTACTGAGAGAATGATAGTTTATAAATTTTCAATTTAATGTTTTCTTTTTGATAAGTTGGGACATGAGTCCCTGTAATGAATAGCATGCATTTCCAGAATTGTGCCTATGTTTAATTTCTTTGTGCACCTCATTCTTATTTGTATTTATTGTTCCTAGGTATTTGAATTGAGCCACTTCTTCAAAATTTTCCTCATTTGTCATTAACTGTCCATTTCCATTATATAATGCATTTATATCTGTTGCCATACATTTAGTTTTATTGATGTTTACCTCCAGTTTAAATTTCTTAGTGTTACTCAATAGTGTGCGTGTTGACCTTTAGAATCTCCTCGCTATCGGCTAATAATAGTTATTATTATTATTATTATTATTATTATAATACATTAACATCATAAACTAACAACTTGTTAATACCATTGAGTTGTAGGCCTTCTTCAGCCTCTAAAGAGTTTATGGCATGCTCAATTTTTTAAAATTATTATTGCAGAATGTATTTTTCCAGAGTTGTAAGATGGGATGGAAGGTGGTCAAATTATACTGTACAATTTTATTATTTTTCAGACATTTCTTCTTTAGGGCACCATATGAACTGGAACTACCACTTTGATGTATCAAAAGGAATGCATTAAAGTCTGATACATCTGAGCATACTGTCAAATAAATGTTGTAATAACACAGTACAGAACGCTAAGAATGAAAATAACATCTGTCAACTTCTGACAAATCACAATGAACAGAAAAACAAATCAAGTTTTAATGGAACTCTGAACCAACACTACATAAAATGTGACAAAACAAAATGAAAGAAAACATGACAAATTTTAGAATCAACAAATTACATATAATCTGATACCAGCTTATTTCTACAAGTTCTTTGAACTTAGTTGACTGAATTTGTTTTAAGTGGTGAACAATAACTTAATACATTTTCTATAAATAACTGTGGTGAAGGAAGATAGTGGAAACAGTATATTAACAAATTTCTGAGATGAAGACTGAGCTTTTTAGATTAAGAATCTATAGTTTTTATAAAGTTGTTTGAAGTGTCTGACATTATTTTTGAACTGAAGGCACGTTTCAAAGTACTCTATTTGCCACCCCAAAACAATCCTATATAAAGTAGAATATCTCAAACATATTTCCTTCTAGAATACTTCTCATTATAGGTATCTAAATACTGAGAAATTATGAATAATAAATATTTTAAGAATGTTTAGGAATTTCAGATGATTTTTTTCAAGGATAAAAATATAAATCCATTGCTTAGTTGTATTTCATAATGTCTCTAGCTGAAATGTTTTAAATATCTGACACATCAAAAATATATTGGAGACCATGGATTCCTTATATGAAAACACACATTTAACATTCTTGTAAGTTTATATTCAAGGAGACATAATAATTAATTTTTGAGAACGTACTCCTGTTTCATGAACTGTTGGAGATTGTTTTAATTGTAACAATAAAACCATATGATTCGGAAGACAAGATTAATTAATTTTAGTGAATGCATACCTACTTCATGGATAGATGGAGATTCTGTGAATTCGAAGAGGAATGGTTTGAAGAACGCAGACTTTCTTCGTGAATTGATCCTGGGAATTAAATTATTTTACATCTGGAGATGCATGATTAGGCCATTTTATATAACGTAGATCAGGGTCACTTAAGATTTTATAAATAATTGAAATAAAACACAGTTTTTTGTGCAGCTTCATTTTATTATACAAAAAACATCTCAATAAATAAGGCAGTGTATTAAAACGTTTATATACAATTATATACAGCACATGGAGAGCAGATAATGTACAAGCTTAAATTAAAAAATGTCTTCAACAAATTAATATATTTCGAGGTTATTTGTTATTAATATTAATAATAATATTCTATATCAATGACCGTTAATTATACAAATTTTTAAATTTAATTTTAACAACAATAATGATTCCCATAGTAATGCTACAATTTTTACATTTTTACCAACTATACTTAATTAAATGTAGCTACTTTTACATTGTTAACATAATGAGTTAAAATATAGCTCTATGTACAGGTCGCCAGTATAATGAATTACAATATAGCTTATGTACATAGTCGTCACTTATTATAAAGGATTAAATAGAGCAAATTTTACATTGTTGCTTTAATGAACGACTAAATTAAAATATAAAAAAATAAAGGGTCTGTGGCTATGTTACCTTAAATGTATATGTATTATAATTAGAGCCAGGATGTTTATGCCCTAAAAACCTGCTATATGCATGTCAACGTACTTTTTAAATATTTATCTTAAAATTAGCCAATAAATATGCAATCAAATTTATTGTAATGAATGAAATAATATGGATTGAATTAGATGAGACTTTACTGTTCATAAGTTACATTTAAAGTACAGTTGTGAAATATAAAATTTATTATTATTAAGCTGAAATATAGATGATAAAAATGTCTTTTTTATTTTTAAAAATCAGATATATTTATTTTATAAATTCCGCAAAATCAGCCTTAATAAGCGTAAGTACAAAACTATGCCACAATAATACAAATATCAGAACCATAAATGACAAAATATGCAAATACGTTTATGAACCATAAAATGTAGTTTAATAGCTTTAAATGTTATTGATTCATAAAGATAAATACCCAACAATTAATTAAAGTCAATAAAAACAAAATCAATTGCATGGACATCCTGTCCCTAGTTATAACTGAAAAACAAAAGCGCGTTCTTATATAATGCCAATGAATTCTAAGGTCTCAAGAGTAAATCCGGCAAAGATCCGTGGACTTGTCACATTATTAATAAAATGAAGGAATTACTAAATATCTCGAAGTCAAAAAAACAATATAGCCTAACCGAGCACGGACTAGGTGGGAGGGATGGCACTGCTGAAGCGAGTAAACAAGAATTCAAGTGTACATCAATTTAACGTAGTGACATCTGTTGACTAATAAGTAATAAGATGCCGTAACTGAAATATCGCATAAGTTTGCTTTGTCATAAAACAAAATTCACATTTTTTCATTACTATCGATTCCTATAATTTTGCCAATAAGTTCTGGGAAAACATCAGATATTACATGGAACTTTGACTTTTCACTTGTGTTCAATTAACTGTCAAATACCAACATAACCTAAGAAGTTGTGCAGCTGAAACAGTAGTAAATACTGAGGATTCGGTTATTTTTGTAGACGTTAAGGTTGAAAATTATACATTAATATAAACCTTTGCTGGGCTATTATATAACAAATTTATTATTATTGCTCATTTACAAAAAATCATCTTATAAAATATTATTTTACATGATTTATAAGCTTTTCCTTCATCAGTTGATTTTATGTCAACCAAAAAACAATTTGCAATTAAGTTACAAGAGGAATATAGAAGTTTAGGCTTTTAACTTTACATTTGCATTTTTTATATACATTCATTTTTGTATTCTGAAAAAAAATCTATATAATTATATTGTTTTGTTATTGGATGGTAGGCGACGCATGTGATATATTTAATAACGCTCTTTAAATATGCTGGTCATTAGCGCCGCAAATCAAATATAGGCATGAAAGAGCGAGTAAATTTTTAACAGAGATATCTTTCTGTCAGGCTTGTGGTTCTTCGACGTGCCCAAATGTACGATGCGGGGCCAGAGATTTACTTCCGTTCATAAGGAAGTCATATTCTGAATTTTTACATATTTAAAAATGCATCCATCACAGCCAGGTTTGAACTTCGGGACCAGATCGAATAGATAACCAACAGTTTACCAGGCGGTAAATATATTTTATTTAATTGGTGCCAAAGACAAAATAAAATTTAATATTATAGAACTGCTCATAAATATGAAAATGGAGAAAAGGTTGTAATATGGAATTGAAAATACAATATAAATCACCTGATATTGTTGCTGAAATTAAAGCCTGAATATTGGAACCTTAGGCCATGTCATTAGAATGGAAAAGGATCGTGTGAAAAAATATCTTGAACTCAAAACCGGAAGGTCGATGTAAAGTGGGGCGGCAGAAATTGAAATGGTTGGATGATGTCGAGGCAGATATGAGAGCTGTGCGAGTTAGAGGAGAAAATGGTGGATTGTTACAAGGGAGGCTAAGGTTAGACTAAAAAGGCCGTGAAGACACAGAAGAAGAAGTGATTGTAGAACAAAATACAATGTGGCCTATCAAATCAATGTCCCTTAAATATTTTATTAAAATTAATGCATTTATAACTAAAATATTGTAAATATGAGGCGAACAAAGGTAGGGCCTAAGCGGTGAGACAAAAAATATAGAATTTCTCAACGCATAAAGGCAATGTGGTCTGTCCAATCAATATCCCTACAGAATTGTATTAAAATTAACAAACAATTAAAATAGTATGGTCATGTAAAAAAATTACAGAAGACAGATTCCCAAGAAGAGCACTAGAATGGGTGCCACTTGGTAGGAGAAGAGAACAGCCAAAAATAAAATGGTGATTTGAACATCATGAGGGAAAAGGATTGTACGATGGAGATTGGAATGACAGGTGTGGAGGAGAATGACAGTAGATTAATTGGGCGCAGTAAGATGATGTGAAACCAGCTACATAAATACATTAAGATTAATATTAAACTATATTTTTGTTCTGGGATCTATCGAAATGGCGCATACATTGAAAACAGACCACATTAACACCATCTATCCGTCCATCGCGGAGCCCGAAGCACGTAAACTGCAAGAAGTGGCATTAGAACATACACATTTGTATCTCAAGCGAACAATGTTAGGGGAGGAGAAAAAAATTATGGGCAATAAAATCAATGTATTGTATTAAAACTGATGCATATTATTGTAACAAAAATAGGTGATCTCCCGAGTCCCTGTACCATCAAAATGAAAGCTGAACACAAGGTGATATTATATAATAATGACAAGGCCTGACCTGTTATCAGTCACACGCTCTGATAACGTTATCAATATCACAACTTGTATTTCTCAATTGTTACCTCAATTATATGATCTACAAAACATTTCTGTCTGTAAACTTTTCCTTCATTTATAGCCGCTTTAATTTATATTTATTATAATTTCATATTTTTCTTTGTATTTTTATTTGTGCCACATGCCCTGCTCATCCCAGTCTATCAGACGTAACTCTTCTTATATCTGGTTTCCCATAAAGGTCATGTACCTCACCTATGCTAGTCTTCTCCTGTCTGTTCATCTCTCTTTGGTCCAAAAACATTTACGGGGATTGAATGCCACGTACATAAATTCAAATAAGAACGAAAAACACATAATTTATTGTTGCAGTATGCGAATAATTACCTGAGAGAAATATATGTGTTGATAATTTAAAAAAAGTAAGATATGCCTTATAATGAGTGAGAAGTTAGGATCAAAGTAATCTAAATTCACCAATATCCAATGTAGAGTATGCATTAGTCATTGTCCAGAGAATGTAACCAACTTATTACAAAAACCCGCTAACAAAAACAAGTGAACGCTAAAGTAATATATTGTACTAACTCGCACATTTTCTCACCCTAGCTTGTCCACTAATGAAGGTGGACTCATGGGATAAAATCCCTTCACATGTGAGTAAACATGTTGGTAATTAGCTCTGGCGGGAAAGTATGCCACCATTAGACAACATGGCAATAGCAGTACCTTGTTCTCCGTTCGAATGTTCACAGGTGGCATAGAATAGCCAATCTTCCTAAGAACATTATTATAACAAATGTGAATTGTGAGCCTCCACAAAGGGAACATAATATGAATGCCGATATTTTTAAGAGACTGTAACGGTTGTATGAATTACTATCACAACTAATTAACGCAACGTTTACCAAAGAGAACAATTAAAAATTAGTAAACCTATCAGCTTGTGCATCCTGTTAGAAAACAAACTTACTAAAGGGGCAGAAATATTATTGGGACCGATTTTTTTGTCTATGTAATCATGATACTGATGGAAAGTAAAAAACAGCAATACTAAATGACAGCCAATTGATAGAGTTTGTATATACAATACAGTACAGATTTTTTTTTTTTTGGACTGGTCCCCACAGAGAATTCCCTTACCAACCTACAAGTTCTAACGAATACCAATTTGCATGCGCAAGTATTAGGAGATTGTCCATAGATAGCAAGCACATTAGCTGTGAAACCGGTGTGCCCAACATTCTGAGAAACGAAACTATATCCACCTTTAATACGCTGCAGCAGCAGATTACGGTTTTTATACTCCATTTATTTCGTTAGCTGAGAAAATGGTCAATTAGGTAAACTTATGGGAAAGTTGGTATACACCAGATTAGTTAGGTTATTGTGAAAGCATTCATTATTGTTTGTTTTCATAAGTTGGCCATCCCGTTCACAACTATTACGAGTACACGTTTTCGTCATATTGAGCTTTTAGGTTACTTCCAAATTCAACTTCACATTCTATTTTCACGCATGTGTTTTGGGAACAAATAATTGTTCGTTTTTTTATTTACAATTTTTGTATTAGGTTATTTCAGCTTTTTTCTAATTGCAAGATAAATTTGTACTGTATGTCTCATTGTCTACAGGTTAGAAAAAAATCGTAACCAACTACCGCAGTCAACAGGTAAGATGATCGGAATCCCATGAATGCGAGATTTACCCTCTGTAACAAGGGATTTGAGAAATTAAAATTGACAAAGGAAACAAAATATTCCCCAGTACATCGCAATGCGGGAAATAAATTACACAGTAATGTACGCCAAAGTCTTGGCATTAATGTGCTCATATTTTTGCCTTCAATTTCAAAGTTATCCTTGTATTTTGCACAAGCAATTTGTGTAATTTGTTTTGCATGTATTTAATTTTACGGATATTATAAACGTAAATATATGAACATCGTCTTTATAAAATATCGCTTAAAGAAACGAATCGTCCATTCTCATCACAGTTTAATAAAAAATACACTTTTTTGCAATATGAATCAAATGTATATTTTTTTATGGAGAACAATCAAATATTGATATACAATATTAAAGAAAATTAAGTATAATATTTACTAATAGAAGTTTCATAACTTAGTGGGTGTGTTTAAAACCGGACAGCGGATTACAAGCTATTTTTGTAAGAGTTTTATACGGCGTTTTACCTAAAATTGATTTATTTGATTGATCTCCGTTAATCCCTCTGCGGGGCACGGGTGCTTCCTAGTGGGACGTTTCTTATATATAGACGAATTTAGGTTCGCTTATTTCCCTACAGATGTCATGAATGACATGGTAAGGCAATGTGATCCTACTATTAGACCCATGGGATTATAAGAGATTAAGGCCCCCACTTTTTTCTACACAGTAGGCACTTGATGTCAGTCGGGTTGTCAGCCCTCCGTGACGTCGCCTTTATCCCCAGAACAATAGTATGATACTCATTTCCGTTAGAGGCTGAGTAGGTCCCAGGGACATTGTGCCACCAGAACATATGCGTCAGTTTAAAAAGCCTGACCTCACCGGTACTCTATCCCTCTACCTTCTGGTTTGTAGCGTATTGCCTTACCCACTACACTATAGCGTGCCTTCCCCCATGAATGATATGACAAATTATATTATTTAATTAAAAATTGAGCAAATTAAATTATAATAGAATCTGTACAAATTTTTGTTCAGTAGATAATACAAAAATTTATCAAGACCATGTAAAATTGAAAAAAGCATACAATATATATGTGGCGTTCATTGCTAAATGTCAACATTTAAATTATAACATCGAAATATACATCAATGTGTCGTACGTTTTGTACCAACATAACAATGTTGCAGTTTACTTCATAAGCATAATATGAAGATGGTTTTTGTAACTGAAAACCATGAAACAATAGCCTTGTTTTAACTTTAGCAAATTAAATATAATAATTATGTTAGCTACCGCAATAGTGACTTAAAACGTAGAGTTGAACTCCTAGAATACATTAATTATTGTTCCATGTATAAAAATTATCTAATTTTAATTATTTGAGGGAAATATATTCAGACAGTTTTATTTAGTACGAAATGCAGGCATTTTTAGATATTTCAAAAAGACAGTCGTGTCTGTAAGTTGGAATTTAAACTCAGCTTAGTTATCAGAAGGTTATCATCTCATTTACAAAAAAAATGAATATCAAATTATAGATTAGCAGTTATTAGTAAAGAAAAATATATGGGAATCATTATCGTAAAATTCTTCAGTTTCTGTTAATAAACCATAATTAAAAATAACTGGAATGTATATAGGCCAATACACCACTCGTACCAACACTCAAATACTTGCAATTATTATTATTATTATATTATTATTATTATTATTATTATTAGTATTAGTAGTAGTAGTAGTAATATTATGTAAAAAGCGTTTCTTTTTAAACATAATTTGGCACAAACAAGAGTGCTGCAATGTTACGTAATTTTCATCAAAACAAACCTCTCCAAACTTTTAAAAATGGCGATAGACATGAACATTTTCACAAATTATAGTCATTATAAAAACTCTTTCTTTTTTATTTGTGTTTTTCTTTCATTATAAGCATTTTAAAACAAATACTGTTGAATTGAAACATCAATAAACAAGTTTTTTTAATTGTAATCAGAAAATAATTTACGCACTGAAGTATATAGCCTATGTACTCTTACTGTGATACGTTATATATAATAGGGAATGATATAAAAGTTATATTGTCAATTATAAACTGAAATTTACAAAGTAACTTCAATTTTGTTGATTAAATATAGATATAAGATACATTTTTTTTTAAATTCAGCTAACATTTTTTCAGTAATAAGAATAATATAGAAACAATGAAATCACATACATTAACATATAGGTATCATGACCATCGCCATTTTGACATCAGGTTCAGAATATTTGTCATCCAATTGTCCCAGGTGGATAATTTGAAGAAATCTAAACAATATTTGGGTTTTTCAATCACTCAAATGCACTTTTTAATTCACAAACAACTTTTTTCATGCGAATAAAACAAGCACACAATTCATTGTTGTTTCACACAGCACTCAGAAATTGAATATAAAATGGCGCAGATTGATAACAGATCGGACATTTTATAATTATAATTCACAGAACAAATTTCATAGTAGATGGTACACATTTTTATATGGCTTTACTTTCAAAGTTAACTGAATTCTAGCACATTCACTTCGTTGTTTCGTATTGAAGTAGACATTTCAGAACTGGCTGGAAGAATTCCTAATCTGCTTCGAATTACATAATTTTTACGTGTGGATATTTACTGCTAAATTCATAAAACTGTATTAATTATAATTAATCAAGTTAATTGTAGCCCCGATTTTCCGGTAATGTATATTTTAATCAAATTATATTTGTATGAATTTAATCTCGGTTTACTTAATCTTATTTTTATCATTCCTAATGAATAAAATAATAGGCTCGCTGAACAAATGAACGTGATATTTATTTAAACAATCACCGACAGAATATACTACACTCAAGATTCCATCTAAAAATGGAGATAAACAAATGCAACAATTACTTACTAACTTTCAATAATAAAACTTAATATATAATTAATAGTATATTACGATGCAAGGTTGAGAAGTAGTATTTACAGAATGGAGGAAAATGCTTAAAAACCGAGCGGTAGCGACGTTTTTAATTTGCAAAATAATAAATAGTAGGAAAATAATAACATTTTCATTGGAAATATGTGCGTTCATGATAAACAATTGATTAACGTTAAAAGTTTGGACTATGTTTATTAGTTGAAAGTAGAAGGGGCCGTGAGACCATTATTATTGATAAAATGGCCGCAAGTACGTATTTATTGTTTTATATCGTTTCAAATAAAGTTCAGTTAATTTAAAGTGCAGTGATTTGTTTCGTATAATGTATATTAACACTACGTTTTAGATATTTTTTGTATATACATTGTACATAGCATACATAGAGGGTTGTGGTTTTACTTACCGCACGTGGGTGTAAATGTAATGTTACAGTATAGTTATTTAGGTTGGCAATCCCGAAATGTAGGAAGCTGAACTTTCAATCATGGTCGCCATTGCTGCAAGTACGACAAGGCGCACTATCGCGCAAAAAAAGTTGTTAATAATAGCTGCATTTTCTCGTTACTGGATTTTGAGTATAAATAACAAACAACCAAACAATAATATTGACAATAGGGAGAGCCCATTTCATAAATGTTTCAATAAGAAGAATTAATTGAATATTGTACAATACCATGGCTACTTTTATGTTGCTGTTAATAAAATAATGAAGGTAATATCGCGTATAGAAAGCTGTGTTTTTTATGTTTTGTTGTAGAATGTTTCTGATTTTTAAATTAATTATCAAATGGTGATTGTTATGTCAACATGTAAGAATTGCATTCCATCAGAAAAAAAGTCACTCAAGATCTCTCAACCGCTATCGATTCAGCTAATTCACAACTCTTTTATAGATAAAATGGACGACTGGAAGAATGAAGCTCGTTTTGTGTCCGATTCTGTTAGCAAACTGCGCTCATAGATTGTTCAGATCTTGTTTGTTGCGCCATCAGATCTTTTACTCATCAACACCTGGGGCAGTTGGAAGGTCTGTACGTTTGTTGTCTGCTGTCCTAAAACAATCACAATTCAATCTTCCAATGCTAAATGTTCAACAAATTTAACATCCAATCAGGATTGTTTTAAAAATATAAGTACCTTGTAAATTCATAAGTTCTTACATATTTTTTACAATGAGATTTCTATCTATCTTCGGGTTTTTACAGCTGCTGCCGTCTTCCCGTGCCAAACCTCCAAAGCCTACGGTCTTGGGCATCTTCGATGCTTAGCCCTCTAGCTTGCATTACTGTCTTCATGTTTTCCCTGCCATGTTAACCTTATATTTTTTTAATGATTGTTGTTGGATTTATGATGATCGACATTCATTGTTTTTTTAACAATTAACTAATTTAGATACTCGATTTGAAACGTCGTGTTTTACTCTACGTATAGATAAACTTGACAGATGTATCAGCCTGCATGTAGGAAACGGTACATTTTTAAGTAAAAAAAAAAGTTAAAATATATCAAGTAAAATCTTAACATACTTAAATTAATAACCAATTTTAAATTCATAATATTTTAAAATTTTCTCGCTAAAATTTTAAACTCAGCATTTTACGATCGGACATTTATGCTCGGTGAATGAAATGATCCTTCACTTAAAATTAAATGTACGGTTTAACCAAAAATCATTTGAACACTTCAATAGACGTTATATACCTTATATAAGGAATTAAAATGTTTAGTTGATTGTCTACAGTTTATGGGTATCAACTAACTTATAGTGCACCTTGCTTATGATCATGAATATTTTTTCCTTATTTAAGAGGCTTACATTCATTTGAGTTGGGATTTTTATTTTTTTGAGTTGGGAGCAAGTCTAACTTTTTTTCCTCAACACTTTCTAGGGCTTGCAGGCCTATGTCAGCCAATTTCCAAAATCACAGTTTGAACCATGATTAGGGATTCCATGGGGACTATAAATACTGAAAATACACTACATTTATTATAATAGAGAGATACTATTAACTATATCAATCAATAAGACTGCAACACATACAGTATGTGGAACCAAGGTAAAAGACAGTCCTTAGTTTTACTCTCATTATATTATGTTGCAATCTTAACTTTCAGCACATACATTATTACCCCTACAAAAATCAATGTAAATATTAGGACTTTGTTTATACAATTACTTGATCAAGTTTGAAAATATCAAGTCAATTAGAAGAATAGTGCTTGGTAATAGCATGGTGCTTAAATATATCAATTTGCAAGGCCGCTTATTGTTAAATATCCTATTTTCAATTGAAATAATCGTCCCTTTTAACACAACTCGACCAATATTATACGTAATATATTTTAAAAGAAAAAAAGGGGAGATTGGACTTGTTAGATCATTTCAGCATTGAAAGATTCAATTTTACATATTAATCCGTATATTTCGAATTATACTAACAAATAAGAACTAATAAGTTTGCATTTAACTAATGTTAAACCAGATCCAAATAGAACAAATAAAACAATTTACTCAAAGTAGAAACCAAATTGTTAAAAGTATGATTGACTGCGAAAAACGCTTCCTTGTCCCTTATTGGCCAGCACACAACAAACATGGCGTGCTAAATAACAAACGCCAGGGGACTTGGAAAATTTGAGCATCGCAAACAAAACACTCACATAGGGTAAAACACACACAATCTCTGATCAACACATGAACTGTATTGTTACACTTCAGTAACAGCAGAGCTGGCAATTCACAAATTCATTCCTATACCTTACAAACTTACAAATAATTTTATACTATAATGTTGGTATGGAACCACAATGCACAATCAATTTAACACAAATGTCTCATTAAATGAGAACCAAATGAAAGGGAGGGGAAATTTTGATAAAACACTAACAAAAGTGGATGGGGAAATAGTGAAGAAACTCGATAAACGAGGTAAATAGTGAAAATAGTAAAATAAGATGTTCAAGAGCTTACAGTATTCAGGAAAACTTCTAAAGATGAGAAGGGAAGGAAATATATATTTTGCACTGTTTTCTAGCTAACGTAGTAGCTTTTATCTTACACTGAACAGATTATTGTTGTACTTTATGACATGATTTCTTATGTGTTGCTAAACAAATACAATCTTTCAAGTTATTCTAAAATTCTTCTGCTTACCTTAATAAGTATATTGAGAAATTAAGAGAGACAAAATCTGTAATAATGTTGTTCAGAAAGCAATGTGCCACTCCTAGCATTGCGGAGAAATGTAATTAACAAAAATAATAAAGTGAAAAAACTTATTTTGATAAAGGCATCGCTTTCTGAACCACATGCACAAAAACAATACAGTTTACCCTATGGAAACATTTTTTAAATATGTGTAAATATATGGTAATTAAATAATTTATATCTTAGAGAAAAGATATCAAACTCTGAATGTTAAATATAAATAAAAATGACGCGAAACCCTTAATTTAGCAACCTAACGTTGAATAAAGTATTGGTACCTATACATGAAAATTCATTTAGTGAACTTTTCCCAGTCATATCTGTGTATGGATCTGCTTACTATATTATACTGCTTACTATATTATACAATAATTAGTTGACTTCTAAGAATATAGTGGGGTCATACTACTCGTAATTTGATACAATTCATGTATCCTGTATGTAATGGGAGGGGAAATTGAGTTCGGTGACATCTGTCGATTTTATGGTGAATTAAGAGCTAGAGTGGGTGAAAACAAACGCTCAAAGAAAAACCTATCGCTGTTTACTTGTCAAACTCTAGAAAAAGTTTAATATAATCAATAGTTTTTGTAATAATTGAATTTTTGCATAGTTAAAAGGATAATATAAAAATTACTTTTTGTTTCCTTAAGATAATTTGATTGTATTAAATATAAACAATGCATCTATAAGCTAAGAACATTATGGGTATTTTTTTTCGTATTTGGTATGGAAGCCCTATCATTAATAGAAATAATGAATTTTGGTTATCACATAACGAATTATAAAATAGTTATTAATATAAAACACTACACAAACATTTATAAAATCAGGTATCTTGTATGCAGTCTTGTCAACTATTAAAATAATTAAATACATTGTAGGTATTTCGGGACCAGTTCCATCCTCAGACGAAGGTTGTTAGCTACTGTCCAGCTACTCCAACAACCTTCTGCGAAGAAAGGAACTGGTCCCGAAAGGCCTACATTGTTTTAATAGTTGAGGAGACTGCATACAAGACACACAATTTTATTTTTATATATACTGTGACTAAATATCTCAACGGAATTTTACCATTAAATTTATTAGTATTGATCCGTATAGAATAAACTATTACAAATACTATTCATGGATATAAAAGTGGCAGGTTTGTTTGAGGGAACATATGCGCCATAATAAATTGCCCTTCCTCCAACATAAAAAATCTAGATGCCAACAGGATTCTCTTACATTAGTGCCACTTGCGAGGAAAACGAGTCATTTGCTCAAGTTCCCACTCCTGTTATATCACTCTTCATTTTAATGACAAGATGGAAAACATGCAATACATGTAAAATTAATATATTTTAAATGATGAGACGTATTTCTGGAAAAACAATAACTGTTTTACAAATCATTATGCCATACATGGAATTATGCGCAAAAATAACCTACTTTTTTCACAAATTGTAGTTGTGTATATTTATACATTATTCAACGTTAAAGTATGTGCCTGATCATTATTTGTGGGCAAGTACACACACACTGGGAACATGACGGGTATTCTAGAGCCTGGTTCACAATACATGAGGCAGTATGTAAACATCAGCATGCGCCCCATTTTTCTGCTTAAGATTATAAACTAGATTTATTTTTTCCAAGTCACCTTAAAAACATTAGCTAGGACTATCACATTAATTATTCAGTCTTGCGCACGCGCAGTATCTGTAATAGCCTTTTATATATATTTAATGAGCACTTGATTTATATTATGTGGCTCTGGACTGAAAATATGAGACCTGTTTCGTAAAACAGCAGTTTGAAATACATTTTTTATTTCTTTAGAAGCAAAGTATCATAACAATTTTAATGTGGATTACTTTGTAAGCCTGATTTAGTAGTGATCTTCACGTGAGAAGGCAAATCCAGAATAGGGTTATATATTTTTTTAAAAATTGTCAAATTCCATAGATATTAAAAAAAATAGTCGTTTATATTTTTGCAGTTATTTAATTGTACATTTGAAGAATTAAACTTTATTGTAGATGTATTCTGCTCATGTCAGGGAAGAATGCCAGGAATGCCATAAAACAACCTGGTGGAACAAGTAAAAAATGATATATTTAAATTACTTCTTTCGCGTTACTAGCATAACCTAAGGAAAGCATAAACCCATTATGCGGAGGAGAATGGAAAACCTAACATATTTACGTTTATAATTCGCTCGCGACAGTCGGCCTACTTCTAAATTATAGGTGAAAGCTCCTCTTGCCAGATTATATCTAAGTATATTATTTATATTCAGTTATTTACACTTTTATAATTTAGGAGGTTTCATATTATCTTTATTATATAAAACAGTTGCCGTTAGAACAATCATATGCCTATTCAATTGAGTATTTTAATACTACTTTATGTATCAAGAAACTAATATTGTTTCAAAGAATAATGGACACGCATGTTTTGGTTTTTAACCGTAGAATTTACGTTATATGTGTGACCTGTAGGCCTAGTTAAATATTCCAAGTTTTCAAAAATTGCCGAGAATAAATAAATACAAAATCACTTAAATTTTACATTTTAAGAGGCCCTACCTAAAATGATATAAAATAATACAAGCAAAATTATAAAGCTTGCTTATTTAGGATACAGTTTTATAAAATACGTTCTTTAAGAGCTCAGATCATCTGAGTCGTAATTCCAATCCAAGCATGGGGCTGTTTTACGGTCATACTTTAAATTATTTCTCGAATAATGGGATATTAACATTTTTTTTTCAATAATGGAATATTAACATCTTTTTTTTAAATTGATCATGTGCGAAGCAGTTTAGTCAAATATAATAGATTTTTATTAATTTGCATGTATTCAAATATCTGTAGACTACAGTTGCTCGACATATTTTTAACTTCCTTAATATTATAGTCATATTTATCAAAATGAAACTTTTATCAGATCTCAAAATAACTAAAATATTTTATACAACAGAACAATATATCGTATGTTGAGAATTTCAAACGCTGTTTTTTATGAAATAGGTCTCAAGTGGCTCTGATTTTATCAGAAACAAGGAGAAGATGTTTGAGTCTTTTATTTTCTGTCACATATAGAATGGAATAAGGCCAACAGGCCTGTTCTGCTGCTTGAGGTAGCTACAACAACAGGGACCAGGGACATTTCTAAACATTTTATGTTAAAGCTCCCAACTTCACTTGCTGTAGATAGCATAAGTAATAAAACCGTGGATGCAAATATAATGAATAGAAATACATAACACATCTTGAATATTCTACTAAATATTTAAGCGATTCCCTTAATATTGATTTTAAAACTAAAAAAATCACTCTAAACGCTTTAATCACAAAACCATACAAATAATAAGTCTCTAAATATTTATGGAGTACATGTAATGAATTTGGAATCTCATATAAATTTCTCACAATGCGACAAGTAAATTAACTCATGAATGAAAATAAGTTTACAGATTTCTTTTTTATTACAGTCCTTGGCAGAAACCCAGTCTTTATGAATACGCATAATAAAAACCAATCAAGCATAAAGTTTACTTTAACATCAAATACGAATTTGTTAATTTTATCTTCAAACGAGCAACTATTTAACACTTTTTTTTTTTAATTCGACATTAATGTGCATTAAATTAAAAATTTGTAAAATTGGTGATGCGTGCGACTTTTTTGACAACTATTTTCTTGGTTTCTGTGCAACTTGAAAACTGTACATAACGATTATCTCATGTTAAGTGGGGAAGATTGTATCTTAAACTTATATTTGTATCTTATGCACATTGAACTTCGAATAAAGATTACATTTTAAAATCTTTTCAAACTTCCATTGTATAAAACTTGCAAACTGTTACATTTGAAAATGACGCTGATGGTGGTAATGATAATATATAATAATAATAATAATAATAATAATAATAATAATAATAATATTATTATTATTATCATTATTATTATTATCATTACTATTATTATTTTGAATAGTTGTGTGATCAGTATTTTCAGATTTTTATGAATACAAAATCCAGGTAATATAAAAGTGGTACCCCGCTTTCATGAAAACCACTAAACAGTTACTAATATAATTAGTATTAAGCAATTATCATGTGTTATATTATATACAAATATTTGTATTTATACTAATACAATAATTTATATTTTTTAAATCTCTCAAATTCCCAAGTATTCAAAATAAAAACGATAATGAGGAAATTCTCAGGATCAGAAATGTTGCTTAGAAAGTGAATATTGACAACTTTCGTACTAAAACATATCGCAGCAACAAAATGACCGAATTTTCATAAAATATTGTACATATTTGAGTTGGCAGGCCGCAAGACCTCCCAGGATCGCAAAGAGGTTGGTCGACACAACAATACCCGCGTCATGGGAAACAGTTGACTATCACAAGGCTTAGATTTACTGCCAACTACATAAGTGAAGCGTGCAGTCTCCATCAAGGGATAAAAGCTTTGGAGAATGAATAGGCCCACTTACAAAATTCACTCAACTTAGTGTGACTTTGGAAATGTAAAGAATAGCGGCTTCGTATTTAGTACCTGCGCATCAGGGGTGGATTTACAGTTCTAGTCTCACAACCCTCTGACATACCGAACATTCAATTAGGCCTAGAGAGAACAATTTCAAATTAGAAAAAAAATCTGGATATTCGTTCAACACAGGGAATTATTAAGGAAGGATGAAATAAATAAATAAATAAAGAACACTTAAAGAAATAAGGAATAAAGATAGACAGACAGAAAGAAATAAAGACAGCAAAATTCAGAATTTCTTCCAAAATTTATACCTATGATGTTTAATGTAGCAGAAATTGCAATGCCTTCATTAGAATAGTGTTCTAGTTTTATAGTAACGCTTTTGCTAAAAAAAATAAATCAAAACATTAAGGGAGTAATTCATCGAGGGGCAATAACAGACCTGCTATCTTCTGCTAGTCCCGAAAGGCCTGCAGTTGATTAATATTCTATGCAGTTGAGACGGATTTCAACGTACATAATATTTTAATAATAAGGGAGAGTTTCTCAAGTTGTGCACCAAATTACTAGATTTCTTTTTCTCTGGATATGCTCTATAAACTTATACGAACAATTGTGCCACTTATTATATTACGCTTATTATTATTTTTTAAATCTCCTCATTGCTTAATGTAGCATAAATTACAGTTTTCATTTAATCACTGAATTGAGTATTTAATAATTTAAATTGAAATAAGTAAATCTAAATTAGAACATGTCACAAATATGGAAATTAGAAACATAATGGAAGCAGAAGAAAGCATAATTGAAAGAATTGAGGAGAAGGAATTAAAGTGGTTAGAATATGTTTTAAGAATGGAAGATGAGCGATGGCCTAAGCAACTATATGAATGGCATCCGAACAGAAAGAAGAAAAGAGGAAGACCAAGGTTAACATGGAAGGAAAACATGAAGACTGTAATGCAAGCTAGAGGGCTAAGCATCGAAGATGCCCAAGACCGTAGGCTTTGGAGGTTTGGCACGGGAAGACGGCAGTAACTGTAAAAACCCGAAGAAAGAAAGAAAATAAGTAACAACGTGTTAGCTCCTTCGGTCTTGTTATATGATTGTGTCAACTGAACAATCAAGGCCGAACATAACTACGGTTGAGATGAAAATAACATGAGGTTTAAACGTTGATGATTTTAACCCTTAAATTCGTAACGTATCCTTTTCGATACATCAGTTGGTTCAATTAATTTAATATTTTAAATAAATCAGAAGAAAACGAACAAAAAAGAAACCATTTAAATGTGTATCTAATTATACAATATACATAATAATAACAGTTGCACAATATTCCGTTTTCACTGCGGTCCGCCATATTCAAATAACTAACAGAAGAAATTTGCGGTTTGCCTGCAACATAAAGCAAATGCAGCAATTGCAATTTTATACCCATTTTTCAGGTCGAATACATTGTCACGTAAGATCAAGCTTTTACTGTATAAAAGCGTGATCCGCAGCATGCTACTGTACGGATGTGAGGCCTGGAGCATCCTCGCAAAACAGCATAAAAGAAGAATACAAATTATACAGAATAAGTGTTTGAAAATAATTTTTCAAGCACCGCGTTTCACAAGGATGACAGACCTACACAACGTAGCGCAACTTCCCCATATTGATGCCATGATAACTGAAAATGTAAGCAAGATGCACAAATTTACATCTTTGCATACAAATTTTATGGTACGCAGTATTGGACGCTTGCCAAAGTGGCGTGCTGTACATAGAAACATATTCATCCGATTTACTCATTAAATCCAGCCAGAGATTTGGCGATGTGCTCTCACCTGGAGTAGCGTGGCTCATTCCACAATGCTGGACTTCCGAGTCTCGGCTTGAAAGCAATGTGGTTTCTGATGTCCTGCTTCAGGTCATCATATCCCTATCTCTGTCCAAATTTCATCACCATTTGCACACAAACGCTAGCGCCGCCAAATAGGCTCGGGTTAAGTGAACTATAACCCCGTAATGAGAGCCACTATTAACTTAGCTGCCAAAGAGCCCTAGTGGGTTCTAACATACGCAGCACACTGGGTGAAGCTAGACTTCGCCTTATCCAGTCCAGTCCAGTGGTTTGCCAATTTAAGAGTTAAGGAAAATTTAGTGGAACGAAGAGTATATAAAGTTTTCAAACAAATCCACAATTACACATACGCCTATATAAATCTTCATGGATACAACATGTGAACAGAATGCCACGCAATAGATTGCCTATACAAATTGTAGCCTATGAAGTATAAGAAAACAATTGAAGAACTCATCGACATCTCATTTGATATCGGAATAGGTCAACCGTGACGTAACTCCAAACAGCTACATAACACAATAAGTACTTTTTAATTGTTTTTCAGCCGTGACAATGAAACAATGTGCATCTTAATTTTTATAAGTAGGCAGTGCGAAGATAATTTTAAATATTTAGATAACCTAATTCTTTCTAGAAAATAATTTAGGTAAGGAAGAGAAGTCTCAATTCTGGAAATGCGTGCTATTATGCATTGCAGAGACACTTGATGTCCCAACTCCTTTCAAAAAACGTTAAACTGAAAATATATAAAGCTATTTTTCTACCAGTTATATTATATGGGTACGAAACATGGACTATTACTTTAAGGGAGGAAAGGAGATTACAGGTATTTGAGAATAAAGTACTTAGGAAAATGTTTGAACCAAAGAGAGATGAACAAACAGGTGAATGCAGAAGACTACATAACAATGAACTATGGTCTTTATAGGAAGCCAGATATAATAAGAACAGTTAAGTCTCGTAGACTGCGATGGACAGGACATGTTGCACGTATGGGGAATGAAAGACTTGCATGGAAGCTTCTTGTAGAAAAGCCAGAGGGAAAACGCCCAGTTGGTAGACCAAGAATGAGGTGGGAGAATAATATTAACTATGATTTGAGGGAAGTAGATTATACAGGGAATAATTGGAAAGCATTAGCTTAGGATATGAATGTATGGAGAGCTTATGTCCGCGCGGCCATGAACCTACGAGTTCGATAGTGCCAGTAAGTAAGGAAGAGAAGTGTATTTCGAATGTCAATCACTGCACTTCACATTATTAGGTTTCCGCGTTGGACATATAGATGCCGTTAATGTGGACTTTTTTCAATTGACGCACCACTTCGTCAGACTACTTTACATAGATAGTGTAGGATATTCTTATATAGTGTACAGAACAGAGTGTAGGATGATTATGTATTTGTGTAGTGCAAAGTGTGCTGTACGAGGGATGCTGAAGAAAAGTAGGGAGAATATAAAACCCGGTGCCGGGTCGTAGCCTACTCCAAAGCACCAAAGGGGCCGTCAGGCTTAACGTCCACATGGCTTCTCAACATATGTACTGCGGAGGGATTTGCAATTTAATGCTGGAATCTGGTGCACAATCTGATGATTAAAAATTGACCACCACCTGATATTGAAAATGTTACTAGCAAATTAACTTTGATTATTTAACAATTAAAATTTTTAACCGGGTCCGGTGTCAAACCACGGGCCGCAAGTCGGAAAGCAGGCAAATACCACCAGGACCAGCTTGAAATCTATAATATAAAACAATAAAACAAATGGAATTAATCATGACTTTCTAAGAAAGCAAAAGCCGAATAGATGGGATGGAAAGTATAAATATACATGGGCCAAGCGAAAACAAGGATTATGGAGAGAAAATAAAATAAAGAATTGTAAGAGGTGTAAAATGACACTTGATTTGGTGGGGGAATCAAAAGAAGATTGAATTGGGTAGGTCTGTATTCAGAATGGACCAGCAAAGAGTGTTAAGAAGATCGCAAAAGGAAACCTGATGAAAATACAAAAGTAGAGAGACAAGATAGAGGATGAACTCCGAGAAATGAAGGTGAAATAATGGCGACAGATGTATCTGGACAGAAGAGAATGGGAAACTTTTTAAAGAGTTGGGGCAAGAATTTACGAGAACTAATGTCAGTGCAAGAACTATAAAGGTATTTCCAAATGTTATTTGTAATTTTATTTGTTATAATCATTGACAGTTTAATTACGAAGACACACGTGCGACTCCCAGAAATCATTTATTTTGTTTTCTCTCCTCATTATGCAATACACGGACTCTTGTCCCAACTCCTCTCAAAAAAGTTAAACTGAAAATATATAAAACTGTTATTCTTCCAGTTATATGGATGCGAAACATGGACTCTTACTTTAAGGGTGAAAAAAATTACGAGTATTTGAGAATGAAGATCTTAGGAACATTTTTGGACCAAAGAGAGCTGAACAGACAGGCGAATGGAGAAAACTACCTAACAGTAAGCTATATGATCTTTATAGGAAATCAAATATAATAAGAACAATTAAGTCTCGTAGACTGCGATAGTCAGGATATGTGGAACGAATGAGGAATGAAATGGGGCACAGAAGCTTCTTGTAGGAAAACTGGAGAGAAAATGCCCAGTTGATAGACCAAGAATGTGGTGGATGATTAACATTAACCATGATTTGAGGAAATAGATTATACAGGGGTCAATTGGAAAACATTAGTTTAAGAAGTGTGGTGAGCTTATGCCCACAGTCATGAATCTACGGGTTCGATAGTGTTAGTGAGATAGTTAGTTCACTCCCTCCACTACATTCGATGGGTAAAAAGGCCGAAAATTTTCGCCAAAGTTTGGCAACTTCCGAAAAATTGTGAAACATTGTAAATCCGCCACTGTGCATTAACAAGGGTTGAAGAGCATAACAAGATTCTTTAAGCCATTGGTCGCGCTACTGCAGGATCTGCAAGGAGGTCCGAATACAGACATTATCTGCTTGGCTTGTCTCACCTGTTCACCCCTAAATGAGGGGTTGGTCGCATTGTAGTGAAGTGTGTAACCCCCATTACTTCCACGCTTATCTGACAAGTATTATGGCCATCAATGAATGGGATCATCTATTATAATATGGAGAGGCGAGCTACCGCTTTGTTAGGCTTATCTAACCAGTCATCAATGAGAAAAGTCATCCGTAACACTACAAACCTAACATTTATAAAACTTCAAAACGCATAGCTTTTTGTCATTCTCGAAATGAAAGGCATTATTGCTTAAAACCGCTCATTTTTAGTCTTCAGTGCACTTTCTCGCAAGACTTAGCAAAAGGAAGTGCGGTAGGTGTAAATGTGACAAATTTTATTTAAGGGCATTTTATTTTAGCTTTGAAGTGATTTTACGCAATATAAATCTAGGAAAGAAAGAAGCAATATCCAGATTTTTACGTCCTGAGAATGTTCTATTGATCAACGCGAATTTGAACCCGCAAATCTCGGATCCAGAGATCATCATGGTAGACACTAAACCACTGGGCCTGCCTCAAAATAAAGTGTATTTTATTATTAGCAATTACAATACAAAACGGGCGCAGAAGTAGAATGTAACGGATGTAATAAATCCTTAAACTTTTTTTCTAATGCCATCACGTTGTCTTTTTATGACATTTCTGGCTCTCTCTCTCTCCTGGCATTGGCGGAATTGTAATCTATTTCTTAGGCTGGAGCATCTGAAAGGCGGAGTTACGTTACCCCGATGATATGATGAATGATAATGAAGCGCCAGGAAAGCCATTAACCTAAATTACAGACTATGGGTAACTACAGGAATAATTTCCTTTAAGGAAAAATGCCTATGCACTGATCGAGAAACGAAAATGGGACCTCACTGTAGTCAAACGCTGACCACTAGGCCATGAGGCTGAAAAAAATAGATAAAACATCAAATAACAATTTCACTTATTTTCAGTTTTTTTGAGCAAACTATTTATGATGTATCAAATCTTTAGCAGTATATACAAACAGCCAGTGGTTTAACACATGATAACTTGGTGCAGAGCTTCGGGACTTGAGCTGGTAAGAGTCCCCACGGGGGAAGAATAATTTTCAGGAATTTCGGCCAATATGAAACCAGTGCCCACCGAATATCATGAGGTATGGCTATTGGACCCTACATTATGACCACATATCACCCCTACACTCGCTGAATGATTCGTCCACCTCTGTGATCAATCATGTGGATATGATACCAGCAGTCGGTAGATAGGTCAAGAGTCTTCTAGGCTTGTCACGCCATGGAGTTAGATTTATGTATGCATGCGTACATGTATGTACTTTTTGTTTACTATATCATATTCAAAATAATAAAATGGAAATTATTGCATAGATAAATCAAAAGGCTAGATTTATGTAAATGTTACAAAAAAGCAGAACAACAAATATTGGTTTGAAAATAATCGAACATTGGGATCGTGATACTGCGTCCAATTCGCGTTAGATGGAGTAAATATAAGTTAAATTAATTTATTGAAAAATGCGGGTAGTTTTCTGCGTCCATTAGGCAAACCTTCACGAACTACAATAAAAACAATTACACATTTTCGGAAGTGCCGTTGTTGTAAGTTATATAAGCATTTTAGATAATTCCGATTTAAGGTAGAACCAAAACAACGGTTAAAAATAATTTTTATCTTTAAAAGTCTTATTTTGACCAATTTAATTTTGCTGAAGTAAATTTCTAACGCGGTGGAGATTTAGAAACAAACTTTAGAATAGAAAAACAATGTAAGCAGATAGTGCTGCCATCCTACAGCAAGTGTCGGAGAGCTCTATTAACAACTACAGTAGTGTCAACATTGAATTCACTTTCTATATACATCGAGGTCTACAACACCTTTACAACACGGAAAGCAAATCTGAGTCTCTAAGGGCTGGAATCTGGAATGTTAACACGAGACAATCGACTTTAATTGCCAATTTTTTTTTCTTAAACATAACAATACTGCATGTGGCGTTGTAAAACAGAGGGCCTAGGTTGTTAATATTTTTTGTTAACATTGATACAACATTTAAAATACTCTTCATATTTTTTCTTCATAGAAATGCTTCATTTTTTGCCTGATTACACAAAAAAACAGGCGGACGATTTCCTACTTTACAAGCTTGGTTTTTTAAAATTTGAATTCTTCTTCCAGATGCGAAGTCCTTACTTCGATACCCCGGGTCTACTCCTCTCGAGGCAAAGTATCTGGAACGTCCAGAGAAACTTAAGTCCCGCGCACTAGCCGGCGCCTAGCCCGCGAGTCAAGACAGTTTCTTGTTCCGGTGATGATTCTTTTGCCGGTGTCTTGGGGATACGTTCTTCTGGGAGTGTCTGCTTTTTACCTTGAGTGGTGCCTTAGCGAGAACTGCACGTGAATGATTACCGCCTGCTAATTTCTGGTTATGGTGTGGAATGTTGAATCCGGCATCCATCTTGATAAAGTTTAGGCACTTCTCCCTGTGGTACCCTTTCTGCCTAGCCAAATCGCCTCGAAGCGGTCTCCCTCGTCGGTTGAATCCAACGAAATAGGTTTCGTTGGCTGCGGAGCGGTACCGATTATATGCATTATTCACCATATCTTCAAAGAATTCGCACATAGGACCCCTGAACTTCTTCTGCAAATCAACCATATCAAAACGTCACTTCATTCCTTCTCAAATACCAAGACACATGGCGCATACCGTTTGGACCAAATTTTATATCCCTCAATATCAATTATTAATAAAACAAATTCATTCCGTTTGGACACGTTTCAGTAAACTGGGTAGAAAAATTTCAAATGTCAAAATAAGAGAGAAACAGAAATCAATTATTTTTACCTCAAATATGCGGACTTTAAAATTTCAGAACCATGAATTTAGCAGTTTCTATGTTCATATTTATTACTTTGTAAAACATTACTTCTCTAATAAAATCAAATCAGAGCTAAACATTTTGAAAACTTTTGATCGGAAAGCAACTACCTAGCTCCATCCAGTAATCGATTAAGTAAAAATATGATCAGAAAGTGCTATTGCAGGAACAGAACTTTGAAATATGTTGAAGTTTCTATAAATAAATCTGGAGAGAAAATGATTAACTATTTAGTTAAGTTATTATTTTGAATAATCCATGTAATAAATACATAATAAATGAACAAATTACATACAGTTAGGTCCACTACATTTAAATTAACTTGAGAAAGAATCAATGTGTGTGGTTGTTCTGTGGAAATAAGTAAATATTCATACCATACATTTTATTAGCAACTTATTTGAAAACAACTACATAAAATATTTGTTTGCCTAAAACTATTCCAGGAACGGTTTACAAAAAGGAATATTGTTTCCAAATTATAGATAACTAATTTTATAATTCCTTGATAAAACGTAAACTTAAAACAAATGAATAGTCAATGAAGTCCTGCAGAGAATATTACGCGAACTCCCAACAAATCATATATATTATTTATTATTTTAATTGGACGTAAATAATTCATTTATAAAATTTATCTGCATTCGAAAACCTGAGGAAGAGAAGGAGTAATGCTACTTTTGTCATAATTTTGATAATATTTGAAAATATAATTTATTGGTGGGATATTGCACTAACCGATATAATACAATAGTGAATAATCTGTGCGGATATATACTACTTTGAATTTATACCATGTTAGAAGAAATACATACATACATATATAATCATAAACGATCACAATAATTAATTAAATGAAAATAAAACGTGGTTTTATTTGATTTTCATATTTATTGTATAATTCAGTGACAGCTGTTTCGGTGCACTGTACCTTCTTCAGACATGTTAAAAAATTATGAATTGTGTTCCAACTGATCTGAGAAGCAATACAACGATATTTATTTAAATTTTTTAATTTAACAAAATTTTTAAATTTAACAAAATTTTTAAATTTAACAAAATTTTTAAATTTAACAAAATTTAAATAAATAGTCTTCAAGGCGACAGAACAACGGTCGTGACGATACTGAGGATGGAACAGAAGCTATGTTCCGAAACTAGTTTATAATCAAATAAGAAGAACAATATGAGGTGAGTGATAAAAATATTCTACCTTAATGAATATACCTCATAGTGAGAATTCCAAAAATTTAAATAAATATTGTTGTATTGTTGCTTAGATCAGTTGGAACACAATTCATAATTTGTTAACATGTCTGAAGAAGGTACAGTGTACCGAAACAGCTGTCACTGAATTATATAAAAAATATGAAAATCAAATAAAACTACGTTTTATTTTTATTTAATTAATAATTAGAAGAAATTATTTGAATATAGATCACATAACAAACAAGAGAAGATTCCTAATTGTGTAATAATGTTATATTGACATATTATATATTTATTATATATATTATTCTACTTTCCATTTGAAAATATCATACTAAATAAGTTTGGGGCTTAAAATTAACCCTTCGAAAAAACAAACGAAATGAAAATGTTAACATTCTTAATCCCATTTGGTAGTTTTAGGGTCAAGTTCTGTTCCATACTAATAAAAACCATGGTCGTTTTTGCAGAGATGTTAAATTCTTTATATTGAAGCGAACTTGCTCTAATATACATGTAACTTTTTTTTTTTGGTCCAAAGGGATGGAAATTAGAAATTGGTCCAAACCATATGCGCATAATTTAAGACTGGCATGCAGATTTCAGGCATAAACTTTAAGAATAGCATGATCATTTCAAGCGACAAGCTTGGGTATGGTGCCTTTGTTGATTTGAAGCGATTTACGCAGGATAGGAGACAAAAGGGTTGGTAATTGTGTTGTAGATACAACTAAAATTTGAATAATCGTGCAGGAAGTAAGGACACAAACAAACCAATCAGAGAGAAGAACTTATGAAGCCATTAATTTCGTGACAGAATGGATGCAAAAACATGTGTTAAGGAAATGCAGATTGAACATGTAAGTGGAAGAAAAACAAAATCCTACATGGCATGCACAATCAGCTGATATCCTATAGGCTCTGAGTATCCATATTATTTTTACGCTAATTAATTTTTTTAATTAAACGCATGCGTATACACTCCATGCTTGTACTGCATATCCAGTTTATCCTCCACATTTACTAGAGTCATATTAAGATATAGCTCCTATTTATTTACAGACGCTTTGTCATCATTGACATCAAGGGCATATAGCACCTTAGAATCTTCAGGTATAACAATTAGCCACTGTGTTAAACACGTTTTTAAAACAAGACAAATACGATATGGATAAATAGTGTTAGGCGAATATTTGGGCTTTAAAATTTCCTGACATTTTCCTTACAGGAGAGGTAAAACCCCCAAAAAACCTCACCGAGGATTTTTTCTCGACCAGGGATCGAATTCGGTCTCGAAGCGTCTGAGCCAAGACGTTATCCCCAGACCATAAACGTGGGTTAAACTATCTTCTGAATGCAAACTATTTATCTGTATTAAATATTTGAGTACATTAGTTGTAACAGGGGATTATATTAAATAGAACCGAAGTCTTACAAGTTTTTTTTCTCAAGGGCTTAATGATTTACCATTACATTTATAGAATATCATACTTGTTAAGGTAGATAATGAAGAGATGAACAGTTTACCTCTGTGTTTTTTATTTATGTTTTTACCAATGATACCAGATTGTCTTTCCGGCATTTCAGGTATCTACTCACTGAGCTTACAAGCCGGAGGGTCGAGGGTTCAAGACCCGTTGGGGTCAGGATTTTTAAACTGACCCAAACCCTCTGGCGGCACTATGGCCCTGGGGTCGACTCAGCCTCTAACGAAATGCGTACCAGACGCTTGTTCTGGGGGTAAAGGCGGCCGTCACGCAGGGCTGACATCAAGTGCCGATTGTCCAGAAATAGTGGGAGCCTTAACCTTCTAACTACCCCCAAGGGCCTCCGGGCCTGTTGTGGGATCACTTTACTTTACTCCTCTGATTAGAAAACATATTTCTGGCCCTCAGGTTCATTACAATTAAACACCCACTGGTATGTACAATTCTTAAAGTTGGCTGCAATATTTAAATTTAGGACGAACATTTAGACTGCTAATCCTTTAATTAAAATATGCACATGTTGGATGGATAAGTTGAACTACAAAAATAATGTTTGGATTTAGAATATGCTATTTTGTATTATTGATGTTTAAAGGCGGTTACATATTTTAATACTCGCTTCAGATGTTTACTAAAAAACCGTGTATTTGAACTGTGTGTATTCTTGTTCAACTATAAATATTTTGTTTTTAATGAATTATAAAATTATGATTAATGATGAAAAACTATGCCATTAGAATCTAAACATGTCATGAAACTCATGAATACCACTAAAAGTGAAGTTGATTGCGCAAATGATTTGTACTTGCGACATTTTACTATGTACTGTACGCGATAATGATGACAAATCTATGAAATGGCGATCAAACTGTACTGGAAATAAAAATTGTATTTAAAGAAAATTTCAGAATTACCGGGTAGGTCTAAACATACCTAGGCTTATAGAGCTAAAAAAGAGGAGAAATTAAGACAATATTGCTAAAGATTCTACATACTGCTACTTCGGATAATAGATTAGCTAATAGAGTATATGATCTGTTAATTCGTATCTATCCCTCCCTTAGCGACCGACATCCCACTCTAAAAGAGAGACAGTACCGGACGTGTTAATATGTCTGGTGTCCAGAATGTTTTTGCATCATATATTTTAGTCTGATTACTTCAACTATCAAGAATACATATCTAAACGCTATTTTAGTCGTATAAAATTTATAGATCACCAATTAGGTCTAAAATAACTTCTTAAAACGTTAGTGTATTTCGACAAGGGAATATTTTATATTGTTATATAGTCTAATGCATTTTTTTGTTATCGAGATTAAAATTTCTGCTAGTTGTCAAAAGAATTTTTCCTTATTGCATTCTGTTTACTTTACATATTATTGTTATTATTATTATTAATTATCCGAAATTTATAAAACCTATTTCACCTAAGATAGGCTATTAATAAGGTTATAGTTTGTGCCAAAGTTGTGATACATTGTATCATTTTATCTTAAACTAAAGTTCTTTATGAACCTTATTTATAAAGACATTTTCTAGTTCTTTTCTGTTAAAAGCACTTCTGTAATGGGTGGTTCACTTAAACATGCTATATTTATTTAAACACAGGCAATTACAAACATTCTACTAGAAAACAAAGGGCAATCGAAGATAATATGATCAACATATTTTGTATTTTTCACATATATATGTATATATACACATACCTTAAGACTTAAATCACATATCACTATTCAATTATCACTATCGATTACCAGGACATATTAAATAATGCTACTTACGTGATTCCTATAAGAGTTTGGTCAAACCGTAACGCGAGCTTTTAAAGTCACACAAAGTATAGCTTGCGAATAAAACTTTAAAATAATATAATTATTATTTCATACTATGTCTAAATAAATTACTTTACGATTTTACAAGTAGACTGGTAAATTTAACATTAAAGTATCATGTACTGTAGAAATATCATAAAAAGGGCATAATTTTCGCCGACATGTGAATACACCATTGTAAACGTAGTTAATGAATTTACAAGTAAACAATCAAAGGTTAATCAATATAAACTATTCCATTAACTCATTTAACTTCTCACATTATAAGTACTTTTTACGTGGGACACGCCATTGGGTGAGGAATTTTAAAACTTTGGATCGAACACATTATTTTTTTGACTAAAGAATGACGTGGAGGGTCTCTCCGAATCAGTGATCAGCTCAACCCAGAGCCTCCTCCGAAACAACACGACCATTTAAGACGAAGGACACCATTCACTCACATATCCATACTAACATAATAATGATTGTGATGTTAGGTGGCAGTAAGATCCATAAAGTTTCCTGACATTTGACTTACGGGTGAGGAAAAATCCCGTGATAAATAATCACTCATTAAACTTGTCCTGACCGGGAATTGAACCCTCGCCTGCTGTGTACGAAGCAGCGACGCTTTCCGAAAACACAGCGGTTGACGTCAATATAAATTATATGGTGATAATTGATAAATAAGTTCATATAATCAGTATTTATTTTATTGTAATATATTAGATGGCGTAGCCCAGTGTTGAACCATAGCCTCTTCATTTGTTTCAAGTTAATTTAGTTGCCTTATTTGCCCATAAATGTCCTGAATGGCATGCGGTCAACATACCGACTCAATGAGAGATATAGCAGGATACTAAGTTATTACTAGGATTAAACTATAAAATAATGAAATATTTACCTAAAAGGATCGTCTCCTCAACTTATTAATTATCTGTAGCGCTTTCGGGACTAGTCCCATCATCAGCAGAAGTGACAGGATATGGGTTCTTATCTGTCGACCCCTGATTCAATACTACATATAATAATTTTATATTTTAATTTTGAATAATACCTCAACGGACGTTTATCATGCTGACTATTACTAGGACGTTCAGATCGGTATATTTTGCTTACAGCCCTTTTTATTCAGGCTTAAGGATCTTTTACGAGCCTAAAAATCTTCCGACCACGGACCCGCGGCTTTAAGTCCCTCCCGAAGGACTTGTTCCTTGCATTTTCCATTCTTAAAAAATCATCGACCCCGACCGGGTTTGCACCCGCGACTATCGGGACCAGAGACAAGGAGCATAACCACTAGTCCGCCGCTGCGTATTTAAAACTAGATAAACATAAATTATTTAACGTCACAAACATTTAATAACAAACTAATTTGTACACCTCACTTATAGTATTATTTTATCAATTAATGTCTTGTAAGCCCATGTTTCCCTTAACAGAGATTTAGGCGCTCTCCCCCTACAGGGAAGAACTGAACCATACTAATTTAGTTACACTTGTTTTCGTATAGATGCCATTTGCGTGGTCCGTGGTCAGTGTTCCGCCTCAATTTATAATTATTTAATTTATTTCATAAAACTAGTATTAAAAATGAGAAATATTTTGAGTTAGTGTTTTAAATACTCTATAACCGATACATTATTTTATTATATATAATTATTTCTCTTTGTATTTTTTTCATGTACATTAGATAGGGATCGTCTAACGAACATTTTATTATTTGTTTTATTTCAAATTTTAATTACTATTAACATTATTATGTTATCGATCTTACTCTTATAGATATTATTTTAGGCCTATTGGTCAAATTTTCATTTAATATTAGAATTAATTCTAATTGCTTATTCTAATGTACTGGTGAGTGGTTAAATAAATAAATAAATAAATAAACAAATAAATAAATGTATAATGATACAATTTGCATTTAATTTGTTAACTGGCAGTACTGACTGAAATAACTTTCATTTGTTTCAATATTACAAGTCATTATTAGCGATGGTCACTTTTTATTGGCATACATTTTGGATATATTAGGCCTACTTTATTTCATATTTTATCTTGAAATAGTTCTAATAGTCTCAACACTCCATACGAAGAAGTTCATTGTGGACATATTTAAGGGCGTGGCCTTATATAGAAACGTACATACAGTAAATATAGTCACTCATTAAAATGAATGAAATTAGACATAATATGAAATAAAATAATGTATATTATAAGGATTGAAAGTGTTTTAACAAATTCGTTTTGAAATTCATTACAACTAATTCGTAAACCTCATTTTCAATCTTTGTAACTTAATATAGATTTTAATTAAATGGTTGATATGGGTATAAAACGAATTACTGATAAAACATGCAACAGAAAGAAATAACACACAGAGAGGAGATACAAATCCTACCACCAAGCAGGGATGCAAAGCCTTAATATTGAACCACCGAAACAAATTCAAAGCCAAGTAAGTACAAGCAAGGTACTCACCGAGCCCACGAGTTTCCACTTCTTGTTGAAGCACAGGTACCTCCGCGACTCTTCCGCGAATATTGTCAACTTCACATTGAAGTCCATCGACCGTATGGTGAGATTTTCTGCAACAATACCAAACCATTATTATTATTATTATTATGTCAATGGATTTCTTGAGGAGAGCAACAATATGTTAAAAATTGGGGGGAGGAAGTTGTACGAGAAAAAATGAATATTAGATATTTAATAGTAGACAGAATAGGACATAAGCAAGTAAATTGGTATGGGCACGTAGAACGAATGCAAGAAGAAAGATTACAGAGAAAAACATTGGAATGGTGTCCATCTGGAAAATAAAGAAATAAAAACCCTCGAAACTCGTGTATGGGAATGAGAACAAGAGGACTGGAGGACATGGAGTGGAGGATACGGACGAGTTGAGAAGGAAAATAAAATTTTAGGCACAGGAAGATGTATAAACAATGAAAATCTGTATACAAATAAAATAATCATCATCTGCATTCATGGATTAGGTCTGTTGACCCGTTCCGACTTCAGCCCATCTCTTTCTAGGCCTGCCCACATCTCGGCTGCCTTTTGGTTTGTATTTTGTTATTTGTTTTGGATATCTATCTTCATTCATTCTGTCTATGTGTTGCTTCCATTTTTGTCTATATGTATCTATTTTATCAGTTATTGCAAATATTTCAAGTTCCTGTCTTATTTCTGTGTTCTTGATTCTGTCTTCCTTAGTGCACCCTTTAAAAGATCTCAAAAATTTCATTCCTGCCGCCGTTATCCTACTTGGATCTTGTTTTATATGTATCCAGGCTTCTGAACCATAGAGCAGTACCGGTACTGCCAACGTTTTATAAAATTTCAATTGGGTCTCTCTTGTTGTTTTGTTATTTAGTGATCGTTTTATCGTACCACATATTCCCTGGAATTTTGCTATTTTATTAGTTATATCATTATCATACAAATAAAATAATAATAATAATAATTATTATTATTATTGCATTAGTTGGTAGACCAAGAATGATTTAAGGAAAGTGGATTATACAGAGAATGAATGGAAAACAATAGTTGAGGATACGGATGTATGGAAAGCGTTTGTCCGGGCGGCCATGAATCTACGGGTTCGATAGTGCCAATGAGTTAGTTATTATATCGATACGAAACATGGGTTTATACTTTAAGAGAGGAGAAAATATTCCAATATTTGGGAATTACGTGCTTTAGGAACATTTTGGATAGAAAAAGAGAGACAACATACAAGTAAATTGAATAAATTACGTAACAATTAGCTACGTTATCATTATGAGAAACGTAACAATTAGCTACATTACACTGAGCAACAAAAAATAAACTTTTTTTGTTTGTCTCAGAAAGAAAAATATGCGATTTTGATAGTATTTTTTCTCCTGAATTCAAATATGATGTCGGGTTTTCTCCATCACGCAAGGTTTCCGAGAGATTCCATCCTTTTAGCCGGGAACCAAGCATTTCAGACTGGTTTTTGGATAACTTTGAATCTCGTACGAGATCGTTAAGATCTTCTTGAGTCAATAAATGAGGCTCAGATGAACAGCTTTGTTCAAAAGTTGTATCACCAAAATCTGTTTCTTCTTCTTCCTTACTTCCATCAGTATCTGAGTTCTCTTCATCTAATGTCACATGTTCTGGAGGCTTTGGTATGGGCAATTCTTCGCAGTGTGGAACTGGTCTCATTGCAAGTCAGGGTACACCACTGAATGTTTTGATTTTGACGTAATCCCTTTAATATTTGTAAAGCAGAAAATTATTTAAATCCATTAATTGAAATTGAAATAAAAAAAAACTGTGGGGACGGACGGAGAAATTCCGAACACATATTTGAAAACACGATAAAAAAATGCATTAAGTACAACCATTGGTACTCATGAGACAAAAATCAGTTTCACACAGCGTTATCAATATGAGAAATGATGATGTAATAAGAGCATTTAAATTTCGTAGACTGCGATGAGTATGACATGTGGTACAAAAGATGAATGGAAGCTTTTGTAGGAAAATCAGAGGAAAAGCAACTAGGAGTGGGCGTAGAATGAGATGGGAGAATAACATTAACCATGATTTGCGGGAGACGAATTAAAGAATGGTTGAAAAAATATTAGTAAGAAGATGGGATGTGAAGATCTTAGTACATGTGGTCATGAGCTTTTGGGCTCTATATATAGCAATGAGTTATTTAAAAAAAACAAAGTCATATATCGCATATAAGTTTTAATTACATTATGAAATTAATTGAATGCTATTAAAGGAATCCTGATAGTGAAATTCGAATCCATAATTTGCTTTGATGACTTAGGAAATTCTGGAGAAAACATATAGGCCTAATTGTTTTAAAAAACTAAAACAACACACTTTATTAGAAAACCGAACTAAAAAATGAAAAATGATTTTAATTTCCAACACGCTTGTGATAAAATTAAAGTGGTCAACAAAAAAAAGTATCACCAACACATATAGAATAAAACTAGAGTTATCTACAAAAAGAAAATAATTTTACCATCAAAAGCGTGGGGTGCTCTATATATGAGTTTTACATTTTCTTCTTAGAGACTTTACTTTTACCAATATCTGTTTATTATAAAATATATTAATATATAAATATATTAATTGATATAGAGCACTGCTGTCGAAAAGCATGGAGCGTCTTAAAATCTGTTTAGTGCATGGGTTTTAATTTAATATATTTCTACATTATCAAATTAGTTAGTTCAGATCATATCATTCATATCCAAGAGGTGCAAAATGTCCTGTGAGTTGCCAGCCTGACACACTCTCTATTCGTTGTTTTTCTCAGCAGTCAAAGTAAATTCTGTATTAGATTTTTATTACTACGAAATACTTCACCATTTAGACTTTAGAGCAATAGTCATATTTTAGAATTCATTAAATTAAAGAAAAATAAATTAATAATGCAGTATAAGAGTTATAAACCAGTTACAGTAAGCTACGAGTATGTACAGAAACTAGCTGATACTCGGCGTGCACTGCTAAGCCTAAATATAAATGAAAAATTAATGTGCTTTTATGTTTAGTTGAATAAGTAATAGGAAAATAATTATACATTTATATTTTTTAGATACTCCGTGCTGATTACCCGGCGTTGCCCGGGAATCTACTTATCCCGATCTTCTTGACATAATTGTGCTGAAATACAAAAAGTAACGTGTTTTATGTTTAGTTAGATAAGTAAAGGGGAAAATTTATATCGTAATTATTCTTAGATACCGCGTGCTTTTTACCCCGCGTTGTCCGGGAATCTACTCATCCTGATCTTCTTGGCATAAATGAGCTGACTGACAAAAATTAATGTATTCTTATGATTAGTTGATTACGTAAAATTAAAATAATTATGAATGTATATCGTAATTGTTTTTAAGGTTCCCTGGGCTGATTACCCGGTGTTGCCCGGGTATCTACTTATCTCGATCTTCTTGGCATAAATGAGCTAAAAGACAAAATTCGTTACAGTGAGTTATCCGTAAAAGAATACCAGCCATATGCTGCTATGCTTGCACAGGTATCTACGTACTTGTCTCGATCTTCTTGGCATCAATGAAAGACAAAAACGGTTATTGTGAGTTAGGCCTATCCGTAAGAGATAATCATATGCTGTCGCGGACTTTTTAGTAGAGCTTTTTGAGATATTCAATTCTGTGTACTCGGATTTGTGGTTAATTGACCCAAGAATTTTGATTAAAAGACTAAATTACCTTAGGGTTAATTTTGTGTACTTATGGTTTAGGCAGCGCAAGCCATTTAAGCGTTCAAAGAGGTGCTTTTTTCACGTTTTCCACTACAAAGGGCGCTTTAAGGATGTTGGAGTTGAGTATCACAACTCTCTTATAGCCTATGTTCATCCCGGTAGGAGTTGAGTATCACAACTCTCTTATAGCCTATGTTCATCCCGGTAGGAGTTGAGTATCACAACTCTCTTATAGCCTATGTTCATCCCGGTAGGAGTTGAGTATCACAACTCTCTTATAGCCTATGTTTATCCCGGTAGGAGTTGAGTATTACAACTCTCTTATAGCCTATGTTCATCCCGGTAGGAGTTGAGTATCACAACTCTCATATAGCCTATGTTTATCCCGGTAGGAGTTGAGTATCACAACTCTCATATAGCCTATAGCCTATGTTTATCCCGGTAGGAGTTGAGTATCACAACTCTCTTATAGCCTATGTTCATCCCAGGAATCTCCCGAACATTTTGCAAAAATCCCCATCACAATCGGATCAACGGTAAGGCCGCGCATGAAGTACGAACAAACAAACAACAACAAACAAACAAACATTCATTTTTATATATTAGAATACATAGCCTTGTGGTGTAAATTAAACCATTTCAAACATGTTATAAAGCAATTAGTTTTTCTTTTTGCATTGTGTCTAATTACCACGATTTCTAGATTAGATTATGGACTAATAATTTTACAAGTTAGATTCTTTAAAAAATAGAGATGATGATAGTATCACAAAAAGTGCCACGTGACTAACCTTTTTTAGTTGCCATCTTTTATACTTTCTGTAAATAGTATAATTTTTATACTATTCAATTGCGAGTCGATAACTCATTAGAAGAAACACCGTCACGCAGAAACTGCGTAAACTATTCAAATTCCTCAGCAAATCGAAGTTGTGATCCGATTTCGTTGGTTTAAGGAATATATATTTGTTTTGTTAATTTGGATAAATTAACTCTATGATTCTAAGTTATTTAAACGTGTCAAGACTGCAGAGGAAATAAACCAAAGTTATTACCTTCTTAATGAAGTTTAATTTGGCACACATTTAAATAATTTCTGCTGATAAATTAGTCTATTATTTTATTCTTATTTTTCTTGTAATCCCGTGTTTTCCTTAACAGAGATTTAGGCGCTCTCCCCCTACAGGGAAGAATTTGAACCATACTAATTTAGCTACGCTTGTTTTCGTCATTTGAGTGGTCCGTGGTCAGCGTTCCGCCTCATACTACATCTAGGAAACCAAGGTAATACTAGGAAGGGAAAATTTGGTAAATTTTGCTTAGAGGGCTTTTCATTCAAGCTTAAGGGTTTTTTTACGAGCCTGAAAATCTTCAGACTCGGGACCCATGTCTTAAAGTCCCTCCCGGAGGACTTACTCCTTGGACTTTTGCGTCCTAAAAAAAATCCATCGACCCCAGCCGGGTTTGAACCCGCGACCCCTGGGGACCAGAGGCAAGGAGCATAACCACTAGTCCACCGCGGCCGATTAAAAATCGAATATATAAAAATTAATGTATGTTTGTTCGTATTCTATGCGCGGCCATACCATTGATCCGATTTTGATGGGATTTTTAGCAAAATGTTCAGGAGATTCCCAAGATGAGCATAGGCTGTAGGAGAGTTACAATACTCAACCCCTTAAGCCCTAAAAACCACCCTTTGTAGTGAAAAACGTGAAATAAAGTCCTTATTTTGACGCTTATATGGCTTACGCTGCCTAAAGTATAACAAATACAACCAACTTATTGTACATGGAATTGAGTATCTCAAAAAACTCTACAAAAACGTCCACGACAGCATATGTTTATCTTTTACGGATAACTCACAATACCATTTTTGTCTTTCACTGATTCCCGGACAAGCATAGCAGCTCAAGGCTGGTGGTAGAAACACATTAACATTTATTTAGGAGTAGCAGCGCACGCCGGTATTAGCTAGTACTAAATAAATTAAACTATAGGATAAATTGCAGACTTAAAGGTAATTAAATAATATTATACTGTACTGATACATTGCGAGGAACCAACATGGCGGCTTAGAGAGCGATTTTTTAATTACGGGTTTCGGCTCTAATGGACGGATTTCCCCGATTTTTTTGAGAATATCATCCTGGGTTTATTTTAACAGTCTGAGTTTCGTCGTAAAACATCGAACATTGCGACCACTAGGGCAATTTTTAAAATTTCGTTTCAGGTGGACTCCTACACCTAATGGTCCAATTTTACTGACCTTAAATTTAAAAATAATTGCTATATGACAGGTTCGATTTGAATGAAACAAAAGTTGCGACCCCTAGGACGTTAACGGACATTATATAAATGTTGATCATGGCCATTGCCATTTTCGGTGTTTACTAAGTAGGATTGGTGATCTGTAAAATGTTTCAAAAGTCTTTTCATGAGAACAACCTCAATAGCTTCATTCCTTTGGTATTCACTAAAATGACCTGACTCTGTCAGTGCAGAGTAAAATATTTTACTGTATAGTTTAACTTGATGGTATAGGTTGCATTGAGTCTGGAATCTTTATTAGTATGCAGAATTTTATTTATGTCAATAGTGTACAATGTGTTAGCATTTTTTAAATGTAAAGGGACCTCAAACTCTATCCAGTCCTTAACAAAACAACTTATCTCCTTATACTATGCTCACATGTGAGTTTCGGCTTCCATAAACGTCAGTTTTGGGAATGTAGGGCCTATTGTATGATCAGTTGGTGACAACAGATAAGACATGAATGACATGGTTTACTTCTCAATCACCGAGACCTTCAACATACGTGTTAACAACGCTGGTCACATTATTTTTTTTCACAAGAAAACTGAATGCTGACCTAGTGAATTTTTTATATAGACTTCTAAAACGTTAAAATATATACAGTCAATATGCCCATTTCCACCAATAAATGTTTAAAATGGTCAACAAGTTTCTACAGCCAAGCTGTCATTCTCAAGACCAGATATTGACTATCAGTCAATATCTGGTCTTGAGAATGACAGCTTGGCTGTAGAAACTTGTTGACCATTTTAAACATTTATTGGTGAAATGGGCATATTGACTGTATATATATTTTAATATTGTATCACCAAGAAGATCAATTGTGTATTAAATTCTAAAACGTGTTCAGAAATTTTCCACTTGTCATTGGTTTTCTCGCGTTTTTACTTTTACATAGGGTTTACATGAATTAAACCGAAAAAAGTTACCTGATTATACAGGAGTTGTAGACAATTTGAGAGAGGGTCTGTCTATATATTAGCAATCAGACAGTTCACATTTGATAACCATATTTCAGAATTAAAATCAAATAGGAATACTAAACTATATGAGATGTTTCATCAATAAAACCAAATGTAAGTTCACACATAGAAATACATTATATAATGGGAATGGACAGTTAATGAAAAATGAGGGAAATTTTGAAGTGACTGAATTCAAATACTTAGGAAGAATAATTACTACTAACATGAATGGGATGCACAAAGAAATTAAACATAGTCTCAATTCTGGAAATGCATATACTATTATGTATTACAGGGACTCTTGTCCTAACTTTTCTCTTTCAAAAAACATTAAACCAAATATATAAAACTGTTATTCTTGCAGTTATATTACGGATGCGAAACGTGGATTCTTATTTTAAGGGAGGAGAAAATATTACGAGCATTTGGGAATAAAATTCTTAAGAAAACTTTGAATCGAAGAGAAATGAACAGACAGGCAATTTTGAGAAGATTACATAATAGTGAGATCAAGTAAAAGTTACCTATTCGCGGGGATATGTTCCGCAAATATGCCGCGAATACATAAACCGAGAATATGGAATGATAATTTGTATGGGTATATAGGGGATACGTTCCAAGGTTCCGAAATAAAATTCATTAATTAAAATCAATTAATGAGAGATTTTGAACAATTTATATTAATTATTACTGTCAGACTTAGGTAAGGGCTTACAATAACTTAGTAATTTTTTACCTGTTTTGCCGCTTTAAAAGGCCTGATGGTGTAATGGATAGCACGCTGGGGTACCAACCTAGAGATCCGGGTTCGAATCCCGTTCAGGCATTTATTTTTCTTATGTCATATTAAGCTTACATTGCTCAATGTCAAAAAAACAATTATAACATCGATAAAGCGTCACTGCTATAAAGTAAAATATTCTCTTAATTTGCTTACTTGTTATAGTCAGCTACTAGGTGGTAGTGAAGACCAAGTTCTCGCGACATCTAGTAATAATGGAGAATATAATGTGTATATGAGAAGAATAAGTGTTTGAATTGGAATCGCCTGGTGTAATGGATAACACGCTGGGGTACCAACCCAGAGATCCGGGTTCGAATCCCGTTCAGGCACTTATTTTTCTTATGTCATATATATAAAGATTCTCCCATATAACGTATATAGACATGTGCTGATAATATATATATATATATATATATATATATTTATTTATTTATTATTTTTATTTCCTTATTTGGAATGTTAATTAGCGAATTACATTTTCTTACACGTTTAACGGTAAATTCATTATTCGACCAATGAAAATGAAGTCATATATCTTGTTTGTTTACATTACAACTGGAACTTAGCTCGGAAGAGATATAGCCTGATATTTCTCTTAGTTAAGATGGCTAAAGAATTAATAGTTTGTAAATATGAAACATAAGAACGCAGGGTTTTTGAATAGTGTTTTCTTAATAGCGTGACAGAGTTATAAATGTTTTAGGTAATATCATGACTACCAACTGCTACTCCGAATTACTTTAAAATGCTTGTGAAATAAATGATAGCACAGTGTACCTTGGCAGTATTCCAGCCAGATACAAATGGTATGTTTTTATTTACTGACTCCGATACGTGGGGCTTGTATTACATTTATGTTAATAAGATTACTAACGCCATCTGTTACAGCCCAAATGTACTTCTTATCAAGACCAGATATTACATTTGATAACCTAAATAGCTTCAAATGTTTGTCGATAATTTATAAATAATGTCACCTTACAGGGTGTACAACAAATTCCATTCTATATGCTCATGAACATTTTAAAATAAATACAATCTATTGCATAAACAACATCTGAGCCAAAATAGCTATTACATATTTTTTGTTTTGTTTCTACAACAGTAATGAACCTCAAAATCCATGGATGATAAAAAAAAGACAAGGTCTGAAACTCGACCAATGATTTTAAAAATGTTGCGTGCATTTCAGCTGAAAACTGTAATATTTTGTGACACTGAGATTGTGTTTAAACTTTATATGCAAGCAGTTAATAGTACGATGAACTATTTGTATTTAACATACTGTTAGATATGTGGTGGAGGCAGAAGGACGTTCGCTTCTCACTGCTGAGATCTCGAGATCGAGTCTCGGTCACTCCATGTGGGTTTCAAGATAGTCCGTCGCCGTGGCGTAGTCGGTAGAGTCCCTACCTTCCACTCCGGTGACCCGGGTTCGATTCCTGGGAAGAAAGGGGATTTTAAATCTCCACTTTGGGTCTGGATGTGTATGCCCTGCCCTTGTGTCTATGTGAGAATGAAAGAAAGTTAAAAAAAAAGGAAAAACAAGATGGAAAACCAGTAAAAATAAATAAAACAGAGCGTGGGCTGGTTTACTTCGGGTTACTCCCGTTTCCCTTGCCACAACTTTCATTCCATTTCTCCATATTCATCTCATCCATTTCATTTCATTCATCAGCCCTTGTGACGGTGCATCAGACGGCATTCTTGTTGTTCACAGACCTCTATAAATATAGGGGCTTCGTATCGTCCCTCAACCGGACCGTTAGTTTGACACGAGTTGAGGATATTTACTGTTAAATGTAATATATTAAAACGTAACAGACTTTTGATATCGTGTTTATGAGTCGTAGATTCAAATCTTGCTCGAATCAATGGAATATGTCCAGGACGGCGTAAAGGCTCCAAACATTGACATAAATAAGAATCAAATGAATCGTGAATTATCCTTACCTCATGGATGTATGTTTTTAACACAAAACTGCAGCATCGGGAAACATACATTCCCTCATTCCCTTTTTCAGCTGTTTTCACGACTATCAATTTTTCATTATGCTTAAAATTTCATTATGCATAAATTTCAATCATTATACGTATTAATTGAAATAAGTATCTGAACAATATTTATTAGCTTTGAATTTGCGAAGTTTATGGCCTAAGATATTAGAGAGTTCATTCAAAAGACAGTAGCCAATTGAAACGTAATATGTTAGTTGCAAATAAATAATACATTTATTTACTAACTGGTTAAGTGTTACATATCATCAATGTTATGTCTATGTCTATACCAGAACACCACGTGGGCAAGGGTGCACCCTTGCGAGAGTTAGTTGATCAAGCTAATTAAAATTTAGATTTCCATAGATATGCTAAGGAGTGACAAGGATTAGCACATCGTATCAAAGAGTTGCCTACGCAACTAAGGTATTACTTGAATGGGAAAGACTGAGGAAATTTTGTTGAGAGGCTCTGATTTAGGCTTGAGGTTTCTTACAAACCTGAAAATATTCAGACTTGGGACCCACAGCTTGTCCCAGAGGGACTAAAGCTCGGGACCTGTGGCAAGGAACATAATTCTTGACTACCGATGCCTATCAATTTTATGTGATATACATAAAATGAATTATAGTGAGTCCAAAGCAACAATAAATGTAATATGGATTGTAATTTAAAAACATAATCTGAAAAGCATTACAATGTGTTAAGGTAAATGAAGATATAATAGACATATCAAAATCAATATATTATTAAAATAGATGTCTAGTTCAAATGGGTACATACGTATCTTAAGAATGTATCATAAGTAATGCCACGAGTGATTTCCAAATTATCGATAAATTCACGACTCACGAAGTGAGGAGTGAATTTATCTAGAGAATTTGGAAATCAAGAGTGGCATTTGTTAGAACTATTTAACGAATAAAATTAAGCTGTTTACTCACAAATCATTATTTAACTATAGTTATTTTAAAATATTTATATATTTAATGTAAACGGCGATGTTTACAAATGAGAAACGATAGGTACGCTTCTACTGCTTCTTTTGTTTATCACTGCAACCAGATCATACTATTTATTGCCAAAGGAACGCAATATTGTAAGGAGGAGCTTTCTTAATATGGTATTTATAACACTGATAAATATTTGGTGAAACACGACTCTGATTGGTTGTAAAACAGAAATCATTGAAACGTGATTGGTCATTGACTCCCATTTGGGGCATGAGTTAAATAGTCATAGGTATTTGTTAGGACTATTTAACGAATAAAATTAAGTTGTTACTCACAAATCATTATTTAAATATAGTCATTTTAAATATTTATATATTTAATGTAAACGGCGATGTCTGAGAACAAATGAGAAACGTTTATTTTGTTTCATTTGTTCATCAGTGCAACCAGATCATATTATTTATTGCCAAAGGATCGCAGTATTGCAAGGATGCACCCTAGTGGAGAAAAAATGAAACATCAAACTGTTTATAACCACATTATGGTTATTAATTAATTTATGATGTCCTATGATGTAAATAGGTGAATTATATTTTCTGGAACGTAAATATCTAGGAAATAATACGTTTAAGAAAGTGCAAACAGTTTTCTTTTTTGTGGTATAATCAATTGTTACAAATGTTTTTCTGTTATATCCCGCAAGCACTTTCTCGTTACATTCGTGCACTATATATACAATCTGGCAGCCACAAGCATTCTAGAATTCTTATATCTTAATATATAAATTGTTATATTCAACGTATTTCTTAGACAGTCGGTCACTGCAAAAATAATGGTCTGACCTACTCAGAATGTTAAAAATGAGTAGCTTGATTTTAAAGCGATAACATTAAATTGATAAAATCGAGGTGAAAAAACGACTGTGATTGGTTTGTAAATCAAAATTCATTGAAATGTGATTGGTCATTGACTCCCATTTGGGGCATGAGTTAAATAGTCACCTCTAAATGACTCCTCCAAGGATGTTACTAATCACCAGCACTTTCAAAATTTATTTGGATGTAGGTTTAAAACTTCGGTCTAGAAAATGTCAGATCACGTGAATTCACGTTGAAAATTATTACTTACATAATATCTTAATTGCAGTTGATCAAGTCGTTATTAACACAAAATATAGATGATGCACATCATGGATAATTAAAAATTAATCGAGGTATACGAAAAATGGGGATTACAAATTAAACATCTTAAGAGGATGGCATCTGATAGAAACCCTAAGAAGATCTTGGAGTGGAAAGTAGATGGGAAAGGAAGGAAGAGAAGATCAAGAGAAGGTTTGGTTAGATGCATTATGTGAAAAGAAGTGTGACTGAACTGGGACCTAGAGATGGGGATGTTCAGGACCGATACAACTGAAGAAGGCGAATCTCTTGTTGTACTATAGATAATTAAAACAAGTCACCACTTTGCACTTCAAAGATTTATTCAATTATCCTCACAAGGCTGAGTGGACGTTTTTGAGGATCCTGTAAGGTTTTATTGTACAGCCGGGAATCTAAACCGGAATCTTGACGTTACGCCACAAGTTGCGGTCTTTAAAAGATTTTTGGAAGTTTGTCCGATTTCCATTTTATATGAATGCAACAAACCTCAGTTTTAAAATAAAGGTAAAGTGATTATACTACAAGCCTCTGGAGAGCCTAGGGTAACAGAAGATTAAGGCTGTTTTCAGACCATCGGCACGAGATGTCGGCCCTGGGTGACGGCCGCCTTTACCCTCAGAACAATCTTCTGTTACTAATTTCCGTTAGTGGCTGAGGCGATACCGGGGCCATGGAGCCGCCAGAAATTTTTGAGCAGTTTAAGATCCTGATCCTACGGGGACTCGAATCTCCGACCTTCCAACTTGCAGCTTATTTCCTTTAATCAACTATGATACGGCCTAGTTCCAGTAAAAGGTACAACCCAGACCTGTTAAAACTTGCTCATTAGGTATGCGAAGACGACCTCCCTCCTACCCGCATCAGGTGCACTCCCAATGAAAAAACCCAACTGAAAGTGAGTAGCAGTGTCTTACCTTGTCAGCCTATTTGACGTAAGAGTTGAATAGAAGGGGCTGGGCGTCTTTTCACACCTAGTGAGCACTTATTATGGAGCTGGTGTAGTAGTAGTAGTAGTAGTAGTAGTAGTAGTAGTAGTAGTAGTATTACCCGTTTAAGGAGTAAGTGCAGTTCTTGACGGAGGGCACTGCTGTCGTGTTTATGCAGAATAGAACACGTGACACTGCTATATTGTAATGCAGAGGGGGATGGGACGTGGGACGCTGACAGTAATACACTGCCTTATATGACGTCACGTGTAAGAACAAATAGAGCTTCGTAATTCCTCCGCCTGCAGAGATATTTTGAATGACTAATAGTAGTAGTAGTAGTAGTGGTGGTGGTGGTGGTGGGTGGTGGTGTAGTAGTAGAGCAACAGCAGTGCTGTCATTCCTCTTGGTAACATGGGGCCTTCGTGAAACCACGCCACCAGACTCTTTTTTGCCAAATTCCCGACTTTATTCCAACTTCTTTCCTTGTTGTTCAATTACTATTGCCACTGTGCTTCGCCATGTAATTGTTGGTCTTCCTTTTCCATCATGCCATTTAACACCAACATACATAACAATGATCGGACCTGTTATAAGCCGATATAGTTGAATTATTGTGCAGTCTTAGTTTTCAACCATCTTAGTTTTTACCTTTGTTTGTCTGAAGTATCTCTGGATTTATTAAACCAGATAAACTGAATAGAATGGTTTCCTCTAACGAAGCAGGTAAGTTGAATAAAAGTAGATTACAGTGGTTACATTGGTTTTTTGTTTATCATTATTAATAAGCTGATAAATAATTGTGGTTATATGTTTTAACAAACCAACCAGGTAAGCTTTAGAAAATTGTGGTTATTGTAGTTTGTGAACGCCCTATGGACGGAGCGAGACGAAGTTCCCACACTTCCGTGTAATTTAGGACGGTGTACGACCTACGCAATCGTGGTTTGTAAAGCAAACTTCCATAATATAATCCAAGTGGCAGACCAAGGCATTTTCCATTATCTCCACACGAGGAACTCTCACCACATGTGCCATTTGTGCTTCTCTTCAAATAAATTCCTTTATGGGAAAACAACATCAACTGACAGATTGGTTCCTAATAAAATAAAATTACACAAACACACATGGTCAGAATTATTAGTCCAACTTCGGAACTAATTCACTCACACTATCGAACACATAGGTTCATGCGTCGCGCGGGCATAAGCTCTCCACTCATCCCTATCCTGAGCTAATGTTTTTCAATCATCCCCTGTAAAATATAAATCCTAAATCATTGTTAATATTATTCTCCCACCTCATTTTTAGTCTATCAGCTGGGCGCTTTCCCTAAGGTTTTCTTTTCAAGCAGCTCCCATGCCCCTCTTTCATTTCCCCATTAGTTCCACATGTCCTGCATATCGCAGTCAACGAAACTCTCATCATCATCATCATCATCAACAACAAGGATTAGGCCCAATGGCCTGTTCCGATCTCATTATAGGTCGAATTGGTCCTTCCATCTCTTCAATGGTCTTCCCAACATTCTTCTCCCTTTTGGTTTATAATTATACATTCTTCTTGGTATGCACTGTTCATTCATTCGTAATACGTGGTGAAGATAAGCATTTTGGTAATATTTTATTCTTTCACAGAGATTAAATATATTAAGTTCTGTTCTTACATCTTCGTTTCAACGAAACTTAAGTGTTATTATATCCGGTTTCGTACAAATATCTCTTAGCTCGCTGTTATAGAGTCTTCTCCATTCGCTTGTTCATCTCTCTTTGGTCCAAACATTTTCCTAAGAACTTTATTCTCAAATATTAATATTTTCCCCTTCCTTAAAGTAAGAGTCCATGTTTCGCATCATAGCCTATAACATAACATTGAGAATAACAGTTATATATTTTCAGTTTAACTTTTTTTTAGAGAAGTTGGGACAAGAATCCTTGTAATACATAATAGCATGCGTTTTCAGAATAGATCTTATGCATATCACTCCTATTTGAAGGCTAATTATTGTTCGTGGGTATTTTAATTCAGGCATTTATTCAAAATTTCCCTCATTTGTCAAGAACTGCCAATTTCCATACAGATAAACAATCTCACAAACAATAGCTGCCGAATTTTGGATGTTGGTACTAAAAGATTCAGTCTTCCTACTAAGGTTTTGGCATGCAATGGTTAATACTCCCTTTGTTGGATAAAATTTAAAATAACGTAAAATCAAGATTATATTAAAATAGATTATGTAAGTTTTGTAATACTGTAATTAGTCCAGTTTGTGAAACCGTCCCTAAGGGGTATTCGTAAAAGGTAGAATTACAGTGAATAGATATAGCTGTTTGTTGTGAAGCATGATTTACAAGAAGTGGTGACGTTTGGTAGGAGGGTGAACTCCACCCACCGAGCTATCCATCATACTCTACCCTGTGTTTAACATAACAGCACATTAATACACGCACAATCTGCATTTTACACAATCACATCACTGTGAGCACACTTGTTTGTGTATAAACTCATTCATTTCCAGAATTTTATTTTGTTTGGATTAGCTTAATTAATGCATAGATTATGAGCATTTACTAATACACAAAATATAACATGAAAATCTCAACAAATAAACCCAAAACAATGACAATATCCAAGGACCCACGACGTGTGAAATTAGAAATAGAAGGGAAAAGTATGAAACAGGTCATGAAATTAAAATATTTAGCAATAGAAATTAATAGCAGCAACAGAATAACAGATGAAATCCTCCATCAAGCAAATAATGCAAACAAAATATTGGGATTTTTGAACAATACTGTTTGGAGAAATAAAAATTTAAGAATAGATACAAAAGTAAGAATTTACAAATATGTCGTAAGACCAGTTCTAACATATGGTTGTGAATGCCGAACAGAAACTCAAAAAACAAAACAAATCAACGAAACACCGAATTGAAAGTTTTAAGGAAAATCGTAGGAAAATCGCCGAGAGAGAAAATTCGCAGTTCTGTCATTAGAGAAGATTGTGGAAATTGAACCTATAAACACTGGATAAATGATAGAAGACTAAATTGGAACGATCACATAGATAGAATGGAGAACAGTAGATTAGTGAAGAAAGTTCGTGACTGGACACCTCAGCAGAAAAAGTCATTTAGGAAGACCACAACTATTATGGAATGACATCACCATACCCCGGACCAGTAATGAATGAACACGAAACAAGCTGCCAGCTTTCATGCGTAGAGGAAGAAGAAGAAGAAGACACAAATTGAATTAATGAGAGCATAAACTTACACATTTGTGAAAGTTGCATAGCTTATAAGGACGGATTAGGTATACTGGAATATGCGTCTTGTGTCTGTAAGAATAGAAAATTACTCCATTCCCACTCCTCTCTTAAAATTGTGCACTGTAAAGTGAAATATTACCAAACGTGTATTAATTACTATTCCTTAACGATTTTATCGAAAGGAAATAATCTAAATATTCTGCATACTTAAATCGTCAAGACAATCTGCACGGTCTGTTCATCGTCTAATACAATTCCAGATTAGCAACGAACGATATTCCACCGCTGTGGTCTCGAGGTAGCGTGCTGCCTTGCCACGCAGAGGGTTCGATTCCCGGTCGAGACAGGCTCTTGGGTGAGATTTTTTCGGGATTTTTCCTCGCCTGTAAGACAAATTCCAGTAAACATAGGGTCCAATGGTCCCCGAAAATCATCCGGCCATCGTCATCATCATTTCACAGTGTGGAAAGCAGCAGGAAGCTACCACACCTATAATCCTCTAGTAAAGCTGCAAAGCATAGCATGAAAATGCTATGATTGCAGCGAAAGACCTACCCTCGGGCAGAACACTATAGATAAAATGAAAAATAATTTACAACTTACTTTACATTATTAATATAAAATTATAGAATATTCACCTGAAAGGTCCGTCTCCTCAACTTAATTAATCATTTAACTGTAGCGCTTTCGGGACTTGTCCCATCATCGGCAGGATTCAAAACTGGTGTTTCACTGAAGATCTGGTAGAGGGGGTTGCATGTATTGGGTTCGTTTTCGTTTATCAGGCTGTCGTTGTGAGCTGCTTTCATGATTTCCATCTCTTCGAGTACGTTTATCTTCGCTGGATTATTTTATCTGTGCATTACTGTTAGGGTGCTTTCAATATTTAATATGCGATGTCCTTCATGGATAACGTGTTTTGCATAGCTTGATTTCCCTTCTGCGTGAATGATGATGGGACAAGTCCCGAAAGCGCTACAGTTAAATGATTAATTAAGTTGGGGAAACGGACCTTTCAGGTGAATATTATATAATTTTATATTAATTTTGAATAAACCTCAACGGAACACATCATGAATCTTATAAAAGTTGATTACTTTACATTGCCTCAATATATTTTGTATATTTTATTTCAATGTATTGTTATATTTTGTTATTTTTCATCAAATGTTGACAACGGGAAGCATTAAAAGGACCAATGGTTTATAACTAAACTGTTATCAGATAAAAGGGAACAGTCTTAGCAGTCATACCACCTTTAAAAATGGGGCCACAACTACGTAACTTTCGAGTAATTAATTAGATTTGGTTTAGGCGAGACCTGACGTTTGGTCTTGTTTAGAGCTAGCATTTACCGTTCTACGTTCACTATCCCGTCTGCTTTCGTAGAGCGTCCAGCTGGGAACATGAAGGCTCGGGTTCATTACCTACTTATAATCAGTTATAAATCTTGTTAATTACTGTTGTCACGTACATTAATTTGTAAAATACAGTTTTTCTTTTTGTCTGATTATATTATTTATATAATTTTCCAGGTTTGACACAGATAATTAAAAAGCTAAATTAGGAACATATGTTTAATTGGTACTCGAGGTAGAATTTCTTCAAATTCCCAATGAAAGTCTGACATCATCCCACATTTTTGTTTTATACTGGGTCATGAATATCAAATACAATTTTAACAGATATTTTTCGTCTGACACTGTGGAATCCCTATCTGAAATGATTATCAACTCTCAAAAACCAGGAAAATTGTTTTGATTTAATTAATTTACACCCCGTTAGCTGACTACTGCGCTGACCAATATAACTAATTAACTCACTGGCACTATCGAACCCGAAGGTTCATGGCCGCGCGGACATAAGCTCCCCATACATCTCTATCCTGAGCTAATGCTTTCCAATAATTTCCTGTATAATCTACTTCCGTCAAATCATAGTTGATGCTATTCTCCCACCTCATTCTTGGTCTACCAACTGGACGTTTTCCCTCGTTTTCCTACAAGAAGCTTCCATGCACGCCTTTCATTCCCCATTCGTGCCACATGTCCTGTCCAACGCAGTCTACGAGACTTAACTGTTCTTATATCTGGCTTCCTATAAAGACCATGCAGTTCACTGTTATGTAGTATTCTCCATTCACCTGTCTGTTCATCTCTCTTTGGTCAAAAAATAACATAAATTATTTTAAAAATTAGCATTAATTCTTGTTTACTGTAGTCAAACAAGTAAAGGCTAAGATGCGTTACTCTTTGCAGACCGGAGAGACCCACGAGGGACAAGAAAGGAATTTCAAATATTGCCTAACGCCACGAGACGGAGGTAGAGTGGTTAGCCCTAAACTCCAGGAACATTACTGTTGCTACATATAAGTTGAGTCGTTTCCACGATTACCTAATATGGATAAAAATCTCCCAATTCGGATACTCTAATCTATAGTCAAGCCCCGCGCCACAGACGAGTTGATCGGGTCTTCATAGGGGGAGAAATTTTCTAATTGAATTTGAGACCAGTATGAGACAAGTGCCCACCTAACATCGTGGGGAATTTTGATAGCAACAATATAACGGCTCCAGGTTCATATAACCAGCTATAACAACTGGGGGACTCGAGATGCTGATCACATGATGACCGACTGGCTGGATGATTGTCTACATCTGTGTTTAACACATGTGGATGTGAGGCAAGTAGCCGGCTGGTAGGCCAAGGGCCTTATAGGTCTGTCGCGTCATAGAGTTGTTAATATGTAGTCAAACCTCTACCTGCTGAGATATAGGCCTAAAATCAGTAGGAATGTCATTAGGGAAATTCTGTAATAACACAACGTTATAATTTGCTTTATGGCGTGGAAACGAGCGCGCACAGCATATCTACACAAATTCTCTCGTTTTCATACCCATTAAACACTAGATAAATGCATTTAATGGTTTGGCAAATGCTACCGCCCAATATTAATCCATGTACCAGGCAATTATCCAAATAAGTCTGCAGATCCAATTAAAATGCTATGAACATTACAAATCCAATTACAAACAGAAATAACATTGCATGTAAATAATAGGTGTATATACAGAGTGATTTCGATTTGTATGGATGTGAAACTTGGGCTCCAGTGAAAAGACAGAAGGATAGAATACAGACGGCAGAGATGCGGTTCCTAAGACAAGTAAAAGGATGTACAAGACTTGATAGAATAAGAAATGAGGATATAAGAGAAGAATTGAAAGTACAGCCTTTATTGGAAAAGTCACGAATTACAGACAGAAATGGATTGATCACATGGATGGAATGAGTAAGGAGAGATATCCATTGTTAGCCAGGAACTATCAAGCAAGAGGAAGGCGTGATGTTGGAAGACCTAGAAGACGTTGGGCTGATGCAATATGAAGTCGGAACGGGCAATTGCCTAATCCCTGGAGTGATGATGATGATGATGATTTCGAAGTTCTTGTGAATGCTACATAATGAAAGACGGCATCAATCGATCAATCATATGCACTCGCAAGAAATTGTTTCTGATCTAATTCATAAACAAATATAAATATATGTAACGAATTTTGTAAGACAATAAAGTTTCAAAGCTTCCAATTTTACATACCAGTGCCGACATGACGATCTCAATAGTGGATTTCCTCAGTCGTAAATGCAAATGATATGTTGGAATTTCACTAACACGATCCATTCCACCAATAATCTTCGTTTTCATTACTTTTAAAATTCATGGTAAACCACCAATGAGGTTATCGATTAAAATATTAAAATTATAAAATCCGTACCTTTGTATCAGTCGCCCCCCTTCTCAACTAAAACAAACTCCTGTTTATGAAACATTGTCAAACATTAAATAATGTAGACATGTCACAAGACAGTCTTACATCATCAACATCTACAATGGTACTGTCACAAGACAGTCTTACATCATCAACATCTACAATGGTACTGTCACAAGACAGTCTTACATCATCAACATCTACAATGGTACTGTCACAAGACAGTCTTACATCATCAACATCTACAATGGTACTGTCACAAGACAGTCTTACATCATCAACATCTACAATGGTACTGTCACAAGACAGTCTTACATCATCAACATCTACAATGGTACTGTCACAAGACAGTCTTACATCATCAACATCTACAATGGTACTGTTTTTAATGTTTGACGATAAATTTGTTTTAGTTGAGGACGACTGATACAACAGTACAAATTTTATATTTTAATCTTCATTTTATAACAAAGAAAAAAAGTAGGCCTACCTCTTTACTGGAAACCAGATAAAAAATAACAGAGTCTCAATGTCTTACTTTAAGGGAGGAAAGGAGATTACAAGTATTTGAGAATAAAGTTCTTAGGAACATTTTAGCCTTTGCGCAGAGCTGCGGGACTTGCGCTGGTTCGAGTCTCCGTGGGGGAAGAAATTTTCTCATGGTATTTCGGCCAGTATGGGACCGGTGCCCACCCAGCATCGTGAGGCAATTGGTAGCTACAATAAGTAGCGGCTCCAGGTTGAGGAACCAGCTATAACGGCTGGGGGACTCGACATGCTAACCACATGTCACCCCTACACTGGCTGTTGATCATCTACCTCTGTGATTGACACATGTGGATGTGAAGGGCCAGCAGCGGCTGGTAAAAGGGCAAACCGCTGAAAAGTGGAAAGACCCTCAATCGGAGGAACATTTTTGGACCAAAGAGAGATGAATAGACAGGTGAATGGAGAAGACTTCATAATAGTGAACTACATGGTCTTTATAGGAAGCAAGATATAATAAGAACAGTTAAGTCTCGTAGACTGCGATGAGCAGGACATGTGGCACGAATGGGGAATATAAGACGTGCATGGAAGCTTTTTGTAGGAAACCAGAGGGAAAACACCCAGTTGTAGACCAATAATGAGTGGGAGAAAATAATCATGATTAGAGGCAGGTGAATTATACAGGCTATGATTGTAAAGTATTAGCTCAAGATAGGGATGAACTTATAATGCTTGATTAATAAATTATTTTAAGGATGCTTCCGAAGTATAAACATTATGATTTAAGATAAGAGGTGTAAACGAAAATAAATCGATTTTTAACCGCATCATAATTAATATTTATAATATTTGAATGAATTAATAAACTCGATATATATTTGCGCGGTCATGAACATTCGGGTTCGATAGCGCTAGTAGTTCGTTGTAAAAAAAGTTCCAGCAATGAATGTAAATTGAATAGGTCTGAGTAAGAAGGAAATGTTCCATAATATGTAATTTTGAAGAAAAGCATTGTGAAGACTGAACTGATTACTTTATCAAAAAAGGTTCACGGTCGTGAAGTTACGCTACAACTTTACGTCGGTAATCGTAAACACTAAGTTTTATTACCGGTTACTAGCAAACATCAGGCGTGCGCTCCTACGCCTAAATAAATTAAATGTGTTTTTATCTTTAGTTGTAGAAGTTAAAATCAAAGGTTAATGAAATTGTATGGTATACATTGCGACGAAGCAAACATGGTGCTGGCGGTAGCAAGAGTCAATTTTTAATTTCGAATTTCAGGTAAACTCCCTGTTCTAAAGGTCGGATTTCGCTAATTTTTGGATAATGCCTACATCGGTTTATTTTAATGCAATATACTGAATTTCGTCGTGAAACATTTAAAATTGCGACCGCTAGATTTTTAAATTTTTATTTCAGGTGTACTCCTACACCTAATGGTTTTAGGAAATAATAGATGGTGATTAAACACTCCTTGCACGATTCAAAATTTAAAGTTAATCGAGTTTTACGAGCACAAACACATTCGGACTGAATTGTTGTGTATAAAATGATATATAACCATCAAACTTTCAGTTTAAAACGTGCAAAATGTGGTATTTTCCTTCTTGCTCGCACTCACGTAATTTAATTTAGTGAATGGTTTCGCACTAAATGGGAACAATGTTGTGAAACACTCAGTGCCACTGTTTATGTTTTGCTTGGGTATTCTCACATTAAAACAAGACAGAATGTTTTCTGCTGAATTCCACACGGCTACAAAACACGTATAAAAATGGCACATAATTCAAAACAACATTATGCTAACTTATTAATGTAGCGATAAATGACTTTTAAAAAATTACAGGTATTCTTCCAATGATTCATTACCTTCAAAAGCAATTATCTGCCATAGCGAGGATTCTTTTGATCATGCGCATTACATATTCTGCCAAAGAAGCAAACTACGTTACGCGTACCATTTGGTCATTTTAATATTGTACTTTGACGTGCGCAACAAGTTTTCTTGTTCTTCTTTTTCCTCGCTGTCATTTCACACAAAATTTGTTACCTAATATTATATAACATTTTTTCTTGCCGTGTCACGCATTTCTGGATTTCATTCATACGTGCTACATATTTTTGCAATGCTCTATTTATTTATATTTAGGTCTGTAGTTTGTCTTTCAAAATTCTACATTAGAAAGATTTTCCTCATTTAAATTCCAAAATAACTTCTCAAAATCCTTTAACCATTTCATACACAATCATTTTCTTATATTTTTGACTGAAAAAAAAAATCGTTATATATATGAGGCAAAACTGATCATGTAAAATTATGTTTTTGATGTTCCTTAATTTTCAAATTTTAAGGGAATGTTGGTCCTCTGAAAGCCATCTTCCATGGATAGAAGTTAAATCCTTCACTGTAATTGCTTTTGAAAATAAATATATTCTTAAAACTTGATGCAATTGTTAAATTACAGGTCACCATCATCATCATGAATACATTTAGCTTTAGGTCGTTTGAGCTTCTTTCTATGAGATCTCAACATTTGGTTCGTCAGTCCATCTTAATTGTCTTACTTTACCTCGACGTCAGTGCCTATTATTACTTATGGATCCGAAACACGGACAGTGACAACACAACAATCTGCCAGAATACAAGCTGCTGAAATGAGATTCCTCAGACCAATAGCAGGATATCAAAGAAAACAGACAAAAAAACATAACACAGAAATAAGACAACTAAAAGTAGAGGAATTAAACACAACAATAGAGAAATACAGAACAAACTGGAAAGAACACTTGGCAAGGATGACTGAGAATAGAATACCAAAAGAAGCATACAGCTATTCACCACGAGGAAGAAGTACTTTGGGAAGACCAAAGAAAAGATGGAAAGAACAGCAAACTGGAACCGGAAGAGGCTAGAATAAGCCTAAACCGTGAAGAAGAAGAAGATCCCAATGCTAATTTAGGATTTTTTTTTTATATTTTGTAACCAATTGCTTTGATAATTCTTAATTTTTTAAACTGTATTTTGAGCTTTTAGTGTATCGTGTATATCTGTGTTTTTTTGCTTGTCCAATTTTGTGTAACCTATGGGGCGGACGTAAAAATCACATCTATGGCGGTTTCAATCTTGATTTGATTTTAGAATTTATTATCCAATTTTTACTGCCATATTTCAGTTCTGAATTTTCGGTTCCGTTGTGTAATCTTAGTTTGATTGCGGTTGGCATTTGTTTACTAAAATTTACTTTTATGACTCCCATTTATTGCAGTATATTTTTGTAACTTTATCTCTGTGTCATTTATTGTATCAGATGTTAGGTGACCGGGGTAATTAAATTCAGAAACTTGTTCTATGAATTTTCCATCTAATTCTATTTTAACTCTTCGTAAGTGTTTTCGAAAATTACAAGCAATAGGCTAATTATTAGGAAAATCAAATTTTAAATCATGTCCATTACAGAGGCCATTAAAGAGTTAAAGTGACATATTTGAAAGAGACAAACTTTACAAATACAGAGTAATAATAAATTTATATTGACGTTTTCAAATTGATAAGAACGGTAAAATGATAACTTTTCCAGAAGGGAATAATTCGGGAATACATGTTTTGCCCACCTTCAAATTTGTTTACAATATTATTGAATCGTAATACAGTTACTAACAGTAGGATTGTTTTACTGAGGACAAGAACAAGGTAAACAGTAGTGTTGCTATTGAGTTATTCTCACGTACGCCACTCCTACTGATAGTTCTTTGCTGTTTACACATAGTCGGGACTTGCAGTTGTCATTCTATTACTTTTTGATGAACTTATGCTAAAAAGTATGTAACCTACTAACCATTAGATTAAAGTAGATGTAATAACTGTGCTTTTCTGAGCAAAGGGCACAACCTTCCACAGTACACGCCTTCATTGATTCATTTGTGCAATGTTTCATTTTTTTCACAATAGTATGACTTATAACATACGTATGGAAATGATTCATATGGTGCTTACGTATTGATATTCGGATGACAAAGACAGAACCGCAGATCATGCGCGTCAATTATCTACTGCCAATATATTGGTCTACCCTGTAATCAAGTTTAGAGTCGCCAATTCAAAAACTTTTGTAATTAGTAAAGAATTCGATGTAATTATTGGATTGACGAGATTTATTCATATGATATGAATTTATGACCATTAGCATATCAGAAATGTTGTCATACTTTGACGAATACAAGATCCCAGCTCTACATTTTCAGATAATAGAAGCCCTTTTGAAAAATTATCAGTTTGACATCCCACAAACATGCGAACCATTAGTGACCCTAAATTCGAAAATAAGTTGTAGTGCTTTATTAATATAAAAGTGAAGTGATCCCACTATAGGCCATAGCAGACCCTTGGGGTAGTAGGAGGTTAAGGCACCCACTCTTTTCTAGACAATCGGCACTTGATGTCAGCCGGGTTGTCAACCCTGCTTGATGGCCGCCTTTACCCCCAGAACAAGTGTCTGATACTTATTTCACTTAAAGGCTGAGTCGAACTCAGGGCCATAGTGACACCAGAAGGTTTGGGTCAGATTAAAAATCCTGATCCCACCGGGATTCCAACCCTTGACATTTCGGTTTGTAGCTTATTGCCTTGGTGTGCCCCGAATAATACAAAATAGGGCTAAACTTATTGGTTGGAATTAAAAATAGTGTTAAAAAGGAGTGTTAAGACAGACACATGCACACACAAAGTGAGCAATATAATGAGCGAGTGAGTGAATGAGTGAATGAGCGAGTGAATGAGTGAGCGAGTGAATGAGTAAGCGAATGACTGAGTGAGCGGGTGAATGAGTGAGCGGGTGAATGGGGTGAGTGGTGATGACTGAGTGAGCGAGTGAATGAGTGATTGAGTAATTGAGTGAGCGAGTGAATGAGTGGAGTGAGCTGAGTGCGAGTGATAGAGTGAGCGAGTGAATGAGAGAGGCGAGTCGTAATGAGTTGAGCGAATGAATGAATGAGCGATGTTGATGAAGTGAGGGAGTGAGTGAATGGGCGCGACGAGAGAGATAAAAATTGGGGGGACGAAAAAACCAAGAACACAAATATGACAAATATTATATTTTAAAACGAGGGAGAAGAAATACTGGAGCCAAGGCAGACTGAACTAATGTCATGGTTTTGCTCGAGCGCAATATCTTCAACCTTAATTTCAGTTTCAAAACCAGATTTCACCACTTCCCACATCAAGTAGCTACTCAATTGCCATTACGAGAGTAAGTAAGTCGACGTTCTAGATTTATACAAGAAAATGTTTCTATGGTCTAGTAGAGGAATCGAACTTGGGCTCTGGAAATACTAGACAGGTTAACGCGTGATCAGAGAGGCGGACTCGAATAAAATACATAGAACCTATAACAACTTAATTGAGAGAGAGGAATAACTAGGAGAGAGGACGTGGAAAATAATAACAGGAGAATGATAAATAAAGAATTTGTTCTTCTCTTTATTAAAGAGAAAGCTTAAATTAATTAAGGAGGAGGATAAAAGAGAAAGACTAGGAATGCTAGTTTCAAATAATTCATTAGTTATAATTTTGAGATCCAGCCCACGTGAGTTTTAAATTTAAACAAATAAGGAAGGCGATGCTCATAACAGACAAAAAAATGAAGGAATTCTGGTTGAAAGGTAAAGCTTATACAGTAATAGAGCGGGTGCCGACACACAGATACCCTTCTTTTTCAAAAGGGGGCGTAATGGGTTGGTGTTTGAATGCTGGCCTCATGGCTTATTACAAGAACAAAGCCCCTGGCACCAGTCTTAGCCAACTCTATCATTTTACCACACCGTTCAATTATTTTTTAGCTGTTTCTACATACTTCCATTTTACATGTTATCAAATTAAGTTTACAGTAATTATTATTTTATTTATATACAGATTTTCAATATTTACCATCTTTCCGTGCCTAAAGTTTTGTTTTCCTTCTCCACTTGTCCCTATCCATCCACTCCATGTTCTCCAATCCTCTTGTTCTCATCCCAGTTTTTATTTCTTACATCCATGAGTTTCGAGTCTTCCTTTCTTTCTTTTCCAGGTGGATGTGCTTTTGGGTAACCCTTATATTGCATAGCAATTTAGTTGTTATATTTTGATAATCTACTATTGAATAATAATAATAATTATAATAATAATAAAATAATAATAATATGATATAATAATAATAATAATAAAATAATGATAATAAAATGATAATAATAATGCGTACTAATAATGATAATAATAATGGTAATAATGATAATAATAATGGTAATAATGAAATAATAAGGTAATAATGCTAATAATAATGGTAATAATAAACTAATAATGGTAATAATGATAATAATAATGTAATACTGCTATAATATGGTAATAATGATAATAATATGGTAATAATGATAATAATAATGGTACTAATGACATAATAATGAATAATAAAATAATGGTAATCATCATAATAATTGGTAATAATGATGATAATAATAATGGTAATAATGATAATATAATGTTAAAATAATAATGGTAATATAATAATAAAATGGTAATATGATGGATATAATAATACTATATTGGTAATAATAATATAATAATAATAATGGTATAATAATATAATAATGTAATAATAATGGTAATAATAATAATGGTAATAAGTAATAATGGTAATGATTAATAATAATGGTAATAATAATAATAATGGTAATAATAATAAAATGGTAATAATAATAATAATGGTTATAATAATAATAATGGTAATAATAATAATAATGGTAATAATAATAATAATAATGGTAAAAATAATAATAATAATGGTTAATAATTAATAATACTGGTAATAATAATAAATAATCCGAAAATGGGACCGTGAGCAGAGAGCATCCATTAATAGTAATCAGTAGAAATTGATTTTTTTTTGGAGGCGATCAGCACGAATTTCAATATGGGATAAAATTAAAAAAATTATGCAGGTCGAAAGAGGGGGGGATAGAAGAAAGGCATTTGAGTGGTGTGGACATCTTATATAAATGAAAGAAGATAGAATGGCAAAGATGGTTCTTAAATGGGAGGCTACAGAAAGAAAAGGAAGAGACCAAGAGAACGTTGGATAGATGGAGTAAGAAGAAATGTGAAAGTAAGTTGTCTTAGTGAAGAAGATGCATTAGACGGAGATCTGGCGACAAATCACTTTGGAATAAAGTAGAACCGCTGAAGAGTGGATGATGATGATGATGATGATGATAATAATAATAATATCATGAAGAGTCAATTTTTATGCGTGAAATCGGGTGAGCTTATTATGTAGTTTTTAGAGCTGAATTCAACGATGTAGATAGTTTTTCTCTAGCGCTCTTAGTTTAAAAAATAAAGTATGTTTTCAGATTAAGCGCTGGCTATAAATGCTAATAATACTTTTAAATTGATTGACTCAGTACAGAAGGGCTAATAGCTGTGATAAAATTTACTCTTATTTTTATTAATTTACTGTTTTTGTCAGTAAGCGACATGGTGTGATGAAAATTTTACCTTCCATAATTTCTTGTTTTTGTGCATCCTAAAATTAAATAAAGATAGCATTTTACAAATGTTTTATCTATTCATTTTTAAACCCTTTATATATCGTACGTCAGCAATATTTTTCTTAAGTGCTCTTGCATTCAATCTGTCACCACTTTATATCCTTTTTTACGGTTGTATTATGTTTATCTGAAAGTGGATACCAGCTTAGAGATTCACCGATAGCAGAATCAATGATTTGTAAGATTTGCTAGTGAAGAATTGTGTAGGTGCGTATAAATTAGTAATATACAGTAGCTAGGTAAAGTGTATAATATAACAGTTATCTAATATAAAAGTATATTAATTAAAGTACTAAAACAATAAATGTGTCGAGAAAATACATTAACAATGAAGATAACTTTTATTAATCTATTCATTTATGCTAATAATGTAGTATTATTAGGTAATAGCGAAGGGATACTAAGGGCCAGCACGGACACTCTATTGAGTATCACTAATAACTTGTGACTGGACGTAAACATCAATAAAACTGAATATATGGTTACACATATAAATTCATTATATAATGGGAATGGACAGATAATGACAAATTTAGGAAATTAAAAAAAAATGCCTGAATTCAAATCCTTAGAAACAATAATTACAAACTGGAATCAGATGCATATAGAAACTAAATATAGGCTTAATTCTGGACATGCATGTTATGCATTACAGTATAGGGATTTTTGTCATCCCATCTCCTCTCAAAAAAATCTTAAAATTAAAATATATAAAACTTTTATTCTCCCAGTTATATTATATGGATGTGAAACATGGACCTTTTACTTTAAAGAAGGACACAAGCTATTTTTGTATTTGCGAATAAATTTCTTAGGAAAATTTTTGGACCAAACAAAGAAAAACAGATAGGCGAATGGAGAAGACTACATAATAGTGTGCTATATTATCCTTACAGGTAATCAGATATAACAACAACAGTCAAATCTCGAACAGGGCATGTGGCACGAATGTGAAAGAGAGACATGGGAATTTTCTGTTGGAAAACCAGAAGGAAAACGTGCAGTTGATAGACCAATAATTGGTTAAGAGAATAACATTAACCATGATTTCAGGGAAGTAGATAATACAGGGGATGATATAAAACATTAGCTCAGGATAGGGATTTACAGATAATTTATGTCCGTGCGGCAATGAACTTCTGAGTTTGATAGAGCCAGTGATTTAGTAGTTAGCGGTAGTGAGCATAAAATTAAGTCTAAATTAATCCGGGCTAAATTCTAACATTTTGACATAAAAATATGGCCTCCCTAAAAGAATTTTGTGTTTAGTAAGGTTAGGGTGAGATATTACTTTTGTTAGTATTTTAAGTTTAAGACTATCACGGAGTCTATCCTGAAAACAATTAAAATCAATTAAGAAACAATAGAACTACGCTAAAAACGATAGTTTACGGGACTGAACGAAAACAAGATGAATAGTAAAATTATTAAACTAGATGTTTTCTGGAAAATCACCTCTTCTCTTTAGAGGAAGCACCTTGTTTAGGTGGATTATAAAAACAAAGCCCTAAAAACATTCCACCAATTTCGGACGAAATTGAACTCTAGAAAATTCGTATCCCAGACAAGCCTGCTGACTTGAGATCATCAAGGTCGATATCTCTAATTCATTTAGAGCCCGATGTGTGTAGCAGCACAGGATTTAAATGCACATTACTTTAACATCAGGAAGTGTGTGTAATAGGAGGGGAGGGGGTCAAAAATAATGAAGGATGACACTCCATGGCCTGCAAGGTCATGTCAGCGCGAAAACCTGTTCACACACAACTAGAGTCAGGCCTAACTACAAAACACACTTATGGGAATGCTGTTCTATCAAATACTTATATTTTAACACCATTTTCACACAAACTCTATTGAACACAGCCGAAGAAATAATTTTTATTCACTTTTCTTTTAATACGGTTTAGCAATTTTAGTCACATTTCGTACACAATATTTAGTTTAATACACAAGTGATCTTCTTGGTGATCAAATATTAAAATATATATACAGTCAATATGCCCATTTCACCAATTAATGTTTAAAAAGGTCAACAAGTTTCCACAGCCAAGCTGTCATTCTCAAGACCAGATATTGACTGGTTGCATATCGCCTGGTCGTATATTTCTTGTATCGTCCATTAAAGTTGTTTTGCAAACTCTAAGTCACTAACTTTATTGAACGTCTGTATAACCCACTTCCCTCAAATCATAATTAGTGTTATTCTCCCACCTCATTCTTGGTCTACCAACTGGGCGCTTTCCCTTTCGTTTTCCTACAATAAGCTCCCATGCCCCTCTTACATTAAAACACAATGTACAAAAAAAAGAAGGAAAAGAAGATATTAAAACATTATAAAGTAGTTGCATTGCGTTCGTTATTAGGCTATATGGAAGTGAATCCTGAACCATAACATCATATCAGTTAAGACAAATCGAATCATCAAAAATTATATTTCTGTATTGGTATCAGGTTATAAATTACTAGACCACAAAAAGAAATTAGTGAGAAGAATTACATATAAAATCAATTACATCTATGATTAAAAAATACAAAATAAATCTGAGATTTCATATTTTTCGAATGCCAGACTCGCGGATATTAAAAACTGCTCCATACTTAATCCAAAAGGAAACATAAATATAGGCCGACCATTGAATAGATGGCGTGAACTTTCAAACGCAACAGGCCAGGAGGCCTAATCGTTGTTGCCGATGATAATTAAGCATTACATGTTTACTCTACAATCAAAATAAATACTGGATTACGACAAGGATGTAGTTTATCACCCACTTTGTTTAATATATATATATATATATATATATATATGATATTTTAAATAAATGGAAAGTTTTAGTGAATCCAGGAATAAGAATGGATAATAAAGTGTGCATAAATAATCTTCTATTTCCTGACGATGTAATCATAATACAGAAAAATTAAGGCGACTTACATAAATCAATGCATGCATTAAATGAAATATGTAAATTATACGATCTAAAGATTTCTGTAAGGAAAACGAAGACCATGGTTTTTAGAGGAAGAGATCCAGTGAGATCCAAAATTATTTTAGAAAATCAAAGTATAGAACAGGTGTCTAGTTTCAAATATTTGGGCTGTGATGTTGGCTACAATGTGGAAAGAGATATTGACTCCAAAATAAATAAATTTCAGACGGTGTGTGGAACAATACAGAGAACATTCAAAAATAAAATTAGAAAAGAAACCAAGATAAAAATGTATAATGTTACGGCGATTCCCACAATATTCTATGGATGTGAAACTTGGGCTCCACTGAAAAAACATAAGGATAGAATACAGACGGCGGAGATGAGGTTCCTAAGACAAGTAAAAGGATGTACAAGACTTGATAGAGTAAGAAATGAGGATATAAGAGAAGAATTGAAAGTACAGCCTTTATTGGATAAGGTCACGAATTACAGACAGAAATGGATTGATCACATGGATGGAATGAGTAAGGAGAGATACCCATTGTTAGCAAGAAATTATCAAGCAAGAGGAAGACGTGATGTTGGAAGACCTAGAAGACGTTGGGCTGATGTATTATGAAGTCGGAACGGGCAATTGCCTAATCCCTGGAGTGATGATGATGATATTTACTCTGTTTCATATTTTGACAGTTTTCTGGCTGTTTATATAGGCATATGTCTAAAACATTCAACTGTCAACTCTGTAGGTGATTTTTCAGATTGTTCTTGCACTTGCGATGACCTGTCATCGAGGTCAATGATAAAAATTATTGACCAACATGTTTGTGACAAAATATTACACTGTGTTTTCTGGATATACAATATAATGTCATAAAGGCAATCCCATTTAATATATCAAAGTGTTGTCTACAATATATACCATGCAAGTGTAGGCCTACAAGCGCGCGCGTGTGTATATTCGTAGGTTCATGACCGCGCGGACACACGTTCTCCATACATCCCTAAACTGGCTGTTTTCATCAACTCTGTATAATCAACTTCCTCTAATCATGGTCACTGTTATTTTCGCACCTCATTCTTGGTCTACCTACTGGGTGCTTTCCCTCTGGTTTTTCTACAAGGCGTTTCTTTCATTATCCATTCGTGTCATATGATTTGCCCATCGCAGTCTACGAGACTTATTGTTCTTATTATATCTGGTTTCCTTTAAAAATCTTGAAACTCGCTGTTAAATGGTCTTCTCCATTCGCCTGTCAGTTGGCCTGCCTTAGATCCAAAAACATTCCTAAGAATTTTATTCTCAAATGCTGGAAACATTTTCAGCTCCCTAAAGGGCACAACAGGTTAATACATTTTCTTTTTTGATAAGTTGAGATGGCAAAAGTCTCTTTAATGCGTAAGGGTATACATTTCCAAAACGGAGCTTATATTTAATTCTTTCTGCACTTCATTGCTATCAGTAATTATCTTTCCTAGGTGTATAGATTCAGCTCCTACTTCAACCTTTCCCTAATTTGTCATTAACTCTCCATTTCCATTAGGTTTGTATACTGAATTTCTATGTGTCATCATATATTTAGTTTTTAACTCCAAGAACGACAGGCATAGAAGGCCCTTGGCCTACTAGCCGGCTGCTGGCCTCATATTCACATGTGTTCATCACATAGGTAGACGATCATCTAGCCAATATAGGGGTGGCATGTGGTCAGCATGTCGGATCCCCCAGCCGTTACAGCTAGTTTTCTCAACCTGGAGTCGCTACTTATTGTAGCTACCCAAATGCCTCACGATGCTGGGTGGGCACCGGTCTTACTGATGTTTATTTCCAGTCCCAAATCCTTGGTGTTGTTCAATATAATGTGAATATTGCCCCTTTGTATAATCTGAAGTTTAGGGAACTTCTTGTGTGCTCTGTATTTTTAAAATTTAAAACATCCAGAAATGGACTGGAAGGAGTTTACTTTACATAACTTAATATCGATATTAGTAGTTATCCAAGAAAATGAATCACTCTATATACAAATTTAAGAAGATAACATCGATGGCCGCTTGCTATGATATATGACTTGTTTGTAACATCTAAACTGCAGCAATGTGGTATGTATTACATGGATATGTGTTACTACGGCAGACAAATCAAAACGCTACATTCCTGTTCCTGATAAACTCACTCACATAAATCACAGTACCAATTACAGAGCTCTGTAACATACAGGGTGACGCCACTTTCTCAGGCAAATTCTCTTCTCTTCAATTCATTTTAAGTATACATGCTATTCCAATATTTTGCAGTACAAAAATTTTAAAAAAGTCCATGAAAATGGGTCCTATATTTCATATATTCCGAGTATCACAAAGTTAAATTGTCTTGTGGTCGTATATTAATTGGTATAAAAAATACACCAGGCTCTAAAGTCAAGTCTTTAAAAAAAGTCTACCAATTTCTGGGAAAGCGATTTTATGGTGTTAAAAATACTGTAATATGCCTATTCAATTTATTTATGTATTTCACAACTACTCAATGAACAGTTCACATACTGCTATGTATTAAGATATAATTTACCATTCAGTTGAAATGCTTATAACACAGTTTTATCCTAAAATGAATGCCACACGTATTTGTTTGTTAAATCCTCATTCGAGGCTCTTGATGGTGACATAGAATCTGTCTTATAATAGGCCTATACAACTTTCAACGTTATTAGTTTAACGCTTTAACTTAAAACACTTGTTCTTCTAAGCCCATGTTTCCCTTAACAGAGATTTAGGCACTCTCCCCTTACAGGGAAGAATTTGAACCATACTAATTTAGTTACACTTGTTTTCGTATAGATGCCATTTGAGTGGTCCGTGGTCAGCGTTCCGCCTCATACTGACATCTAGGAAACCAAGGTAGTGCTAGGATGGGAAAATTCGATAAATTTTGCTTAGAGGCCTTTTCATTCAGGCTTAAGGATCTTTTACGAGCCTGAAAATCTTCAAACTCCGGACCCACGGCTTAAAGACCCTCCCGGAGGACTTGCTCCTTGAATTTTTCCATCCTAAAAAATCCATCGACCCCGGCCGGGTTTGAACCCGCGACCCTCGGGACCGGAGGCAAGGAGCATAACCACTAGTCCACAGCGGTCGACTACTTAAACACTTAAAAATATAAATAGATGTGGTTAGAAGCAAAGGGGTATAAGTGCAAGTTTTTCAGTATTGAGAAGAAAAGGTTAAACATTTTAATTGTATACGAAAATAATAAGTAATTGAAAATTGTAAAATTATTCTTTATCTACTCCTAACGCATACACTTACATCGTTTTGCCACTAAATAAAATCACGCTCCAAGAATGTTGTTATGCATACCAAACTCTGTTTTTGCGAAAAAATCACTTATACCGTTATACCCTTTTACTTCTAACCGCCTCAATCAGAAGACGTTCGTCCTATCACTTTAACATCCTTAAGTCCTGTCTCAGGAAAACATGCATTCTTTATATAAGTTGTTTCTACTTGTTAAGCGTTCTGCTGATAAAAACACAAAGCTATGCTTCATCATAGATATAATTAACGACACATGGCTGCACTTATTATTTATTTATTTTGAATGATCTGAACTGAAGTGCTTTCTCTTCTTAAAACGCATTACCTCCTCTCGAAATATTATAACTTTTCCAAGATATCCTTAAATCCGACAGAGCGGAACATTGACCTGCTTTGTTTTTGAATGATTTGCGAACCAATGCCGTGTCATCCCATGTACACTCGCTTCATGTCAGTCTGTGGCGTTAAGGAGAGCAGCTATTACTCTGTAAGTAAGCTGAGTAAGTGCTTCATTTGCTATTTGCATCTGACTATACATGGTTAGAATCTACATCCGTGCGACGCAGCAACAATGCTGCTATGACTGGAGGTAAAAGTTTCGCTGTGCCATATAATAAAGAGATAAACATGATGAATATATTTTTTTCCTAAATCTTATTTTGAACAGCAAATTTGTATGTTTACACGTTGAACTGTAACTGACGCACATTGCAATCATCAGAATACGAATCGCTCTACGCACTACAACAGCTGTATAGTAGTGTCATGGCATGTAAAAAACAAGAACGGTTCAGTCATCCAAAATACAGTGCGATCCATATAAACCTGAACCATTTTAAGGAGCCATAAGTCTTGAACCAATAATAAGACACACGTGCAACTTTGGGAGAATACAACACACAATTGGGAGATTGCATTACACTGTTTACCTCTCAGAGCAAATGTTGGAAGTGTCCTCCACTTGCATCTATACATATTTGCACTCGTTTCATCATATTCTGTTAAGTTCTACGGAGAGTATCCTCGCCAATGTTCCGTAATTCGTTTCGAATGGATTCTTTGAGATCATAAATTTCCGAGACCTATTCTTGTACACACTATTTTTTAGATACCCCCACAGAAAAATCCGACGAGGTCGGGGGATCTGGGGGCCACAGAACTCTTGAGATTATTCGATTATCAAAGAAACTGGTTACAAGTGCCATGGAGGCATTAGATGTATGGCATGTTACTCCATCTTGCTGGAAATAAACTCTCAATTCGATATCATCCAGCTGCTCCACAAATGTATTGAAGATACCCGTACAAACTTCAGTGTCTACAGTCGTAACAAACATAATTGGACCAACGATCCTGGAAGCTGACACTGCGCACCATACTCCAACCGTTTCATCATGCAGTTTCATGGTGTTTCTACGATCATATGGGGGTTTACAGCAGCCCATTATCTGGTGTTTTTTTTTTGTGTTTATGTAGCCTGACAGACGAAACCGTGCCTCAAACCACGTTATGGAGAGGATGTCTTGACGTGGAATAAGAAAATCCTGAAACCTTCGACAATAACGAATTCGTTTTTTTATAATCTGCTTTCAGGTGTTGCAACATATGCACTATGTATGGTCGTAAACCCGTTTTCTTCGCAGCTCTTTGGCATGTGCTAGTTGTCTCCAGCTTTCTTGCTAGTGATAAAATTGTAGCCTTTATCAGAACATTCCATACATTAAATTCCCGTTGTGTTGTTACCAAGGAATTTGTCTTCCAATATGTTATAACTATGGGGAGGATTTCTACGACCTAAAAAATGGAAAATATACATCCATTTATGACTTAACAAAGGTTTAAATATGACCTAAAAGGACAAAAAATATGACCTTATAATTTAATTAATTTCTTACCCATATTATATTAAAATAACACCATCAGTACTAAAAATCTTCTTCCCAAACTCTCAAACAAAATTCCTTAATTTTTACAAACCCTCAGAACACGTACTTTTAGGCATGGTGAAATCGAACTAAAGCTGAGGTCTTATAGGAATGTACAGGAACATTTCAGATACCTGGTGGAGGTGGGGGTGGTAAAGTGGAGGGAACAAAGCAGAAAACCTGACACCAAACAATTTTGGGTGATAAGGGTGAGATACAACATTCAAAGTTGTCATCTATTGTCCAGTGCAAACGTTTGCTACCTGTTAACAGAAACCTTCCAAACAAGTGTATACTGTGAAACTGACGATTTTTATACAGATACAATGTTGATTATTTCCAATCGCCTGATGACTAAGGCTATTAAAAAAACCCAAAATATGACTATCATAGAAATAAGCAGGAGTATGACCAAAGATCTGAAAAAGTGAGAAATGTGAGTTTTAAGACCCAATAAAAACCACTTAATCTTAATATTAAGGCAGATGTAAATAATTTTACTTATTGAAAGCTTAGAATATAGGCTTTGGCAAAAATATGACATGTCATAGGAATCCGCCCCTTAGTTACCACAATGAAGTGAGACTGTATGTTTCTGTTATGACTGCAAACTAAAGACTGTCTACAATGCCATGAAAATGGTCGTAATTTCCATTGAAAGCAACAATATAGTCCATAGATGACATTGATTGTTGCCATGATTGATTGTTGTCGATTCTCCCTGAGTCACCGAGACCTTTAAAACGAATTTCAAATTTTTACGAGATTTCAGAGAGAAATTATGGCCTATTAAAATGGTTCAGGTTTGAGTGGATAGCACTGTACAAACTTTTATCTTAAAACACAAAGTTTTACTTATACATAACTTATGCTTTTAGTGTTAGAGTTATATTATTGGCTCATAACTTCATTAGTCAACTTTTTTCACAGAAAAAAATGAAATATTGTCTAGTGCATAATGAAGACAGAATTACAAAAACAGAATATAACTGAAAATTATCAAATATGCCTAAATATTAAAAGTAATTATTATTATAGTAGCGATTAGAACGTGAGCGTGAAATGGTCGACAAAGTGTACCCAGAGACTTGCCGTAAATGTAAGACATGGGACTCACGACTTTGTTCCCCTCCGAAGAATTCATGCTCAGATTTTTATATTCGTTGAAAATTCATCGATCGCGATCGAGTTTAATCCGAAAGTCCTCGGAACAATAGCCCCATAATGTTAAGAAGTTTCAACGAACTTCAGGAAACTGAATTTTACAAATATTCAATTTTATAATTTTATATTATTACTAATAACTCAACGAATTTTTATAGTGCATTTTATTAACTTTAAATCTTCAGCCAGTCAGGCTAAAGCGAAATTTAAGTAGATTTGCAGAAGATACATCAAGTTACGCTAAACATATTATAGAACCAGATCATCATATGGAAAACATAATATTTCACATTATTGCCCAAAGAGAGAAATTCAACAAAACTATCATACTGGAGGAGATAGGATTTTAAATGAAATCGGCAATAAGATTTTAAATTAGAATACACAAAATCTACACAATTTTTCTCTTAAAAAAACTTGTGCTGAAGACAGAACCGATTCCGAAAGGTCTAAAGAATTTTCAAAAGTTATGAAGTTGAGGATTACCTTAGACCCTTATAGGTATTAAATTGTATACTTTTATAATGGCTTTCATTAATATAATGTAGCTTTCTGTTATTTATTTCTATGCCTATTCACACTTTGGAAGCAGCAATAAATTCATATAAATGTATAACATTTCTTATCATAAGGTGCACATTAAGGCTCTCATGTAGACCTACAAAGTTAGACACTATATTTTATAAAAGTTAAAAAAGTGAAATTTGAACCTGATGTCAGTCGTTCTCAACAAATTAAAATTCATTAAAATTGTGTAGGCCTTTCACAGCTTCTTGTTTCATCTTCAGCAACTGATTTACGCGTAAAATTAAATCTATGCCCAAACTCAGATACACTAAATTATGAATCTAATATAAGTATACAAGGAAGCAGAAGTGTTTCTCTGTTAATTTTAAAAACACTTATTTCAGTAAGCTTTGTGCAATACCAGATCAAGGTTGTTTTTCTAACGCTCGTTTATGGTGCTCCCCGCCGTGTTACGAGGTCCGAGATCACAATAACAGTAACACCATGGCGTTAACTGCCAACAAATCTTGCTGTATCTATTTGCTACACTTATGTTATTTTGTGTGGGTTTTAAGGGCTATTATCTGTATTTAAAACACCTTCAATGTCCATGATTCATGGTAACTAAGTTTTATTTTGTTCATTGTGCAGCAGACTGACGCCCTATATTTTCCTAACACAGTTTTATCCCACATTAACATATATTATCTGCAGAGTTAATGTTTAAATCACTTAATATTACTGGACAATGTTTTTTTTAAATAAAATATTAAGATTTCGAGTTTTCTACGATAAGGGTGTAACACAAGTTTATGGTTTTATTTAATTAATTAGCGGCGACTTTCCTCATGCCTGGACCCATGCCTCCACCCCTTGGGATACCTCGGTCAAAGATCATACTCCCAAGTCCCAGAATCTTGTCCTCTCTATCTATCTCGCGTCCACGTTCAAGTTCTCGGCCTTAAACCAACACCTCAGGGAGAAGGTATTTGGGTCGCAACTTTAGGGAAATTGCTGAGCTACATAGTACGTCAGGTCGATCATTCCTGACGACCCCACAGTTAGTCCACGGGATTCTCGAGCCTAGCCGGGAGGACTGCTGTCGCAGATCCACCGACCGTTCCCCTGTTCTACCTTCAGGCGACCTTCCTCACCTGTAATATAAATGTCAGGAAACTTTAAGGCCCAAACGGTACCCGAACATTAACTATCCGTCCTAATCATCATTATCATATTCGCCATGTTCAGACTCTGGGGCACTTGTCTGCCAAAATAGTTAATAATATACAATAGTTAAAAATTATTTTTAATATCTGGTCCTTTCGTACTAAAGTATTATAAAATTTAATAGGTAGAAACCAACCTGGCACGAATTTGTGTGATTGCTGTGTTTCTTCAATGTTGTATTGTCTCGGAGGAGGCACTAATATTAAGTTGACCACTCATTCGGAGAGACGCTCCATGTACTAGTGTAAAAAAAAGAAAGTGTGGTATCCACAGTTTAAAATGCCTCTCCCACGGGTCATGCCACTATAAAGCCCGGATGGCGTGTGTTATGTAAAAAGCATTTTTAAGGTGAGAGGTTAAACTAAATTAAACAAAGAAGAAGAAGGAAATATATAATTAATTAGTGCTAACATGCTCGCTTGAATAACCATGTAGTTAAAAAGGTAAATGGTCTCATTACAGACCTTAGGATGCCCTAAGGTAGTCGGAGGATAAGGTTCTCACCTTTTTAGACAATCAACAAAAAATACAGGCTGGTTGCCAGCCCTGCGTTACAACCGTCTTTCCCCAGAACAAGCATCTAGTGTTAATTTCCGTTAGAGGCTGAGTCGACCCCAGGAAATCAGTTTAAAAATTTTGAGTCCATCGGGACTCGAATCCCCGACTTGTAGCATATCGCCTTAACTAACTACGCTTTGGCGTATAGTTACAGCAAAATTTATTAAAATTGAAGATTCACGATTTAAAAAATGTCTTCGTTTTCCTTGCCAGTTATCCCAATCCAATAACTATTCCAGTTATTAGCTTATGGGAATGAGTCCGAGCCTCGATAACTTGTATAATAGTAATATAGTATTTCACCAGCCTTCATCTGAACGAGTAGGCCTATAGGCCTAGTAAAACTTTCTGATTTGGGATTCCTTAGGCCGTAAGTCTTACAATGGATCTGTCAACCATTAACCAAAACCTACCTTTAAATTTCTTTCAGATAAGCGTTATGATGTATTAAGGCAGTGTCCAGAAAATGATCTGCCGTTTTTAACTACAAGGCACAGAAATATAACAAAATCAACCCTTGTAAGGAACAGATGGACTCCCTGCATGCGTAAGAGCTGAGTGGAGTGAAGCAGCGGACAGCAGGTAGTGAGGTTTATCCGATATATTAATTCAGGAGTTGTAATAATTCCCTATAGTTTAAATCAGAGATTTGGCGCTGGAGTTCAATGTCTTACAGTTAAAATGGTAGACAATTTTTGTACACGACCATAGAACATCAAAACGAGGATATTTCAAGGTAGGTTTCGGCACGGAATGGTTGACAATTCCATTGTTAGAGGAGAATGACAGACCGCGTCTCCACGATGTCAAGGTTTAATCAAAGCTCAGCAGAATGGAATATCCATGCTTAGCGTGCCATTCTTTTCGGCATGGAATGGATGATAGTTCCCTTGTTAGAGGAGAATGACAAAGTTGAATGAATGCTTAGCAGAAGGGAATGTCCATGCTTAGTGTGCCCTTGTTTTCTAGCCGTTCGGCTCCTGCCGTTATAATACCGCCAAATGAATCTTAAATCTCTACATACTTCTTTTAATTTATATTATTCAAAATTGATGATAGAAAATTCATATTAAAAGACCGCCTTGGATTGACATATGAATATTGAATGTTAGGCAGATAATGGAATTTATTGTCTTTTTTTTTCAGAAGAAAGAAAATAATATGGATTTACATTGCGCACGGGCCTGGTTGGCCGTACGTGCATTATTTTTCCATGAATAAAACAAATAAAACTAATCATAATATAAACAAATACCTACAATACTCCTGTATAAAAACAATAATAGGCTACATATAAGTAAAATCAATGTCTACACCACATTAAAATAATAGGCTACATATCTACACTAATCCATGAAAAGACAGACAAATAAATAAATAAATAAATAAATAAATAAATAAATAAATAAATAAAAAGTCTCATTCTGTACATTAATATTAAAAAAAATTATAGAAAACAAATTAGAAAAAAAAAACACACACACACACACATACACCCACACATATACACACACACGCACGCTCATACCCCCCTCCCCCGTCCCTGCAGACATCAAATGCATTATCAGACTATTTAACTTATTATATTGAATGTTACTTACGGAGTCGGTTGCACGTGTCAGAGAATTGTTTACAGTTGTCGTCTGCGAGGACACGTCCCTTCATGTCCACCCGCAAGTCGCTGCTGCTGCAGTCGTTGTACAGGCGCACGGACCGCACCATGGAAGGCACCGCTCCGCAGATCACCACCTGAAAACAACCTTAAGTCATTCGGCTATAAAGAAATAGCATTTAAACCAGGAGCAACAAATGCCTCAGTCGTGTCAAAGATAACTAACTCTCTTTAAACCATTACACGGACATATTATTTTAAAACTATGATTAAGAGTCCACCGCTGTGATCTCGAGGTAGCGTGCTGCCTTGTCACGCAGCGGGACGGGGTTCGATCCCTGGTCGGGGCAGTTTTTCTGGGTGAGGTTTTTATCGGGGTTTTTCCTCACCTGTAAGACAAATGTCAGGAAAACTTTAAGGCCCAAACAGTCCCCGAAATCATATGGCCATCATCATCCTTATCATTATCCTTCACCGGTGTGGAAAGCAACGGGAAGCTACCAAACCTACAATTCCCTAGTAAAGCTGCAAGCATAGCATGAAAGTGCTATGATTGCAGTGAAGGACCTGCCTTCGGGCAGAATTACTATGGATGGATGATTAAGAAATGTAATTATTTCTACGTAATATGTAATTTATTTATGAAATACATTAAGGACGAATAGAAATATAACCAATAATTTAGTGCGGCATTATCTTTGTATTTCTTACAGCCAAGCTTAATCGAATAGAAAATGATGCCACGTACATAGCAAGATGTAAATTAATTACTGAGAAAGTTGGAAAAGGTTATATAAATAACGTTCATTGGAGAAATCGATGGTTATTTTTTAAAGAGGCTGTTAAATTATTAAAAAAAACAGTTTTTCAATACTATCATATGACAATGCAACAATGGAAAAGCAATGTGGTCTTCAATTGCCGACCTAGGTAGTTTAATGAGTGAGTATTCCTAGGTGCGGTTAGTGATGGAAATCGCAAGGCTAGAAAGCACAGTGTTAAGATTCGATCAGCCAGAATAATGGCTCTAGTTTAGAATACTTCGACCTATGACTTCCCATATTACATTCTTGCAATACTGTTGCTTTACTTACTTTTTTCCATTTTTACTAACATTTCCTACTATTTTAAATGTTTTGTAAAGGCATTTATATATGTATTACAATTATGAAATATTTATCTACGTACGGAAATTGTCATATTTATATCAAATTATATTTTCAAAGTTTATAGATTCGCAGCGTGCATGCGCGAACGCTTAAAAAACTTCCGCTAAATGGCGGAGATACCTGTGAAATCGGAATGGCCAATATTCGAAAATATATTTTAAGAAATTGATGTTCACTCACTTCATTTTTTTAAGGTTCCGAAGGGACAAGTTAGTGTACATCACATTTGTTTACACTTCTTCTTCCTTCCAAGTATTAGGCCAAGGCCTGTTACGATCCTATAGAAAATTTTCCCTCCAGCGTTTCATAGGACGGCCCAGTGTTATTTACACTTCATTAAATAACATACACGTATGATGATTCTGATGAAGATTTTCGGGCTGTAGGCCGTGGTCGTGAGGCTTGTAGTTCCCCGACGTTTCGCCAGAGGCTGCGTCTGGCATCCTCAAGGGTTGTCTTGAGACTGGCAATTCTGTCAACTGTCTGTCCTATTTATGTTCACCGCGATGTCTTCGTAAGTTATATCTGCCTTCTGATTGGTCAGCGGTAGGGACTTCCATTGTTCCAATGAGATTGCTGTTTGATAGTCTAGTCGACTGTACTTGCAGAGGTTTACATTTTGCGTTTTTTTAGAACCGGTGTCCATACTTTGTTGACTTTTAATGATTCTTCTTTTCTATTGAAACTGTTTTTATGTTTGAATATTTCGATGGCTTCTCATTGTAGACGGGTAAAATAGTGTGTGCAATTAGATCATATGTCTGTATTCTGGTATTGTACCCTGTGGCCATCAAGTAATGAGTGTTCTGCTACTGCCGACTTATCCATTTGTTTAAGACGACTGTATCTTTCATGCTCCTTAAGTCTGGTTGCGATTGTGCGTTTAATGGTGCCTATATACACTTTTCCACAACTGCATGGTATCCTGTATATGCCTGCTGTCTGATGAGGATGGAGTTGATCCTTTATAGGTCTGAGAAGGTTCTTGATTTTCTTGGTCGGCCTGTATACTGTCTTTATGTCTTCTTTCTTTAGCAGTTTTCCAATGTGGTCCGTTACATTCTTAATGAATGGTAAAAATGCCCTGGTTGAAGTTTTTTCTTCTGATTCCTTGCTGCTGTATCGTCTGGGATGATTGGCTCGGTTGATTTCTTTCCTGGTGTATCCATTGGCTGTGAATACCGTCTGGAGGTGTTGAAGTTCCGTTTTTAATAAATCCGGATGACAAAGTTTTTTGGCTCGATCTGTCAATGATCTGATGATTCCAAATTTTTGTTTAGGGTGATGATTCGAGGTTTTATGAAGATACCTGTCCGTGTGGGTAGGTTTTCTGTAGATAGTGTGATAAATGTTGCTGTCTTCTTCCCTTTTGATCAGGATGTCAAGGAATGCTATGCTGTTATCTGTTTCTTTTTCTATGGTGAATTGTATACTGGAGTTTATGTTGTTGATTTGTGTCAGAAATTCGTCTAATATTTCTTCTCCGTGGTTCCAGATTACAAAGGTGTCGTCTACATAGCGAAGCCTTATCTTGGGTTTGAGAGGTGTCGTATCTAAGCATGTTTGCTCAAAGTTTTCCATGAAGAAATTGGCAACTACTGGGCTCAAGGGACTGCCTATAGCTACTTCAACTGTTTGCTCGTAGAAGTCGTTGTTGAATAGAAAATAGCTGGTGGTTAAGCAGTGTTCGAAAAGTTTTGTGATGTCTTGAGGAAACTTGGGCAGCAATGAGGTGAATAGTCTCATTTATTGGAACTTTGGAATAGTGAGATCACGTCGAAACTCACCATTAGGCCTATCTCTTCCGGTTGCAATGTTATCTCTTTAAGTTGATGTAAATCATTTCTTATAAACATGCTTGGGAATTTATTGGGAATGTTGGTAATGCTGATTTCACATATGTCTGCCATCTAGAGAAAGTTTCATTAAGCGTTCGCGCATGCGCACTGTGATTCTATAGAATTTAGAAAAATACATTGGTCGAGGTAACCTGAACTTTTTCAGAATAACAAATAGCTGTTCTCTAGCAATAAGCCGCGCCTGAAGAATTGAAACTTTGGCCTGATTAAGTCTAAACCCTTAAGTCGCCGGAAAATAGGAAATGATATTAAATGTTAAATTTGGTGCAATACAAATTATTCAATTATATTGGATCAAGCAACTACTTTATTTCTCAAATTCAATTCTTTTCTTAATATGTTTCACTTCGTATAATGAATTGTGAGCTAAGGAAGGAGATTAGAGATCGATGTTATATTTTGGTTGAAATAACCTTCGGACGCCAATTGTAGTATAGTCTGCCATCCATCCCATTTATTGGATTACTCACCTTACTTACTCAGTCACTGGCACTATCGAACCCATAGGTTCATGGCCGCGCGAACAAACTCTCAATACATCCCTATCCTGAGCTAATGCTTTTCAATCATTTCCTGTATAATCTACTTCCCTAAAATCATAGTTAATATTATTCTCCCACCTCATTCTTGACCTACCAACTGGGCGTTTTCCCTCTGGTTTTCCTACGAGAAGCTTCCATGCACGTCTTTCATTCCCCAATCGTGCCACATGTCCTGCCTATTTCAGTCTACGAGACTTAACTGTTATTATATCTAGCTTCCTATAAAGATCACGTAGTTCACTGTTATGTAGTCTTCTCTATTTACTTGTCTGATCATCTCTCTTTGGTCCAAAAATTTTCCTAAGTACTTTATTCTCAAATACTTGTAATCCCCTTTCCTCCCTCTAAGTAAGAGTCCATGTTTCGCATCCATATAATATGACTGGTAGAATAATAGTTTTGTGTGTTTTCAGTTTAACATTTTTTGAAAGGAGTTGTGAAGTCAAGAGTCTCTGCAATGCATAATAGCACGCATTTCCAGAATTGAGCCTACGTTCAATTTCCTTGTGCGTCTCATTCCTGTTTGTGATTATTGTTCCTAGGTATTTGAATTCAGCCACTTCCTCAAAATACCCGTCATTTGTCATTAGCTGTCCATTTCCATTATATAATGTATTTCTGTGTGTGGTCATATTTTTAGTTTTATTGATATTTACTTCCGGTCCCAATTTCTTAGTGTGAGTGCGTGTTAGCCTTTAGTATATCCACGCTATCGCCCAATAGTACTACATCAGCATGAACCAATAGCTTATTAATATCATTGAGTTGTAGGCCTTCTTCATCCTCTAGTAAATTTATATAACCTGTTAAAATTTTCTTCGAGAAGCAGGAGGCTTTATGAAATAGCAACGAAATTTGAGGCGGGGTATGAAATATTCATTCATTATTTGTCAATCCCCTGGATTGTTTCTTCATAATCTACACTTTTTTATTCATTATTAGACATGTTTAAAAAAGTTTTGGGGTTTACTTTTTATGCTGAAAACCGTGAGATTTGACTATTTGATAGAATTTAAAAATGGGTTCGTAAAACAAATTCCAATTTAATTCATGTTATTTAAGAACATGTACAAAAAGACACTAACATATTCTCAGAATGTAGTGACACGCATTCAATGTTGAAGTAATCAACGTTATTTCCAGATAAAATGGGAATAAAATCTATATAATGAAACACGTGCTAATTATGGTTAAAATCACAGTTGATGAAGGCAAACGGGTATTTGCAAATGTGGCATTTCTTGTAACAAAGTAATAAACGAAGACTGGTTAATTTAATATTACTAATTAATTAATAAAATGAAATGCAAATGTATTAAAACTGCGAAAATACTTTCCTATAGGAGCAGCCATAGCCGCCGGCAACAGGAAGAAAGGGATTTTGAGCTCTCTTTGTTATAGCAGCCAGAACAACCAGTAAGCTAATTAATTCTATCTCCACTCTCTATTTTTCATACAATCTAAATAATGAATAAAATTGCATCTTCCAAAATGTAATATCCAAGCAATAGCTATGAGGAAAGCTACGTCACCAACACGATTGGACAGGGCAGTAAAATAATTTATTTTTAATTAGCCTTATAATGGAATTGGGGGGAGGGAGGACCCAATAGCAAAATTGTATGTCAACATGCTACAGGCCGGAAGTTCACAAATTGCATTACCGATGGGATTGGAATTTTTAATCTATACTTATTTTCTGAGGCTTGAAAATCAGAGGGTAAAAAAATCACTATTGTTGGAAAAACTCATAAAAAATATCCGTAGCACTTAATCATAGACCCCACTAACTTGTATATTTATCTATTTTGAAATACTGTAATATTTTGGAACCAATCAACATCAAAGTTTCTTCATCTAATCATTATCTTACTGTATGTCATGCTAAACACCTTTTGCGAAAGTTCATTTTAATATAAAAACAGTTAAATCTCAAGGACTGTTAAACAGTTAAAATATGACACTTTCACATTGGTTATAGAGATAAAAATGAACTATTTCTCTAGAACATAATCCAGCAATCAATCTTATATATATAAATTAATGTTTGTTTGTTTGTATATTTGTTTGTTCGTACTTTATGCGCGACCATACCGCTGATCCGATTGTGATGGTTTTTTTTTGCAAAATGTTCAGAAGATTCCCGGGATGAACATAGGTTATAAGAGAGTTGTGATACTCAACTCCTACACCCTTAAAAATCGCCCTTTGTAGTGGAAAACGTGAAAAAAGTAGCTCTTTGGACGCTTAAATGGCTTACGCTGCCTAAACCATAAGAAATACACGAAATTAATGTACACAGAATTGAATATCTCAAAAAGCTCTACAAAAAATTCCGCGACAGCATATGTTTATCTCACAAAACCCATTTTTGTCTTTCATTGATACCAAGAGTCTCGCGCCGTAGCCGAGAAACTACGGGACTTAAGCTGGTTCGAGTCTCTACGGGTTAAGACATATTTCTCATGGAATGTCTGCCAGTATGGGACCGGTGCACAGTGGGTCAGAAATTAAATCTAGCTGGGAGAAAAAAATAACTGTTTTGACTCACTCTCATCAATTTATCTTTTTTTTTCGCTCTAATATAATTGTTATATGACGGTTCTTAACTTATCTGCAAAGGAGGGTACAATTCTAATGTTCATGACTATGTGACGTCATCATTCACCCTTCTTGAGCCACAACAGAAGGCTGTAAGAGGTTTTCTTGCGAACTTTTTTAATAATATCTAATTATGTCCTAATTTCTGAATTTTATGGTAAAAAAGTAACATTTTTATCGTCCGCCCATGACATGAGAATTGAACGTTCGGGGAGGACAACGTCTGCCGGGTACGCTAAATATTATATAGAATTTCCTAGCGCAATCAAAGAAATGAAGGCAGTGACATGTTGCGAGGTGTCAATTAAATAAAGCTGCGGGGGGCAGAAACCAATGTATTAGTAAATACTTCAACAGACACGTCTTATCTGCCATGAAATAATTCACTCACTTCAGTTTTCTTGTCTCTTCACAAAGAACTTCAACAACTTAGGTTTAAGAGAACCGTACTCTGATACCTTTCCAAAGAAAGGTAAGATAACTATTTTAAACGACGAATGCCCTGCAGTATAAAGCTGTTTAAACAATATTAGTAGGCCTTCATAACATCATTTCCATTGTCCAATCCTCAAATGTTACTAGAAATACGGGCTTATGTTTTCTTGGAAGAATTTCAAGGACTGTGCTGTTAAACGTAAGTTCTTATTTGTACCAGGTCGTTCAAAAAGTAATGCATATAACTTTGTTATTGATTGCCTTTCATTGAAAATGAATGAAACTTTACAGAATGTATCTTCAATCCTTCCTATATAACGTCACGAAGTTTCATTGCTTTCCGATAGATGGCCGTGATGTATTTTAGTTTTAAATGACGGCTGCTCGTGAAACGTCTATAAAGCAGAGAGCTGTGATTGAATTTCTTTCTGTGGAGCAGGATACCATTTCAAACATTCATAGACATGTAGAACAAGCAGATGATAAGAATACTGTCAGTCATTGGGTTAGCAGAACGTCGGTGGCAGAAAGAGGTAAAGGAAGACTGTCAGATTCCCTTGATCCTCATTCACAATTTTCTGTTTTGCATGTATCCCACGCCATTTAAAACTGGCACCAGGATATCAAAGAAGATATAGGCCTATATAAAAAGAAATTAAGACATGAGAAAAGAGTTAAACATATTCAATGTTAACGTAAAAATATCACAGTACGAAAACTCAAATTACGAACACGTTTAAGAATGGGCGACCACCGACACCCCGAAAAAATTCCAGACTACAAATCTTGAAATAATATATTATAAAGTAGATCAATTCTATGCAGTTTGAGGTCCGAAAAAGTCAAACAGACCTAAACCATTTTGTTGTTGATGATGATATAGGCCTATCCTCATTATTTTAATGTTCTTGTTATTAATCAGAAATCGCAGAAGAGACAGTTTCATGAATTGATTTAAACTAGTAGGAATACCAATTTGATTTGTGAATAATAATTCTAACCATTCGAAAATTTCCACATAGGATATCTGTGTAAAGGCCCAACTTTTTTTCTGTCTTAGATTACCTGATTTAATTATATAACAGGAACACTAAAAAGAAATTTAAAAAATAAAGCCAGGAAAGACTCTATAATGAAATTATACAAGGCAATGGCAGCGCCTATTATTACTTATGGTTCCGAAACATGGACAGTGACAACACAACAATCTGCCAGAATACAAGCTGCTGAAATGAAATTCCTAAGACCAATAGCAGGATATCAAAGAGACAAAAAACATAACACAGAAATAAGACAACTAAAAGTAGAGGAATTAAACACAACAATAGTGAAATACAGAACAAACTGGAAAGAACACTTGACAAGGATGACTGAGAATAGAATACCCAAAGCAGCATACAGCTATTCACCACGAGGAAGAAGTTTGGGAAGACTAAAAGAAAAGATGGAAACAGGAACAATTTGGAGCCGGAACAGGCTAGTAAATAAGCCTAAACCGTGATAAAGAAGAAGACGATAACCTGCATTTTTTTTTTTTTTTTGCATTTTGGTTAGACCATTCTGCCTTCAAACATTGCATTTTTTACGCATTCATAAACATCAAATGAGTTTTGTCAGCTGACACAGTGCTACTCACTTTTGTTTTCACTGTTATGGATCCCTTGCAGGTCAGAGTCGACCGCTGGGGATCGATATACATCACTTTGGGAATGACTACATATAACCTTAGGCGAAGTTAGTGAAAAACAGCGTAAAGTACACCTCAAACTAGCTCGCCATTCAACTTTCATTAAAGAGTGATTTAACACAATCTTTTAAGTGTACTGTAACGAGGGTGTGAAAACCATGTCATATAATATTTTTATCCAATGCTACCAAGTTATATTTTATGACATTTCTGGGGCTCTCTCTCCTGGCAATGGCGGAATTGCAATCCATTTCTTAAGTTGGACCTGGAAGGCGGAGTTACGTTACCCCGATGATATGATGGGTGATGAATCGCCAGGACAGTCCTTAACCTAAATCCCAGACCACGAGAATATACAGGAATAATTCTCATTAAGAAAAAAATGTCTATGGTCTGATGAGGAATCGAACCCGGGTCCTCATGAACTGTAGTTAGCATTTTATTTGAATGTAGTGAAGTGAGACTTACCATCAGGAGACACAACAACTTCGCTGAGACGGCAAGCTGTGGTAACCTGTAACAAAGAGAAACAATACTGTGATATCTTAAACTGAATACCTGCTGTACAAGTTATTTAACACACATGGTCGGAGAACTCGTTTACCAAGTCTGACAACTTCTTCATATACATTAAATAAAGCTAAAATTTGTAAGTTTTCGCATGATGAAATAAATTAGTCCATAGCAGTGGTCTAAGAGTAATGACATTGCGTCCGATACAGCGTGCGCGGAGTATATTGCCTGTCGGATTAAGTTTCTTGAGAAATGTTTCATTGAAGTTTTTCCTCACATGTACCAGATAAAGGTTAGGAAACTATAAGGCGCAAATACTTCCCGAATACCATCTTGCCATAATTATCATAAGTAATGCCACGAGTGATTTCCAAATTATCGATAAATTCACGACTCACGAAGTGAGGAGTGAATTTACCTAGAGAATTTAGAAATCAAAAGTGGCATTTGTTAGGACTATTTAACGAATAAAATTAAGCTGTTTACTCACAAATCATTATTTAACTATAGTTATTTTAAAATATTTATATATTTAATGTAAACGGCGATGTTTGAAAACAAATGAGAAGAGTTAGGTACGCTTCATGTGCTTCTTTTGTTTATCACTGCAATCAGATCATACTATTTATTGCCAAAGGAACGCAATATTGTAAGAATGCTCTCTAGTGGAGAAAAAACGAAACACATCAAACTGTATATTAATTCATTTCTGATGTCGTATGATGTAAATATAACAATTATATTTTTCTGGATTGTTACCTGGGAAAAATACATTTAAGAAAGTGCAAACAGTGGTTTCTTTTTTTTGGTGGTATAATCAATTACTACAAATGTTTTTATATTAACTCCCGCATGCGCCATGTGTTGACATTCATGCACCATATATACAACCTGGTAGCCGTATTTCTCACAGGCTCAGCCACTGCAAAATAATGGTCAGACCTATTCAGAATATTAAAAAGGAGGAGCTTTCTTTAATATGGTAATTATAACACTGATAAATATTTCGTGAAACACGACTCTGATTGGTTGTAAAACAGAAATCATTGAAACGTGATTGGCCATTGAGTCCCATTTGGGGCATGAGTTAAATAGTCATCTATACCATTCTAAAGTATCTTTTCGGGTTTCTTGGCCTGTCTTGCAGTGTTGTCTTGATCCGAGCCGGCAACTGTTCTCGACTCTTCGTTCTGCTTCTCGACGTTTCATCACCAACTGTTTCATCGACATCTTCAGGAGACCTTCGTTCCGTCTGCTCTCGATGTCTCGTGTGACGTAGCTGTGTCTAGAAGTTTCTAATGGGAATTTCCGAACATTCTGTATATGTTTAAAAGCCCTTTATATTTAAAAAAAATGTATATTTTGTTTCTTGGAAGTACCTAACGATATTTTATAAACAATTGAATTAGTCTATCGCTGTGGTCTCTCTGAAACGTCATGTCGTTGCCTAGTAGGCAGCGGCCCCGAATTTGGATCTCGGTCGGTACAAATTCCCTGTGTTTGGGATTTTTCTTCAATTGTTGGACAAATGGCAGGAACATTTAAGGACCTAATAATCTCCCAACATTTTCTGGCCATCATGAGCTTCGTCCTTACCACATTTGCCTTGTTTATTATGCATGACTGATGTGTCTTGTCTCGGAGGTGACCTGGGATTCAGCTGATCACTCATCCAAGGTGATCTCCACGTCATTGCGCGTTCAAAAAAGTATGGGTGTGATCCAGAGTTAAAAATTCTCTCCCCACATATCGTGTTCTTGTAAAGCTCGTGTGAAGAGCGGCATGTAAAAGTATCTATATGTAGAAAGATACGTTTAAATTAATTAAATAATTTTTTAATGCCCAGGTTGTCCTTTTTGAACACTTCTGGTATTCTATCTTGACACTGACGTAATTATAACCCACTTCTGAGGTTGGGACGCCTGGAAGGCCGGGTTACATTGCACCGATGATATGATGGGTGATGATGATGATAATGGTGCGCCAGGAGAGTCCCTAATTATAAGCTTAACCTAAGATGAATATGAATGAAGATGATTGCGATGGCCATATGATGTTCGGGGACCGTTTGGGCCTTAACGTTTCCTGACATTTGTCTTACTGGTGAGAAAAAAAAACTGATAAAAACCTCACTCAGGAAACTGTTCCGACCGGGGATCGAACCGGGCCTGCTGCGTGAAAAGGGATCACGCTACCTCAAGATCACAGCGGTGGACTTCAATAATTTTACGAGAACCAAACATTTAGCTTATTTACGAGGAAGTCGCAATTATAAACGAATGTTTTGTGAAGGGAAACGTGTAGCAATGTAATTAATGTGTGTAATTAAGTGTGGTGCTCACTAGATATAACGTGGTTTACAATTTATTACAACAGGACAAACTAAATTATGTGGGGCGTGACTTAAAGCCTTACACGTGTATTACATCACTTTACAAACATTCTAACAATCTCACATTTCTCTGTTTCATTGAACAACATTGAAGTCTATGTTTGTTTTGTTATATTAAATAAAGTGAGCGTTGCGTTGATTCACTTAAGCACTTAGAAAAAATTGTAAAACTCCAGTGTATTTTATAAACATTTTTCATGCATAAAAATTAAAAAAAAAAAGAGATATTAAAAGGATCGGATAAGTAAACTAAAATATTATTTAATACCAAATCGAGTTCAATATATTCTTCGTTTTTGATAAAGCTGGTATAGGCTATTAATTAGGACTTTTTTCAATGTGTTCCATTATTTTTTTATCTTAGTAGAAAAGTTCGGTTTAGACAAACAACTTCAACTATATAAGCACTAAGTTATAAAAAAAGACGCCAAGGTCATATGAATTTCCCATGCCATGCTACAGACTGTTGCAGTGAATAATGATAATAATCCCTATTAGGTTCGTCTTCCGGGCATATAGGCCGTGGTCCAGTCGTTCTTCTACTCGACGTTTCGTCTACTGCTGCGGTAGACATCTTCAGGAGATACTGCGTGCTCTCTGTGAACTCCTCAACAGTCGGCTGCAGACTGGCTGGTCGTTGGAAACTCCCTCCCTATTTATAGGCACGCCGCTGGTGGAGAGGCGGTTTTCTGCGCGGTCCGTGTTGCGTGCTGTTTTGTCCAGGCTGTCGCTAGCAGAAGTCATAGGCTTCGTTGTCGTATTGTGCAATGCCGGGATCCAGATTTTGTTTATCTTCATGGTTTCTTCTTTTTTGTTAAAGGAATTTTTGTGTTTATATAAAAACACAAAAAATCAGCAATATACTGCGCCCAGCCAAAGATACAAGAGATCCGTTAAGTACTGCCGGTATATATCGCATCCCTTGCAGTTGTGGAGAAGTTTATATCGGCACAACAAAAAGAATGGTTACCACAAGATTGCAAGAACACAAGAGGCATTGCAGACTAAAACAAAAGGAAAAATCAGCCGTAGCGGAACACTGGATGAACAACCAAGAACGTATAATAAGATTCGAAGAAACACAGGTATTGTCCCAAACATCACATTATTACACCAGACTGTACAGAGAAGCCATTGAAATATATAAACACAAAAATTCCTTTAACAAAAAAGAAGAAACCATGAAGATAAACAAAATCTGGATCCCGGCATTGCACAATACGACAACGAAGCCTATGACTTCTGCTAGCGACAGCCTGGACAAAACAGCACGCAACACGGACCGCGCAGAAAACCGCCTCTCCACCAGCGGCGTGCCTATAAATAGGGAGGGAGTTTCCAACGACCAGCCAGTCTGCAGCCGACTGTTGAGGAGTTCACAGAGAGCACGCAGTATCTCCTGAAGATGTCTACCGCAGCAGTAGACGAAACGTCGAGTAGAAGAACGACTGGACCACGGCCTATATGCCCGGAAGACGAACCTAATAGGGATCAAGACGCCGGCCGTGAAAGCCTACAGTTATACATAATGATAATAATAATAATAATAACAATAATAACAACAATAATAATAACAATAATATAATAATAATATCAAGAATATAATAATAATAGCAACAATAATAATAATAATAACAATAATAATTATAATAATAATGACAACAATTATAATAACAATAATAATAATAATAATAATGACAATAACAATTATAATAATAACAATAACAATAATATTAACAATAATAATAAATAACGAAAATAAATCGTATAGATTGCAAATGATTCTGAATAGGCCATACTGCAGAAGATGAAACATTATACTTCTAGCATCAAGAATACAATTAAAAAATGTCCTCTTGCCTCTGTTGAATTCAAATAATTAGCTGCCATTCAACTGTTATCAAATATCCATTCAGATCTAATAGTCCCCCCCCCCCCGAGGATTTAATCCATTCCTGTATTACACACAAAATAGGCCGCAATATTAACACAGCTGTTATTATGCGGTGTTGTAACATATGGTTGCAGTATATCTAAGTTGATAATAAATTACATAATAAACTGTATATAAAGTGATGCTATTATTAGGCCTATTATTATTGTTATTATTAGATAAATGCGAAGGAATGAAGCTATTTAGGTGTTCTTATGAAACATTTTTTAAATGTATACAGATCTTCACCTGTCCTATCTAGTAGACACCGAACATCACCAGTATATATATATATATATATATATATATATATATATATATCCTATATGTATGTGTGTGTACCGTTCTAGTGGCCGAAATTTGTGATTAATCGAAGCCAAACTTGGCATAAAGTAATTGATTAAAAACAGTAAGGTCGAGTTCTTTAATCAGGAAAGTCGGAATATTAGGAGTACACACCTGATACGAAAATTTAAACATCGCTTTAGAGGTCGTAATTTCCGATATTTAAAAACAAAAATAAGTATATGCTATTAAAATAAAATGGGGAAAAGCATTCTATAAAATCAGCAAAATCCAACCATTACACGTGGGGATTTACCTGAAATCCGAAAATAAAAATTGATCTTTGTTTTCAATGCGGTCCGACACTTTTGAATAAGCTGATATAAATTGAGTTTCTCCATTTTACAAGATAAATATATATTCCGTAATCTGCAAAATTGGACGATAAATTTGACAATTTGTTTAGTTTACGCAGATCATGTGTGACGCACTTTTATGATTATTAATTATTATTATTATTATTATTATTATTATTATTATTATTCTGAACACAGAATGCTAAAATGGTATGGACACGTAAGAAGAATGCAGGATGGAAGAGTACCAAAGGCCGTCTATGCATGGGAAATTGAAAGAAGGAACAGAAAAGGAAGACCAAGAACAACCTGGAAGAACAAATTCAAAATTCAATGTGGAAATTTGGTATAACAGATGGAGACACAGAGGACAGAGAACGATGGGGAACTTTAATTGAGGGAAAATTGTGAATGTCTGTTGCAAGCTGATAGTCTCTAAGTCCGTAGTCATTTATATGTATTTATTTACTTTTTTAGTTCATGTTAATTACTAAGATTGGTTGGAGAAACCCTCAATGATGAGGAAAATTCTCAAAATAATAATTTATTATTATTATTATTCTTATTATTACTGTTGTTAACTAATAATAACAAATTAAATTCGTAACTAATTATGAAAGTTAGTTTTATTTAGGTCATACAATAGGCCTCTCTGCAGTAATATACTAAAGATAACACTCTGAAACATTCGCAATCAAAATAAATCTATCATTTGTCCTTCTGATAAGTCAACATTTAGGATATCGCCAACTATGAACATTTCTGTATTTTTTGCAAATTTGAACAGCAATTATAACAGGTAATTCAATAGGCAACACAATAAAATTTAATTCTATAACAAAACGTGTCGCTAATTACAAGAATAAGATGGCATGCGAGTACTTCTAGCCCACGGTGACCGCAGTCATACTGTTTAAACTTATGTTGGCTGCAGTGAATTTTAATTGGAGACAATAAATCGCACAAAACCTGATCCTACTCCTTGATTGCCGAGTGCATTCTCACCCGCAAGTACCCAAACTGACTCCACCCCAACACAACATTGAATACCATTTTTTTTATTCAGGTACATATATAATACATACAATAACTATTCAACTCAAAATTATGATAATGTTGCATATGTTATTTAATAATAATAATAAAAATAATGATGATAATAATAATAATAATAATAATAAAGTATCATAATGCAAATAAAAATCATCATACAGAATAATGTGAACATGCAAAACTTCATACGATTTCTAATTAATACACGACATTTTTAATAGAAAGACTTCACTTCCACAAAAAATATTAGAAACATAATTTTAAATTAATATTACGGACGAAATATGTCAACATCATAAGAAGATAATGATGCAATTTTTTAACGATTGATTTAATAGTTGAGAGTTGAGTAGAAAGTTAGTAATATATATATATATATAATTTTAAATACTACCATCTGTGGATAAATTTTCATATTACTACAGGACTGCCAATTTATAAATATGCTTCATCTTTTATCATAATCTTCTGCATAGAAAAAAAAGCTAATAATGTATAAGGAAATGTGAATTTCATAAAAATCCGAGAATGTTAAGAAAGCTATTTGAGGTTAACATAAAAAATATATATAATTGAGTGTCAAAGAAAAAGTGTCAAAGAAAAATGTATGCGTTCCTTTCTAAATAATTTCCATGTTCTGCTTTCTGCTAGTAGTATCTAGTTGATATACAACTATAGACTATTATACACCGTGTCCCATTCAAACCTCCCACATTTTAATTAATCGTAACTCTCAAAGTATGCGGAATTATGAAATGAGGATGGTATTAAAAGAAAGAGAAACTCAAAGAATTTTTGTTTTCATTGTTGCAGTTAATTCATCTGTCGCATGTTGGACAATAATGTAACAAAACGGCGACTCCTCAGCAACGAGCACAAACTGTTTTCTGTTATGCAGAGACGAAGTCAATAATTACAGTGCAAAGAAATTGCCGGGGAGAATATGGAGGAAATGCACCTGATGGGAAGATCATTAAGGCATGGCTTGGGAAGTTTCTGGCGACTGAAAGCGTTAAGAAAAGAATCAGGAAGTGCACGTACACGTGTTTTAGAAGAAAAGATTGAAGACATTAGAGCAAGATTGTGCACATATAGAGGTGTTTTAGTGTGTGGCAACGAACATTCTATGAGTTTCTGTTTCGTTTACTACCGGCCTCATTTCATAATTCCTTATACTTTTGTATTCACGCAGATCCTTCAAGATCATACTTATACTTTGTTAGTTACAATTAATTAAAATGTGTGAGGTTTGAATGGGGCACCCTATATATATAGTCCACACTTCCCGTGTGGAGATTAGCATGCTCCCTAGTGCGAATGTTATAATCAAGCTAATTTAGTTAAGCTTATTTACCCATAAACGTCAACGAGTGGTACAGGGTCGGCATATCGCCTCAGTGAGACTCCTTCTGGGTAAGTAAGGCATTACTTGGATGTGTAACAGTCGGAAAATTTTGTACAGAGGCCTCTTTATTCAAGCTTGTGGTTACTCGGGACCCACGGCTTAAGTCCCTACCGGAGAACTTGTCCCTTGAACTTTTCCATCATGAAAATTCATGACCCCTGCCCGGGTTTGAACCAGCCTTCCTAGGAATTAGTGGCAAGGAACATAACCGCTAGCACACCGCGGCCAACCAACTATACTATATAATACTATTTATAATGTAGTCTACCGCTGTGGTCTCGAGGTAGCGTGCTGCCTTGTCACGCAGCGGGCCCGGGTTCGATCCCCGGTCGGGGCAGTATTTCTGGGTGAGGTTTTTATCGGGGTTTTTCCTCACCTGTAAGACAAAACTCAGGAAAACTTTAAGGCCCAAATGGTCCCCGAAATCATATGGCCATCATCATCATCCTTCACCGGTGTGGAAAGCAACGGGAAGCTACCACATCTATAATTCCCCTAGTAAAGTTGCAAAGTATAGCATGAACATGCTACGATTGCAGTGAAAAACCTGCCCTCGGGCAGAATTACTATGGGTGGATTTATAATGTAAGGTGGCATGCAGTAGCATAGTTAGTTAACACAATACGCTACAAGACGGGAGGTCCTGAGTTCGGTGGGGTCAGCATTTTTAAACTGACCGGCATCATGGCCTCTATTGTAAATATATATATCTGACGGCTGGCATTCCGTGCCGACTGTCTTAAAAAGGTAGGAACCTTAACTTCTTACTACCCCAAGGACATCTTGAGGCCTGTAATGGCATCACTTTACATTTACTGTATTTATAATTTACACATCTAAAAATATATAATGCATATCCTGAAGTGTCCTGTAAAGTTTTTTTCCCCTCTACAACTTTAAAAATAATTTCAGCTCAAATCCTTGTGAGTGAAAAATGTGATATACATCATCATCATCATCATCATGAACAAATTCGTTTTTAGGCCATGTGGCCTGTACGGTAAACCTAGCGAAGATGGTCTTGATCTTTCCACCGATGTTTTGGTCTTCCTTGGTCCCTATGTCCAGTTGGGGTATATTGGAATGCCAATTTTGGAAGTCTATTTCTTGCCATTCTTCTCAGATGATTTTTCCATTCTTGTTGGTATTTTTGGATATCTTCATTTAAACTTGCTACTCCAAGTTTTCCTCTGATAGTAGTGTTCCTTTGGTGATCCAGTCTATTAACTCCTAACAATGATCGTAAGAAGCGCATTTGGCTTACTTGAAGTTTATGAGAGTTTCTTTTATTTAAAATCCAAATTTCACTTCCGTATTTTAGAGCAGCTTTTGATGTGACGTTATGTAATCTTAGTTTTGTCTCTGTCCTCATCTGTTTACCAAAATGTCTTCGTATTACCCCATTCATTTTATTATATTTTTGTAATGTGATATACATATGTGATATATATATCAACCGAACAGTGACAGACAGTCAAGAAGACTGCAGCTTATTCATAATATGTTTAACAGATAAATTGCATATTAATTCCGGAATGTAACTTTATAAATACAATGAAAGCCTACGGATCCACTATATATTTTATAAATATAAAATAAATAAAAATGAATTTAATTTTATATTTAACTTAAATTTTTCTTTAAACTACGGGGTGAATTATTAATAAGGCTATACGTTTGATCGCGTTGTGTGATGAAAATATTACCATTACAGGAAATACGAAATTACTCTTGGAAAGGCAATTATTCAAATTACAACAATGGAATACAACAAAACAGTAGAACTTACGTCATTAGTCAAAATAGCGTGGAATATGCAACAGCAAATTACAATTGCTGCATGGGCAATAACGTATGCTAATGATCTTGTGGCCGCAAGACGGGCAAGACGTGAGTTTAACGTAGTATTGCAGCCGTCGACATGCTGAAATTAGTGATTGAGGAAGAAATTAGAGCTATTCCTCTAAACATGTATCATAATGACTTCCCAAAGCGTTGCCAATTTATGCTTGGATGTAAAGAGCGAACAATTTGAAGCAATAAAGTGACTTGCTTAGTGTTGTTGTAAGCGACTTGTTTTGTTCTATTGTTGTAATTTGAAGGATTCCATTTTCAATGATATCATATTTCCTTTAATAATAATATTTTCGTCATAAAATGCGATCAAACGTATAGCCATATTTCTGAATCACTCTGTATCTAAACGTTATCTATGTGCTGATGGTTTCTGCGTAAAAAGAAATAACAATACTGTAGGCCCACTATTAATACCATACGGAAACTTGTGCGTTATAATAGTAAATGTACTGGGTTTGAAGTATAAAAAGTAGGCCTATGTATTTCATAACATCTTAATTTTTATAAGCTTAAATTGTGATTTAATTTGTATTTTACAAAATTATACTAGTCATGGTCTTAACTGTGCTAGAATAAATAACATTCCACGTTCCCTAGGAACATATCCTGAAGTAGTCCTCGCCCGGAAAACCGAATGGGGAACTGTTTTACCTCAAGCAAATTTTACGCCAGTCTGATTTATCGCTTTCGACCTGTCCGCAATGGGTAACCCTTTCTGAAGCAATGCTACCGCCGGCATAGTTTTTCGGGTTCATTTAAGCACGCAATCGACTCTACCACGACAAAGTAAAGAAGCTATGGAGGCAGATGAACAGACAGGAGAATGGAGAAGACTGCATAACAGTGAGCTACATGATCTTAATGGGAAACCAGATACAATAACAGCTAAGTCTCCGTAGACTATGATGGGAGGACATGAGACGGATGGGGAATGAAAGAGGGACTTGGAAACTGTAGAAAAACAAGAGGAAAGCACCCAGTAGGTAGGCCAACAATGAGGTGGGAGAATAACATTAACCATGATTTGAGGGAAGTAGATGATACAGGGGATGATTGCAAAACACTAACTCAGGATAGGGATGGAAAAAAACTAGCTCAGGGGAATTGATGTCCGCGCGACCATAAACGTACGAGTTCAATAGTGCCTGTGAATTGTTACGTATTATTATTATTATTATTATTATTATTATTATGAACACTAAGATAGTTAAAATCACAGTAATTATGCATACAACGCATTATCCGAACTACACAGGCTATCAGAAAACAATCTGAAACTGTATTGTACATTCGGGCTGGCAAGAACGAAATGTTTTCTTAAGCATGGAACTAGTTGCCTGATTCTAGTCACCTGTGACAACTTTTAAAATAGGCAACATACATTTACAAATACAAAAAAAAAGAGTTTGGGAGTAATATAAGAACCAGCGCCTCCGTCCCACATGTGTGGAAAAATCCCGGGCTCTAATTATTATTCAAGTAAGAGTAGCTTTGAAATCTGCTTTATACAAAGTGGAACCAATTCAAAGTGAAAATTTCAATTTCACGAACGTTGGAAACCAAGTGTATCAGATACCTTACTGGATAGTGACGTTATTGTAATCCACTTAGTTCTTTCTTTCTTTCTTATGCAGTTAAGGAATGGAATGACTTCTTCAGATGGATTTTTCTTGAACTAATCATGCAAAATTCATAAATATGTCAGCGATATGTATTGCACACGATCTTTCTGAAACGAGATTCCTGTTTTTAGTTTCTAATGTGAAGGTGGTTTTCAACATGCATATTCTAGAAACTCTCTAGTGTCCAGGAGTTAGAGTGGGAGAAGGTTATATTTAATAGCGAGCTACTTAACGTAATGGTTCTATGGACATAAATGTACGTCTTACTGTGTAAGAAGATACCAGAGGAAATGTATTCTTTACATCAAAACACAACAAATATCCATACAAAACACATTGAGGTTGAGTTCGTTTCACCCTGTATATCAATGCCCCAGGTTATCGTTTCGACATTACTGTTATTCTCTCCTGGCATTAGCTTAATTGTAACCCACATCTGAAGTTGCGGCGCCTAGAAGGCGGAGTAACGTTACCCCGATGATATGATGGGTAATAAATGATAATGAAGCGTCAGGAGAGTTCATAACCTAAACTTAACCTAAATTCCAGACCATGGGCAACCACAGGAATAGTTACCTTTGAGGAAACATTCCTATGGTTTGACCGGGAATCGAACGCAGGACCTCATGAACTAGGAATAATTCCCTTCGAGGAAAAATTGTAACCCACATCTGAAGTTGCGGCGCCTAGAAGGCGGAGTAACATTACCCCGATGATATGATGGGTAATAAATGATAATGAAGCGCCAGGAGAGTTCATAACCTAAACTTAACCTAAATTCCAAACCATGGGCAACCTTTGAGGAAACATTCCTATGGTTTGACCGGGAATCGAACCCAGGACCTCATGAACTAGGAATAATTCCCTTCGAGGAAAAATTTCTATGGTTTGACCGGGAATTGAACCCGGGACCTCATGAACTGTAGTCATAAACGGTGACCACTAGCCCAAGAGGCTGGTCGATATATGCAGTGTTGTATTCGTAGTTTATTTTTCTTCAAATACCATTCTCGTTATGTCTTCTATGCTAAGGGTCGATTTCACCAACATAGGTAACTGTATTAGGCTCGTTTAAGCTATGCCTTATACAGGGGAGATACTGGCGTAATTAAGGCATAGCTTAAACTAGCGACACACAGTTACATTTATTGGCGAAACCGATCCTATGACAGGCCTAGAATTCATCACCTTGTTACTCATAGAGGCGGACGATCATGCAGCCAGTATAGGGGTGACATCTAGTCTCAGATGTCCCAGCCGTTATTTACAGATGGTTTACTCAATTTGGAGACGCACCTTTCGAAGTTACTAAAATTTCTCACAATGTTGGGCATGCACTCGTTCCACATTGCCGAAATAACATGAAACAAATTATTCACCCATTGGGACTCGAACCTGCGCAAATTCCATTGCTCTGCGCCAAGACATGAACCCCTAAATCGCTCGACTACGACGCGGGACTATTACTATGTATACTGTTTTATTTCTAAGGAATCTAACAAAGGTGATTGAATTTCTTGCCAGGCAACCAACACCCGGATATACTGCGCTATTTCTCAGAACTGTGTTAAGTTTTTGTGCAGGGTGTTAATGTGTGGCAGGCATGCATAAATCCGTTACGTATTGTAACAATACACGCATTTATGCGACTTTAAAAATGTTCTTTTGTTCGTATGAATACCATAACCACGTCTAATATGTATTATTTCCAACCCAACAGCAGCAAATCCCATAGGGAATGGAGAATACACCAAACGTATTTTTGTCTCATTTCACAAAACTCGTTAACTCAGTTTTAAATCTAGATACGTAATATTTTTTGTTACAACTGATATCACATTGTTTTCCGATTCTATAATCTCATAAAATTGTGACCTCAAGGTCATCTATCCGCACAATGAAAATACTTCTTGCAATACAACTATATTCAGCATTTTATGTGTGTGTGTGTGTGTATATATATATATGTGTATATATATATATATATATATGTATATATATATGTATATATATATATATATATATATATATATATATAATATATGAAACTTACACTACTTATTTTATTTCATGTTTTGTTAGTGCCAGCTAATATTAGATCATATCCGCGTGCCCTTTGTTTAGTCTATATTTTGATAATATTTTTAATTTGTAATAAGTTTCTATGGATTTATTATTCGCTGGTTGAGAAGAATGTAAGACCTTATGGTCTTAACTCTGCCAACTTAAATAAAGCATTATTATTATTTTTATTATTATATATATATATATATATATATATATATATATATATTTTACAATAATTAATCTGCTAATTTACAAATAAAAGGAAATGTTTATTTAGTATGCCTACAATATGTATGAATTTAATATAAATTAAAGACTAGAATATAAAAACAATACCATATATAATGAATGTTTCTTCGTCTTTTACAGACTTCTAAACCTCTCACCCGATCTTCATGAAAATTTGTACATACAAATTTTCAGATACAGCTAGTGTTTAGCCACTAATAATAGTATGTTTTAAAATCATTAGGTGTAGAAGTTCACCTAAAACGAAACTTTTAAAAATCGCTCTAGCGGTCGCAACGTGTTTCACAATTAAATTCAATATAAGCTATTAAACGTAAGTCTGGAAGACTGCTATGGGTAAGACATGTGACTCAAATGGGTAATGAAAGAGGTGCATGGAAGCTTTTTGTAGAAAAACCAGAGGGGAAAACACCAGTTTGTAGACCAAGAATGAGGTGCGAGAATAACATTCATGATTTGAGGGAAGTAGATTATACAGGGGATTATTTTAAAACGTTAGCTCAGGATAGGGATGTATGGAGAGCTTATGTCTGCGCGGCCATGAACCTACGGGTTCGATAGAGCCAGTGAGTTAGTTTATGAACTATTAAAATAAGCCTGCCGATAATGTCCAAAAATCAGCGAAATCAGACCATTAGAAGTAGGGATTTACCTGAAATCCGTAATTAAAATTTAACTCCAGCAACTGCCAGGTTTGGTACGTCGCATTGTATACAATTTAATTAACCCTTAAATTGACAAATTACCAGATTATCGCTCCCCGGTTTACTATATGCTGCAGGTGCAGGTCGTCTTTCCAACGACGTTTTGGTCTTCCTATATTTTTTCGGCTTAGAGGCAAATAATGAAGGAGCTGTTTTGATAAATGATTATTTGGCATTCTTTGTATATGTATAAACCAATTAAGTTTATTTCTGTGTATTCTCTCGTTTATATTATATATTTGTAATTCATCTCTGATATCTTGACTTCTCTTTTGATCTCTTAGAGATACACCTGCAACTGATCTGAGAAATCTCATTTCTATTGTCTCAATTTTATTTTTACCAGATAATATACATTAGTTTAATTTATTTAAACCGCTCAGCCGATCTTTAGGCACAGCAGCGCACGCCGGCTATTGGCTAGTATACATAATATTCGCCATCTTAATAAAATAGACCTTGATATCTAATGCAGATCCTATACGAGGTAATTTAATACCAACACTATGTACATAAAAGACCGATTGGCCTGGAAAGCGGAGTTACATTACCCCGATGGTATGATAGATGATGAATGATAATGGAGCACTCGAAAAATTCTTAAACTTAGTCTAATTCCAATCATGGGCGACCACTGGAATAATTCCCTTTAAGGAAATAAAATTCTGTGGTCTGAACGGAAATCGAACTCGGAACCGCATGGACTGTAGTCAGAAGCTCATAACGCTGGTCTAACTAATCGTAAATAGTAATAATAATAATAATAATAATAATAATAATAATAATAATAATAATCTGTATATAAACGGATTGTTATTTATGCGTTGAAAAAATTGAAAGCATGATATTAAAATTAATTGGAAACAATTTAAAACCACGAACATTTTCTTATAAAATTATCCGTATATCACCAAATGTATCAATTACAAAAAAAGTCTTTGAAGTTCAAAAAAGTAGTCTCTTATTGTTAAAACAACTTAATCTTTATTTTTTAAACGAAACTAGATCTAATTTATGACATGTAGAAAATGATGGTATATTTTAAATGTAATACTGCGGGAAAAAATCTTAAATGAAAGTAGCATTTTTAAAAACTTTATTATTTATGAATACTTCAACAGCAACGGAATTAGTGGTTCTAGATATTTTGGGGATGCTGTACCTCCATGCTACATAAATTGAAATAGAAAACCGAAAAAAAACCGTAATTTATTGATGCAGTAGGTGAATAATTATCTAAGGGAAATATATATGTTAATTTCCATAAAAATATGAGAAATGCCTTAAAATTAAGTGAGAATTTGAGCTAAATGTAACCTAAAATCAGCATATTTGCAATGTAAAATGTTTATTAATCAGTGCTCAAACAGTGCAGCCAACTTCTTATAAAACCCGTTAACAAACTAGTGAACGCTAAACTAATCTGGTATATTAACGCGCCCATTTTCTCACCCTAAGTCGCCCAACCAACACTAAGTCGCCCAAACCAACACTAAATTACTTAAACTAACACTAGCTGCCTATTTTATCACCGTAACTGCCCACTAACAGGACAGAATTCCTCTGTATGCGAGTAAACATGTGGTAAATTGGCTCTACCAGGAACATGTTTTTCACATTGGCCAACATGACGCTAGCAGTTTACTTATTCTCCGAAAATTCACAAATGGCACAGAATTGCCTATATTTTTAATGTATCCAATATATTATCTACTTATGTTAATCATGTCTTTTCTAAAAATCTCACTGCTTTAAATTTAATGATTAAGATGAAAAATCGATCGTAAAAATGCATTTCTAACACAGATTGACGTCTGAAGAAATCAGAAAAAAGTAATGTTAATCGGTCCCAGATTTTGAATATATGTTATCCCCAATACAAATCTCAACGCTATCGCGTTAGTCGACAGCTCGCTGATATATTTAGGAAATCGTACAAATTACAAATCTATAATTTAAAAAAGTACTTACATGAAGAGGTAAAAAATACGAGGCTTGCTAAGTTAACATGAGTTAATATTATTTAAGCCTCGCACATAAACACCTGCTACTGTCGTATCGTTAGTAAGCAACATTCATAGTTTATATGTTGATACATTTCTAGGATTACTTCTTAAGCTCTGCTGAATGACAAAGCATATAATAATATTTTTACGTAGTATTCAACCTAAAACTGACACTATAAATTAATGTCAACTAATTTTACACCAACAAATTATCGAATCAGGAAGTTCTTGACTGCTTGGATATTATCTCTATATACATTCCTATCCTAAGACAATACTTTTCTTAAGTCTATATATCCCTACCCTAAGCCAACATTTTTCTTAAGTGAACCGAAATGTGTAGCTAGATTAACTAACTAACTCACTGGCTCTATCGAACCCATAGATTCATGACAGCTTAGACATAAGCTCTCGATACATCCCTATCCTGAGCTAATGTTTTCCAATCATCCACTGAATAATATACTTCCCTCAAATAGTGGTTAATGTTATTCTCTCACCTCATTCTTGGTCTACCAACTGACCGTTTTCCCTCCGGTTTTGGTATAGCTAGACTAGTCAGGCGTTCTAAAATTTTGGGGTTTCCATTGAAAAATATATTGTGCAATTCAATATAATAATAATTCATTCATTCATAGTGTTCTGCTCAAGAGCAGGTCTTTTACTGCAAACTCAGCATTCTCCACTCTTTCCTTAACTCAGCTTTCCTTTTTGTATCTTATTTTAATATTGTCTATCAACTGATGTATTTTTCTGCCTCTAACTTTCTTTCTGTTGACCATTCCTTCTAGGGCATCCTTCAGCAGGCAGTTTCTTCTTAGCCAGTGGCCAATCCAATTTCTTTTCCTCTTCTTTATGAGTTCCAGCATTGTTATTCTTTCACCCACTCTGTCTAGCACATCTTTACTTCTTACTTTGTCCATTTTATACGTGCATAATAATAATAATAATAATAATAATAATAATAATAATAATAATAATAATAATAATAATAATAATAATAATAATAATAATAATAATAATAATAATATAAAATAATATTCTCAACTTGTGTCCAACTCAAGGTCGGGTCGAGGAATGAGATGAGATGAAGCCCATGCATTTATGTAGGTCTGAAAACGACAAGTACCCGACCTCGTCTGAGGCATCTTGACAGGGGTGGATTAACGAAAAGCTAAATAAATGAGTATGGAGAAATGGTAAAATGAAATTTGTGGCAAGGGAAACGGGATAAACCCGAGAAAACCTGCCCAATCTCCGTTTCGTCCACCACGAAACTCGACATGGAGTGACCGAGATTCGAGCAATTCAATACAACTTGATTTATTTGAAGTTAATTTATGTCTATATTCATAAGTATTTTTATCGCTGTCATTTCATGGTAATGTTGTTGCCTAATACGTAGCATGCCCATGTTCAAACCCGAAATGGACACTTTTAAGGGTTTTTTCCTCACCTGTAAGACATTTCGAGAAACATAAAAGCCCAAATGGTCGCCGAACACCATCTAGCCGTCATAATCAACATCCAAATTATATTTGTCTTGTTTAGTATGAATGAAAGAGTTCAATTAAACACAAGAAGAATTTTAAAACTTCAATTTTGGAAAAACAAACAATTATAATGGCATGGTTATGTAAAAGTAATGACAGAAGACAGATTCCCAAGAAGAATACTAGGATTGGTGCCACCTAGTAGAAGAAGAAGAGGACGGCCAAAAATAATGCGGAATTATGGTGTTTTGAGCTGAATGAGGAAAAAAGAATTGGACGATGGAGATTGGAATGACAGTTATGTGGAGGAGAATGACAGTAGATTGACTGGGTGCAGGAAGGTGTTATGAAACCTGCTAAATAAATAAATAGTATGGATGACTGAGTGAATGGTGGTCTTGTCAGTACGTTCGTGTTGTCTCGGAAGTGGCTGTCATTGATGTGATCACTCATCAAGGAAACCCTCCATGTCTTTGTGTGGTCGAAAACGTATCTGTCTGATTCAGATAGGTCGTGGCCCGGATGGCGAGGGACATACAAAAGCAATTGAAGTAAGTAAAGAGAGAGATAAATAATTTCGCTTTTTTATAACAATTACTCAAATCATTTTTCTCGAGAACTAAATTTGATCTGTCATTAATATGATTTTTTCTCATTTTTCTATCTTGTACATTTTAATTTCATTCGTTACATCTAGATTAAATCAAAATACGTTGTAAATAATAATTATATTGTAGATACATGATGTAATATGTTTGTTTATTGTAATTTAGATGTAAGAATATTTTAAAATTTTTTTAACTTGGTTGAGTGGTAGACAAGACCTTAACTCTGCCAGGTAAAATAAAGCTGCTATTATTATTATTATTATTATTATTATTATTATTATTATTATTATTATTATTATTATTATTATTATTATTATTATTATTATTAGACTACATAACAATGAAACTACATGGTCTTTATAGGAAGCCAGGATATAATAAGAACAGTTAAGTCTCGTAGACTACGATGGGCAGGACATGTTGCACGTATGGGGAATTAGAGTCTTGCATGGAAGCTTCTTGTAGGAAAGCCAGAGGGAAAACGCCCAGTTGGTAGACCAAGAATGAGGTGGGAGAATAACATTAACTATGATTTGAGGGACGTAGATTATACAGGGAATGATTGGAAAGCATTAGCTCAGGATAGGGATATATGGAGAGCTTATGTCCGTGCGGCCATGAACCTACGGGTTCGATAGTGCCAGTGAGTAAGTAAGTAAGTAAGTAAGTATTATTATTATAATATAATAGTATTATTATTATAATATAATAATATTATTATTATATTATTTTTATTATATTATTATTATTGTCCACCGCTGTGGTCTCGAGGTAGCGTGCTGCCTTGTCACGCAGCGGGCCCGGGTTCGATCCCCGGTCGGGGTAGTTTTTCTGGGTGAGGTTTTTATCGGGGTTTTTCCTCGCCTGTAAGACAAATGTCAGGAAAACTTTAAGGCCCAAACGGTCCCCGAAATCATATGGCCATCATCCTTATCATTACATCCTTACCATTATCATTATCATCATCATCCTTCACCGGTGTGGAAAGCAACGGGAAGCTACCACACCTACACAATTCCCTAGCAAGCTGCAAGCATAGCATGAAAATGCTATGATTGCAGTGAAGGACCTGCCTTCGGGCAGAATTACTATGGATGGATGGATTATTATTATTATTATTATTGTAGAGCTATTACTATTAAAATAAATATATTATAATATTATATATTCCTTAATTTAACCTCTCCCTTTTACACGTACCACACTTTTGTATATATTATAGATAAAGTTATATACAAGGTCAAACAACGAAAGCAATGATTAATCATCATCTACAACATACAGTATCATGGCAGCTGCCGCCGTCATCCGGGAACTAAACGCCATTCCTCTCTGTACATCAATTGATCTTCCTCCAATCCTCTGATCGTAGCCGCTTCTACACCTTCTATTCAGGTTTTCTTTTGTCTTCCTTTCTTCCTCCTTTCCATTGGAATCCATTCCATAACAATTTTAGGCAATCTTTGCTCTGGCATTCTTTTGACATGGCCATATCATAGTAATCTTTTCTTTTCTATAATGTCTGTGATGTCCTGCCCTTCTTGTACATCCATGATTAATAGATTAATATAAATATACAGGGTGGACCGCTCGAATGGACCTAATTTCAATTGCTTGTTACTGGCAAACGGTTGAAGATAGAAACTTAAAACAACGTTCATATTACAGAAAAACTCACCAAGTTTTGATATCCAGATCACCACATCTCTATATGAGCCCCAGCAGTCACTGTGACGATATCAAAGCGATGAACAATTTCTTGCCAAGTACGTTGGAGTAGTCTTCTGGAATGTTCTCAATAGCCTCTATGATGCGCTCACGAAGATCACGAAGGTCTTTGACTGGGGGGTGTGTAAACTTTATCTTTGACATAGCCCCAGAGAAAGAAATCCAGTGGTGTTTAAATCGGGAGATCTCGGGGGCCACGCGATTGGTCCTCCCCTACCAATCCAACGGCCAGGGAAAATGTTGTCCAAAGTCGTACGAACTTCATTGGACCAGTGGGGAGGAGCACCATCTTGCTGGAAAAACGATGTTAGGCTGCAGTTGTTCAATTTGTGGAAAGAAGAACTGCTCCAGCATGTCAAGATATGTGGTACCACGAACAGTTTTCTCGGCGAAGAAAAACGGTCCAATGACCTTATTATGTGACAAACTGCACCAAACATTCATCTTCGGACTATCACGAACATGCTCTTGAATAGCGTGAGGATTCTCCGATCCCCAGATCCGCACATTATGCCGTTTACCTTGCCTGACAAATGGAAAGTGGCTTCGTCCGAGAAGAAAATCTTGGTCATGAAGTCAGGATCAGCGCCGAGACGGTCCAGCATCGTATTGGCGAATTCCACTCGTTTCGGCATGTCATTCGGCTCCAGACGTTGCACTAACTGCACTTTATATGCGTGCAGTTTGAGGCGTTTGTGGACAATCCGTTGTAATGTCGATTTTGGTATTTGAAGTTCCCGCGAAGCTCTTCTTAATGACTTCCGGGGGCTTCGCTCAAATGCGGCTTGAACATTTGCTACCATTCATCGGATGCTCTGCGACCACCACCATGCTTCTTCAACACAGATCCTGTAGCTAATCATGTATCACGCCACTTCTTATGCTTCTAGCAGTTGGAGCATCACGGTTAAACACACGCCGGAACTCCCTTTGAACTCTAATGATTGATTTAAACTCCGCATACCACAAAACAGCTTGCGCTTTCATCTGCGGAGTCGCCATTTTCACAAACAATTAAATCTAAGAACGAGAAACGTATCTTTGTGCCATCTACCGACAGGATTCGAAACTTGGTGAGTTTTTCTGTACTATGAACGTTGTTTTAAGTTTCTATCTTCAACCGTTTGCCAGTAACAAGCAATTGAAATTAGGTCCATTCGAGCGGTCCACCCTGTATACAAATTGAAGAGTCCTGGGGAAAAACCTGGTAAGTCACAATTCTTTTTTTTTTTTCAGGAAACAAAATTTAAAGTTTCAAGACTCATAATATTTAATTTTCTCAAGTATTTTTTTTAATTTTTGTTTAGGATGATAATGTATATACCAGAGATACATTAGTACTGAAATTATATACATCTGGTTAAGGTGTAGGCCTATAACAATATGCTGCATTTTTTGTCATCAATGCAATTTGTACAGAGGAAAAATGTGACAAGTCCATAACATACTTCAAGTTGCTACTAGGTTTCAATCACTAGTCACTTATTTAAATTCTCATTACAGTTGGTTCAGGTTTATATGGAACGCACTGTACATGTGATGACATTATAACAACTCACTGTCACTATCGAACCCTTAGGGTCATGGCCGCGTGGACATAAGCTCTCCAAAATTCCCTATCCTGAGCTTATGTTTCCCAATCATCGCCTGTATAATTTACCACCCTCAGATCATAGTTAATGTTATTCTCTCACCTCATTATCTGCCTACATACTGTGCACTTTCCCTCTGATCTTCGTACAAGGAGTTTCCAAAGCCCACTTTCATTCCCCATTAGTGCCATATATCTTGCCCATAGTAATCTACAAGATTTAACAGTTCTTATTATATCTGGTCCCTCCCCTTTTTTTGTCTAATGTCACCAGGTTGTTTTTTAGGACACGTCTGGGTTTCTTTCCTGGCATTGGCGGAATTGTAATCCATTTCTTATGATGGGTCACCTGGAAGACGGAATTACGTTACCCCGAGTATATATGATGGGTGTTAAATGATAATGAAGCGCCAAGAGAGTTCTTAACCTAAATTCCAGACCATGGGCAACCACAAGAATAATTCCCCTTAAAGAAAAATTAGATTCCCTGGACTTGTTAGAATATTCCCCTGTTTTGCATGGACTTGTAAGATTTTTCCCCTGTACACGTTTTAAAGATATTGAAATATCTCTGGATTTGTCAGATTGTTACCCAGTTCTGTGAAGTCATTTAAAATTACACTGGCTGAGCTATTAAATTATTAAAAAATAAAAAAAAAATCTGTAATTTTGGACTTATCAGGTTTTTCCCCTGGACTCTTCATGAATTATCGAATTGGGGAGTTGATGGTGTCGCGGACATCATACATGAGCTAATATTTTCCAATCATTCCTGCACAATTATTCATCTCTCTCAAATTACGGTCAATGTTGTTCCTCCATCTCTACTGGGCGCTTTCTCTCTTGTTTTCCTTGAAAACGTTTATGCCCAGCTTTCATTTCACATTCGTGACATATATAATTCCCTTCGCAGTCTACGATATTAAAAAATGTTTATTACAACACGATTCTCCTGAAGATCACGTAACATGTAGTTTTCTCCATTCACCTGTTGTTCGTCTCCTTTGATAAAATTTTATACTACTAATATCCTACCAGTTTATGTACGTTTAACAAACTATACCCTTGCAAAGAGAAAGAATCCAATTTAGGGGAGCGAAAACATTTTTCACACTGGATTTCATGTCCATATTACAATTTTTATATAACCTTAGTTTTGTTTGCAACATGTCAAATGGCAGCCGTCATGCTCCTTAACCTACAGTACATTGTGATTTGCTTTGAAAACATAAATCAGTGACTTGTTAGTGTTCTAACATCAGAGATTGAATACAACTTTTTCCAATTTGGGTAATTAATATTTTGTTTAAAAATATTACAGTATTTTAACATATTACATAACAGTACAGGGGACTCTGAAAGAGCGTAAAAATTAGGAATTACAGAAAAGTAGATAAGAGTGTTACATCATTTTAAGCTCTAAATCTAGCGTTTTTATCTCCCTATTACGATTGTTAACACAAAATGTTAAATTACGAATAATATTTTAAAGAAAAACATTGACGCTTCGCAGAAAGTAATAATTTCAACCGCTTTCTATGCCTGTCATGTACTTTTTTTTAAATCACTGGTTTCAATTAACTTTTAATTTCACATTGTTCTACAAGATGGCATGATAAATTGGCAAAACATTTATTTGTTATGTCAGTTATTAAAAGCGGTTGACCGCAGTTAACACGAAATATGCTAACATTTTTATTAGTTATAGCCATTGTTATTCGTCATTAATTAACTAATTTCTACTCGTTCGTTGTTATTTAGGTTTATTAAAATATTAAATAAAGTCAAACACAATGATGATCATATAGACCCCACCCTGCCCCATCTCTCCGTTTCCAAAAACTACGAGGCGCTTTTTTACAACCTTTCCTCAAGTCTCTGTTTAGGTTATGCAGCCTTTGAGTAAAATTCGAGTTAAATAATAATGATGAAAGTTAGTCGGGCTTTAGAGAACGATTAAAATTAGTACTTGATATTATCAATGGGATTTGCGAAAATAAATAATTATTAAAATTCAGAGTAAATTAAATTATACTGCTTATAGACCAAGCGAAAAGGGAAGAAGAAGAAGAAGAAGAAGAGAAGAAGAAGACAAGGAGGAGAAGCGAAGATAGAAGAGAAGAAGAAGAAGGAAGAAGAAGGAAGAAGAAGAAGAATGCAAGAAGAAGAAGAAGAAGAAGAAGAAGAAGAAAGGAATAAAAAAAAGGGGGGAAGAAGAAAGAAGAAAGAAGAAGAAGAAGAAGGAAGAAGAGCGGAAAGAAGAAGAAGAAGAATGAAGAAGAAGAAGGAGAAGAATGAAGAAGAAAGAAGAAGAAGAAGAGAAGACGTAAGAAGAAGGGAAAGAATGAAGAAGAAGAAGAAGAAGAAGGGAAAGAAGATAGGAAGAAGAAGAAGATAGAAGGGACAAGAAGGAAGAAAAGATAGAAGAAGGAGAGGGAAGAAGCAGAGAAGAAGACAAAGAAGGGAAAGAAGAAGAAAGAAGAAGAAGAAGAAGGGAAAGAAGAAGAAGAAGAAGAAGAAGAAGAACGAAGAAGACGAAGAAGATAGGGAAAGAAGACTGAAGAAGAAGAAGGACAAGAGAGGAAGAAGAAGGAAGAAGAAGGGGAAAAGACAAGAAGAAGAAGAAGAATGGAAGAAGGAAGAAGAAGGGAAAGAAGGGAAAGAAGAAGAAGATGTGAGGGAAAGAGGGAAAGAAGAAGAAGAATAAGAAGAAGGGAAAGAAGAAGCACAGAGAGAAGGGAAAGAAGAGAAGAAGAAGAAGGCGAAAGAAGAAAAGAAGAAGAAGGGAAAGAAGAAGAAGAAGAAGAAAAGGAGGGAAAGAACGAAGAGAAGAAGAAGACAGCCACAGGAAGAAGCGAGAAGGGAAACTAAGAAGAAGAAGAAGGGAAAAGACAGAAGAAGAAGAAGAAGAAGAAGAAGAATAAGAAGAAGGGAAAGAAGAAGAAGAAGGAGGTAAATTAATTAATTTACAATAATAAATAATAATAATTTAAATAATAATAATAATAATTGAAATAATAATAATAATAATTTAAATAATTAATAAAATAATAATTAAAATAATAATAATAATAATAATAATTTAATAATAATAATTAATAATATTTAATAATAATAATAATAATTAAATATAATAATAATAAATTAAATAATAATAATTATTTAAATAATAATTAATAATAATATTATTAAATACTAATAATAATCAGAATTATTAGATTATTATTAGATGATTATTATATGCTTATTATTATACCTTATTTATACTGGACAGAGGAATATTCTTATTTCTGTTTAACCTATCACCTTTATGGGTATTTTTTATATCCGCATGCCCCCGGTGGTTTATACAGTGGCCAAAAACCTGTTCGGGGAATTTTTAAAGTGGAACACACACTTTTTTGACCACACAAGGACATGGAGGGCCATGATCAGCTCATGGCCAGGTGTCCTTCGATTACATACAACACTAAGACGAAACACACGTTCAAACATACTCGCATTCTTACTAAACACGGCAATGTATAAAGATGGCAATTGATATTCGGGGACCGTTTTGACTTAAAGTTTCGGCATTTATCTTACAGACGAGGAAAAATCCCGAAAAAAGCCTATCACCGAGGAAACTTGGTCCTTAACGGGGGATTCAAAACAGGGGCCCGTTGCGTAACGATGCCACCCGAGACCACAGCGGTGAATACAAATACATTTAATGAATAGTGAAAAATTTTGATATTATTTACCTAAAGGTAATAACTATTCATAGGTAATTAGCGAGATATTCGTAATTTTAGAGGAAAAAAGGCAAATGTACATAAATATATATATATACAGAATATATACAAATCTAATTAAACATTAATGAAAATCAGAAAAACTACAATATATTGGCATTATATAGAAAATTAGTCTTTTGAAGGACACTACTGACCGGCAGACCCTAATTCAGGAAGCAGGAAATTCACCGATCATGAGATCGAGAGCTGCGTAGGACAATACAATTGAGAGATGTTTACATGCATGCCGGATAAGTTATTCACTGATCTGATACTTAAATCATGATTTGAGTATAATAAAGGGGCAAAATAATTAATTTTCTGCTAAAAGTCTATTTTATTATCTAAAAATTAATTTATCCAAATAAATATATTACAAAAAATTAATGATAAACCATAACACATTTTTCAAGCGAATCTCTTATTGTTCTTGTTAAAAAAATAATTACAGGCTTGGGAAAAAAATGAAGCCCCCTTAGGGTCGGTTTCACCAACAGAGGTAATTGTATTACACCAGTTTAAGCTATGCTTTGTACGGGGAAAACTGGCGTAATACAGTTACCTCTGTTGGTGAAACTGACCCTTAGTGTGTGTGTTAAAAAATAATCAATAGCTGATATAGTTCTGTTACCTTTCTTAAACATTTTTTTAGGAGACCAAGACACTAATGAAAATATTATTGGAAGGATGGCGTACTCTTTAACTAAAACCTACTGTTTGATAACTAGAAATGTTTGTGTTGTACTAAATTAAAACTCTTGACTCACCGCAGATTCATGACAGAAACTTCCCACTGTATAACACATGTCCACTATTCACACGTCTCTGAGAGGGAATTTTCGTGTTTGAAAGTTGTCAGGAGCACTTTTGACGCAAAGAGTACAAGAAGTGTCGTGGAATGTCGCCTGTTTGATTTTCGGCTCGGCGCGACGCTCAACATATTTTTTTTGTTACTAGTCGCAAGCCAGTTCGTGTTGTCGCCGCAGCTAAATTGCATCTCGAGCGGCTTTCTAAACCAATCAAACACTAATATGACGAATGGTCTGCATAACCATTTATTCTGACGCCTGCAGTTATAATTCTCAGAAAATATCTTAACTATTGACACTATAGAAGTGTTTACATAATATATCACTGGGAATTGAGTCACGGATTCTTACGGAACCTATTATGTTTTCCTATTCCCTATACGTTTAAAGTTTTCACCCTACTTTTTATAATGTAGGCCTACACGTAAGTTGAAAAAAAAATAAAAAAGGAAGAATAACTAATTCTATGTTATAGCCTAAATTACAGAGTTTTATTTTTTATCTGAAAATAATCTATTATGTTGTTTAGTTAAGTGAATATTACTTTTAAAAAAATGTACAGTCGTTGCAATTACAACGTAATACTGGAAGTAATATACACAGGCAAGTCATCCGCAACCAATACTTAGTATACATTGGGATGGGCTGGATATGGGAAAAAGGGACTGAAAATCGCAAGAACGTGTGGAGAAAAATAAGGAGGAGGTACTTAGATATAAATCAACAAGATATTTTCGCCGAATGTACAGGATAACGCTCACTGTGTTTACAAAGAGACCTAAAACACGTCTGGGGAAAAGAATCGTATATACTCAACCTAGGATTTAAGGAGAGATCAGGGCTTGCTTGGTTTAGGCTAGGGGCATGGAAATTTCTAAAAATTAGCGACGATCACGATATGCGAATATGTCCAATGTGCGGGAACTTTGAAGATTATATTAGGAAAATGTAATTATTTAGAATATTGGAGACGTCAGTTATTACCGGAAAGATTTCTAAATTCAAATCGGGAAAGATTGGCTTGCTACGAGTTATTGGTAAATCCAGAAAATTTGGATAAAACCTCGTAAATTTCTGGACAAAACGCGGAGGAAAATAAGGACAACGCTCATTCATGAATAAAATATATGTTATCCAAAATGCAATACCATTAATTATTAAAAGTATATATAAATTAATTAGTGTATAATGCTATTGTGTTATTATTTAATTGTAATATTATTGTTTTCTTTATGTAATTGTAATGTTATTGCTTTTTGTTGTTTATTTTTCTTTACACTAGTAGCAATTATTACTTTATTGTAACGGACTGTCAACAGCACGTACGGCTTACTGCCCGTGCGACCCATATTTGTAAATAATATTGTAAATATCTTACTTTTTGTCTAATAAAGTCCTACTACTACTACTACTACTTAGTATACCTACAACTCTGTGGTTGTACTATGACGTAGTTATTAGAAACTTCATATGACATGGATCACAGTTCTTCGGCATTCAGTGTAACTTTCGGAATTGGAGAATAAAATTTCGATTGAATTTTTTATCTGACATTTATTTAATTTCGAGAACCACGACTTTAGTTCTTTTCATAAGGAATTCGTTATGTAATATATATATATATTCGATCTTTCATTCTCTAACGCTATTGAAAACTGTTCTTCCTTCTTCATTGAGAAAACTTATTGTCTGAACTTTGATTATACCGGACTTATTCGGACAAAGACTGCAACGAGTTCATAATGCTTGTACCCATTATATATGTAACTTACGTATATCAGATGACGTAACTCCAGCATTTGAAATGTTGTCCTGGCTCCGACTGGAAGACAGGCGAGAGATGCATTGCTTCTTATACAACACTTTGTCCACCTCATCACCCTTTATATTTATATTCGCTTCCAATCACCATCTTCCTACTATATTTAAACCCACGTACGAGAGAAAATGTTTCCCCTGCTATATCGCTACATCGAAAACTGACTAATTCTCATCCTCCCTTGTTTTAGGAACCCGATCCTGGAATTCCATCCACTCTTATATCAAGGACTGCCCGACTCAAAAACAGTTTTGAAAGAGCTCACTAAATATATCCTTAGACAATATAGTATATGACTGACTATGTATATGTTTATTATTATTTTATATTTTGAACTTTCATTATCAAGCTAATTATTTTACTAAATTAAAAATTATTATTATTAATATATTTTTTGTTCTTTCCTTGTCATTTGTATATTGTGTAAAGCCTATGCCTATTATATTATTAATCAAGTTGTAGATAATTCATAAATCTTTATATGTCTATAATTTAACCCTGGTAAAGTAAGAGAGATCTTACAGTCTTAACTCCATCAGGAAAAATAAACCGTAATTATTATTATTATTACTATTAATTCTTATTTAACTAACTAAATTGCTGGCTCTATAGAACCCGAAGGTTCATGGCCGCGCAGATATAAGCTCTCCACACATCCCTATCCTGAGCTAATATTTTCCAATCATCCCCTGTATAATCTACTTCCCTCAAATCATTATTTATTACTATTAATTATAATTATTGTTTATTATTATTATTATTATTATTATTATAGTCCACGAATTTAGGCCATTTGTTGGTCTGTTTCGACCTCAATAGATATACCATCCAAAAATCTTGAGTAGACGTCCTAGTCTTCTTCTTCCTGGAGGCTAGTAGCTAAACACATGCTTGGATATCCTATGAACGAATTACAATAATCTTGACTTATCAGAAATTTTGTTTTTTAAAGGTTCCATGTGTAATTCTTCTAAGATGAATTCATTTTATTATTATTATTATTATTATTATTATTATTATTATTATTATCATCATCATCCCTATTATTACTACTATTATTACTATTACTATTATTACTATTACTATTATTACTATTACTATTATTACTATTACTATTATTACTATTACTATTATTACTATTACTATTATTACTATTACTATTATTACTATTACTATTATTACTATTACTATTATTACTATTACTATTATTACTATTACTATTATACTATTACATTATTATTATTATTATTATTATTATTATATTCACGATTTTATGCACTGAAACATTTTTATAAACCCTACCGGGTTAGAACCCGACTTGGAGACGTGAGATGGACCGACAAGTTCACTTGTACCGACAAAATTTGATCATTACTCAAATTGATTTAATAATGTACTTTATATTAACGTGTTAACGCAACGTGTTATCGCCTACTTATTTATTTATTGACTATTGTGATACAGATGATGAATTGCAACAATTAAAAGACAAAACGTAAAACAAGTGACACAACATGAAAAGAGTACAATATATTTTCAATATAATAGAGATACGGGTTTATAATTTAAGTTTTATCTCAATTTGTATTTGCAATTATCAACATTAATTGTTACGTAAAAAGTAAATATTTTTATATGTCATAAATATCGCAATTTGTAAAAATAATCACTTAATCATTATTTAAACAAAGTCGTTAGCATTCTTCAAATTCACGATAAAATCTATCTATAATCTTCATTAATTTCATTCATATAAAAATTTATTAATAGTAAATGACATAGTAATTAATAATTACAATTCAATAAATCTTGATAATATACTGAAACATAAAACATCGTATCTGACAACTGTGACATCCGGTTTAAAAAAATAAAATTTTCAGGCTTGCGGTTCTTTTACGAGTCTGGTAATCTTAAGGATCGGGACCACGGTTTAAAGTTCCTTCCGCAGGGCTTGCTCCTTGCATTTTTCCATCCTAAAAAAACTCCATAGACCCCGACCGGGTTTTTACCCAGAACCCCTTCGGGACCAGAGGCAAGTAGTCCACCGCGGTCAATGAAAGTATTCGATTATGGGTGTGTCTAATCTTTAAGATCAAAATTATGCAGATGGTAGGAGGACGTAAGCTAAATATTTTGAGGAAGACCTAATTCAAAATTGTCAAAAATGCATATCTTAAACCCAGGAAGAGGGAGAGATCAATACATGATCAATTCACACTAGAGTAATTTGAGTACAGTGGCACAACACTAGATAAACCATTGATAAAACTGAATAATCTGTATATTAAAACGTGAAGGAAAAACTTTGCACCCCCTTTTTAAGAGATTGCGCGCACAGAGGAGTATGATATTTGGCATAATTAAAGTTCATATAGAGAAAATAAAATGTATGTATAATATCTGTTACAAATGAATTAAATTAAACAAAATGTAATAAGTTGTTTCTAAGGAATTTATGTGTATTACTCTTTCATTTGTGTACTCATTCTTTTACGTTCATAGCGAAAGTGCATCATTGTAAAAAGAAAATCGCGCAGCAGCAATGTGAATTGACTTACTCTCGCGTATTTATTATTAGTGGTTTATTATTAGCGATTTAAAAAAGTGAGTACACTTTATCATTTAAATTAAACCCTGTCTAATCTTTGTTTCAGTAATTTCATTACATATTTTTGTACTTATTTACACATTCGCACCTACATCCATTATGCCTCAACATAGAACATTGACGGGTTGGAGTGAGAGACAAAGAGGAAGGGATATGAATTCCCATTCACATAATAATAGGCCAAATGCAAATTTAAATAGTATAATAGTATACAAATGTCAAATGACGCGTTATTTTTTAAAAATATGGCTTTGCCAAGCTTATACCACACATTTCCTATTGTTCGTATTTTTAAAATAAGATGTTAATTATATAATTTTTACCTGGTAAGTCAGTCGTCCTCAACTAAATTATTAAACTTCAAGTTATACCAATACGGAGGCCTTTCGAAAACAATGTTCCAGTTCCAACGCGGAAGATGAAACATTGTTTTCGAAAGGCCTCCATATAAGAATAACTAAGTTAATAATTTAGTTGAGGACGACTGACTTACCAGGTAAAAATTATATAATTAACATCTTATTACATAACCTCAACGGTGCTTTAATATGAATTTCGAAAGTATTGATTTTAAGATAACCCGAAAATTAATGCATAATGACGTATTTGTGAACTTACTTAAAAATGTAACGAATTTAGACCGCTGGGTCACCACTAGTACAAATAATTTAGTCTAATTTCTTTAAGACGTAGCTTATTGTAGGGTATTAATAACTGTTGCTCCCTTAATAATCTGCATTAAAATCCTTCGTAATAAGCCTTTCAGGGGCAACAAGGCGGATGCTTACTATTCCTACATCATCTTAAAGTGTGACATGTGAATTATTTTTATTTAGCACCAGCTCCATGTGGCTTGAACAACTGCCTACGTTATTACGTACTCCATGCTTGAACAACTCATTCTCTCTTCAAATTCAAGAAAGTGTAGTGCCTGAATTATGTTTTTTTCTTTATTGACTCCTTATTGATTTCCTATCTCAACTTATTCAGATATACAGTTCTCTACCAATTGCACACTTTTGATCCTAAAATTTAGAGTAACTTGTATAAATAATAAAAAAATATAATTATAATAACGAAAATAATAATAATAATAATAATAATAATAATAATAATAATAATAATAATAATAATAATTTATTTCCATTAAATCAGTTTAAACTCTCGTCTTATAGGTACTTTTCACACGCCACATCCTCTCCGGGCCTTACAATGGCTCGGCCTGTCGGGAGAAAGATTTTAAACTATGGATCACAGACACGTACTTTTGTTGACCACAAAGGACACCGAAAACCTCCCCAAATGAGTGATAAGTTCAATTCAGGACCTCCTCAGGGACAACAACATTAAAATGAAACATGCCATCCACACCCACACGTCCATACTGAATATAGTGAATGCGATAACGATGATTATGATGGGAATCATTTGGGCCTTAGAAGCTTCCTGATATTTGTCTTGCAGATGAAGAAAAAACCCGAAAATCCATCTTTTGGTAAACATGTCCCGGTCTGGGCCCGCTGCGTACGAGACAGCGACGCTACTCCGAGACCACAGCGGTGGAAATAATGATAATTATAATAATAACAGTAAAATCATATGAATTGATAAGAAAATTACTAGGGTGACAAATTTCAAGTAGACCTACATTTTAATCCTTAAATTGGCAGAGCACTAACTTCTCGTGTCAGTTATTTGAATGTTGCGGGCCGCACTGGAAACGATATCGTACATAACTATTATCATTTGGTATATTTTGTAATTCTACACACATTTAAGTAATTTCTACCCGTTCGTTTTTTTGTTTTATTGAAAATATTAAATAAAATAAACTAACTGATGTATCCTATAGGATATATTGCGAATTTAAGGGTTAAGGGCTGAAGAAAATTAAGAAAATGGAGCTATAACAGCAAATCACGGATCACAACGATAAAGTTTATTGATAAAAAATAATACAAATTCGAAGGCAGACCTTATTTACGTTTAGTGCACTATGTCTACTGCATCATGTGTGTTAATTAAGACCAACAAAAAGTCAATGGCGACGCTTGAATCCGCATTCTTGTGTCAAATGCGTTGTGACGTCACGCGGTAATTGCAATGGAGACATCTAGTGGAGGGCGCCAGTAACAAAAAATAAATTCCAACCATAACCAGTGCTATCCTGAATACCAATACGCATGCGTAGTTATCACATTTTTAAAGAAATTCTAGCACTTAAGTAATTAAGTGTCTAAGTGCCCATTTTTTACACTTGACCATCTTGTCGCTTTCTGATAATCTGGCTGTTTGCTTTGGTTTTTTCTCCAATTCCAGTAACTTATTTTATGTTTACAAACATATAACACTGAACAAAAAATATACTACTACTACACCTAATAATAATAATAATAATAATAATAATAATAATAATAATAATAATAATAATAATAATAATAATGATAATAATAATAATGATAATAATAACGATAATGATAATGATGGTAATAATAATTAATAATAATAAATAATTAATAATAATAATATTATTAATAATCTTGAATTTTGAAAGCCCATGTTTCCCCTAACAGAGATTTTAGGCGCTCTCCCCCTACAGGGAAGAATTTGAACCATACTAATTTAGTTACACTTGTTTTCGTATATATGTCATTTGAGTGGTCCGTGGTCAGCGTTCCGCCTCATACTGACATCTAGGAAACCAAGGTAGTACTAGGACGGGAAAATTCGGTAAATTTTGCTTAGAGGCCTTTTCATTCAGGCTTAAGGATATTTTACGACCCTGAAAATCTTCAGACTCGAGACCCACGGCTTAAAGTCCCTCCCGGAGGACTTGCTCCCTGGATTTTTCCATCCTAAAAAAATACATCGACCCCGACCGGATTTGAACATTAACATTATTATATAATAATAATAATAATAATAATAATAATAATAATAATAATAATAATAATAAAATCTATATTTAAATTTCTGAGATCATAAGTTTACAGGAATGACAAAGGAGTTTGGTAAGGTAAAGTGATCCCACTACAGGCCATAGAAGGCCCTTGTGGTTGTAGGAGGTTAAGGCTCTCACTTTTTTTTAGACAATCAGCACATTATTTATGTCAGCCGGGTTGTCAACCCTTCGAAACTGCCGCCTTTACCCCCAAACCAAGCGCCTGGTACTCGTTTCCGTTAGAGGCTGAGTCAACCCCATGTCCTTGGTGCCGCCTGAATGTTTGGGTCAGTTAAAGATTCTGACGCCACCGGGACTCGAACTCACGACCTTCTGGCTTGTAGCGTACTTCCTTAACCAACTATGCTACGACGTGCTCCAAAGAGATAATGTCATCGCTGGAGGTAAAGAGAAACATTTTGATCGCTCATTCGTCGACATTAGAGAAGTTAATTTTTAAAACATCTGTTGTCAATTTTCATACATTTGTAGGAAGTAATCGGAGCTCGCTATTTTGGTGTGACTAAGAATCAGTTTGATTACAATACCCACATTTAACTCAAGTTTATAGTGATTTACAGAGTGATTCAGAAATATGGCTATACGTTTGATCGCATTTTGTGACGAAAATATTATTGTTAAAGCAAATATGTTTTCATTGGAAAGGGAATCCTTCATATGACAACAATATAACAAAACAAAACAAATCACTGCTCACGTGCAGCTTGGCGGGTTGATTTTTGTGGGCTAGCGTCGAACGCCTCCACAATTCTCTTCGTTGTTTCTGCATCCGTGCTAATGCGAGGCCTTCCAGGAGGTATGATTTTCTGCATCCTTCCCGTTTCCAGCAGTCGTTTTCTCCACTTCCCCACAGTCGACGGTTGCAATGTTACGTTAAATTCACGTCTTGCGGCCTCACGATCATTAGCATACGTTATTGCCCATGCAGCAATTTTAATTTGCTGTTACATATTCAACGCCATTTTGATTAATGACGTAAGTTCTACACTGTTTTGTTTTATTCCATTGTTGTAAATTGAATATTTGCCTTTCCAACGGCAATTTCATATTTCCTGTAATGGTAATATTTTCATCACACAACGCGATCAAACGTATAGCCATATTTATGATTCACCCCGCATATGATGTTTAGAAGACAAATGTTTAGATCTAAAAAGGATTCACAGACAGAAAGTCAGTTTTGATACATGATGGACAGGAGAGCTCCTCATTACAGGAGAATTATGGTTTCAGGACAATGACGCTAGTGTCTTCTAATCAAAAAAATAAAATAGAATTGGCAGCTTCTTGCAGGAAAACCAGAGCGAAAACGCCCAGTTGGTAGACTAAGAATGAGATGGGAGAATAACATAAATCATTATTTGAGGGAAGTAGGTTATAAGGGGGATGATTGGAAAACGTTAACTCAGGATAGGGATGTGTAGAGAGCTTATGTCCGTGTGGTCATGAACCTCAGGTTCGATAATGACCACAAGTCTCACATCCTAAAGCATGATGTCATTGTATTAGGTTAAAATATTTAATTTTAAAAAATTTACATTATCTTGATCTTTGTTTACGCACACTTAGTTTATTAAATGGTAAAAATGAAAGTTAATAAAGGGATATAATCTTAGACATTTAGAATATATTGAATATATTATGAAAATATTCATTAACAAGTTATGGAGATGATAATGGAGATAGAAAAAAAAAACTTTGGCTTGCATACCATTTTTCATATGTAATGCTACGAGTGATTTCAAAATTATTGATAAATTCACGACTCACGAAGTGAGGAGTGAATTTATCTAGAGAATTTGGAAATCAAGAGTGGCATTTGTTAAGAATATTTAACGAATAAAATTAAGCTGTTTACTCACAAATCATTATTTTGATATAGTTATTTTAAAATATTTATATATTTAATGTAAACGGCGATGTTTGAAAACAAATGAGAAACGATGGGTACGCTTCATTTGCTTCTTTTGTTCGTCACTGCAACCAGATCATATTATTTATTGCCAAAGGAACACAATATTGTAAGAATGCACTCTAGTGGAGAAAAAATGAAACACGTCAAACTGAATATTAATTCATTTTTGATGTCCTATGATGTAAATATGACAATTATATTTTTCTGGGAAAAAATACATTTAAGAAAGTGCAAACAGTGGTTTCTTTTTTTTGGTGGTATAATCAATTGCTACAAATGTTTTTATATTAACTCCCGCATGCAGTATGTGTGACATTCATGCACTATATATACAATCTGGTAGCCGTATTTCTTAGTGAGTCAGTCATTGAAAAATAATGCTATGACCTATTCAGAATGTTAAAAAGGAGGTGCTTTCTTTATTATGATAAACTTTAGTTGGTAGATTCTAGGCGAAACACGACTGTGATTGGTTGTAAATAAAACATCATTGTAACGTGATTGGTCATTGACTCCCATTTGGGGCATGAGTTAAATAGTCGGGTAAATTATCTTAAAGGGGTAATTAGTAAAATTACAAGAGTTTGTTTAGAAGTTTCAGGAATAACAGAGGAGGTAAAAACAAACATATTATTTACGTGACAAAACTTTGCCAGATGTAGGTTACTATTATTCGTCTGGCTTAACTTTGCAATACTTTTTAGAAAGAGACAGCTGTGTTCACCTCTCTCACTCGCATCAGTGTTTAGTCTTTCTTCACCAGATATTAATAGGGGGAAGGGGGAAGACGAAAACTGACAACAGGGTGGGTTATTTCTTTTGTAACTGGGCATAAACGGTCAAGGATCTACTCTTATATCTCCATCTCTCTCTTTGTAAAGTTAAGCCAGATATAAAATAGTTTTTCGCTAGATGGTCGTTCTGCAACTTCTACATCATTTACCATTCAGTAGTAGGCAGGGATCAGTTGTATAGCTCGCGCACTCAAAACGTGCGAGTCTGTGAGTCATTGTTGTACTTGGGCAAACAGCAGGTGAATTTATACTACTAACTGACCTAAAATATCGACTCAGCAGTTATTATTGAAGAGGCACATGAAATGTGAATTTGTACTTAGAAATGATTCTAAGTTAAATCAAACTTATAACTGACAGCAAATTATCGCGTGCAGTACATAACAAGAACCATCTCTATATTGATAAAAACTGAGACATATCATTTCAGGTCTATACTACGGGTTTGAGGAGGCTCCGTGGCGCAAGCGGTTAGACGCTCGCCTCTCACCGCTGGGGTCCCAAGATCGAGTCTTGGTCACTCCATATGGGCTTCGTGATGGACGAAACGGAGCTTGGGCAGGCTTTTCTCGAGGTTTCTCACGTTTTCCCTGTCACAAATTTCATTACATCATTTCTTCATAATTCCACCGTTGTGGTCTCGAGGTAGCGTGCTGCCTTGTCACGCAGCGGGCCCGGGTTCGATCCCCGGTCGGGGCAGTTTTTCTAGGTGAGGTTTTTATCGGGGTTTTTCCTCACCTGTAAGACAAATGTCAGAAAAACTTTAAGGCCCAAACGGTCCCCGAAATCATATGGCCATCATCATCCTTCACCGGTGTGGAAAGCAACGGGAAGCTACCACACCTACAATTCCCTAGTAAAGCTGCAAGCATAGCATGAAAATGCTATGATTGCAGTGAAGGACCTGCCTTCGGGCAGAATTACTATGGATGGATTTCTTCATACTCATCTCATCCACCTGGCCTTGTAACGGTGCGTGAGGGATTGTCGACCGCACCCTTTTAGTTCACAGACCTCTATACATATAGAGGCTTCATCTCATCTCATCCCTCAACCCGACACGAGTTGAGGATATTTATATAATTATATATAAGGGATAGGCCGCGGTAGACTAGTGGTTATGATCCTAGCCTCTGGTCCCGAGGGTCGCGGGTTCAAACCCGGCCGGGGTCGATGGATTTTCTAGGATGGAAAAATCCAAGGAGAAAGTCCTCCGGGAGGGACTTTAAGCCGTGGGTCCTGAGTCTGAAGATTTTCAGGCTCGTAAAAGATCCTTAAGCCTGAATGAAAAGGCCTCGAAGCAAAATTTACCGAATTTTTCCGTCTTAGTACTACCTTGGTTTCCTAGATGTCAGTATGAGGCGGAACGCTGACCACGGACCACTCAAGTGACATCTATACGAAAACAAGTGTAACTAAATTAGTATGGTTAAAATTCTTCCCTGTAGGGGGAGAGCGCCTAAATCTCTGTTAAGGGAAACATGGGCTTACAAGAAGAATTACACAAGGGATTGGAATGCAGAGTGAGAGGCGCTTTGGCTATACAATGACAAACACCAGTAAGCAGGGTCTCAAACTGCCAGAAATCAGTGCGCTAAATGTATTTTATATACATTTATTTATTTCTTGTAATTCTTAAATTGAACATAGGGCAGGAGTAAAGTTCCTTCAGCGTACTCTGCCATTTCACTTGTTTCCAGGTTTTCCCTCTTTCCTTTGAATGCACATTCAATTAAATAGGAATTCGAATAACATTTGTTCACAACACAAACAGGAAGATTTAAAGAACAGGATTCCAAACACTAATGAACACACAGCGTTGAAATGGCAAATAATTTGAGAAATTTTTGTCCAATATCGTAAAATAGACATTTGTCTCTAAAAAGACATTCTTTATCATTACGGAAGCCAATGAACCTAACCTTTAAGGTCACCTTCTGGAAACTGTGTAGCTGCTACAGTTAAATAATCAATCCATCCATAGTAATTCTGCCCGAGGGCAGGTCTTTCACTGCAATCATAGCATTTTCATGCTATGCTTTCAGCTTTACTAGGGAATTGTAGGTGTGGTAGCTTCCCGTTGCTTTCCACATCGGTGAAGGATGATGATGATAATGGTAAGGATGATAATGATGATGGCCATATGATTTCGGGGACCGTTTGGGCCTTAAAGTTTTCCTGACATTTGCCTTACAGGCGAGGGAAAACCCCGATAAAAACCTCACCCAGAAAAACTGTCCCGACCACGGATCGAACCCGGGCCCGCTGCGTGACAAGGCAGCACGCTACCTCGAGACCACGGCGGTGGACTAGTTAAGTAAAATAAAATAAAATAAAACAAAACTTTCTCAACCTTCTTTATCATCCTTGAAATGTTGTAAATGAACTATTTGTTACTTCATAGATACAGGATTTTTTGATCAAATCAAGGGAAAGTGACGATGATTTAATTGTATTCCCTGCTATCCGATGGATCGAATACCCTGATGGAACTGTTAGGAAATTAACCATTTCGATAAATTTTGAAATTACGAGAATAAGATTACTCAAATCCACTTCATGAGTGTTGAAAAAGTATCGTTAAATAAAATAGTTGTGTACAAACCAATGACGAACATTCTTATAAAAACTGTAAACAAGGTTTGCTATTGGTAAGGAAACTATGAATGAATCATAAGTAATGCCACAAGTGATTTCCAAATTATCGATAAATTGACGACTCACGAAGTGAGTCGTGAATTTATTTAGAGAATTTGGAAATAAAGAGTGGCATTTGTTAGGACTATTTAACGAATAAAATTAAGCTGTTTACTCACAAATCATTATTTAAATCTAGTTATTTTATAATATTTATATTTTTAATGTAAACGGCGATGTTTGAAAACAAATGAAAAACGATTGATACGATTCATTTGCTTCTTTTTTTCGTCACTGCAACCAGATCATATTTATTGCCAAAGGAACGCAATATTGTAAGAATGCACTCTAGTGGAGAAAAAATGAAACACATCAAACTGCATATTAATTCATTTCTGATGTCCTATGATGTAAATATGACAATTTTTCTGGGAATTATTACATTTAAGAAAGAGCAAACAGTGTTTTTTTTGTATAATCAATTGCTACAAATGTTTTTATATTAACTCGCGCATGCGGTATGTGTTGACATCCATGCACTATATATACAATCTGGTAGCCGTATTTCTTAGTGAGTTAGTCACTGCTAAATAATGCTATGACCTATTCAGAATGTTAAAAAGAAGGTGCTTTCTTTATTATGATAAACTTTAGTTGGTAAATTCTAGGCGAAACACGACTGTGATTGGTTGTAAATCAAAAATCATTGTAACGTGATTGGTCATTGACTCGCATTAGGGGCATGAGTTAAGTAGTCAAGGAAAAGAAACTACTACAAAACGAATTAAAATAAAGCTTTTGTAAGTAGATTCTTGAATAACTATTAGATAATGTTTTGCACAATATTTCTTTCATTTGTAAATATTGCTGTGATTTGTCACATTTCCTGAAGGATGTTGGGAAGTTGCCAGTTCTACAACATTTATTATCAATGTAAGTTATGACTGACGTAACTTCAAGACGGCATTTCGGTATCCGGCGCTTCAGGTCACATTTATATAAATATATGTCACACGTGGTCAGCAGATTAACAGGTCAAAAGGTCAGCTGGACTAGCTGGGGACAGCCTACATCCTACAACGTTCAGGATGTTTAAAAAAAGTCGTGATTATACACGAGGCATATAAAGAGTGAAAGAATTTCTATGTTCCAGAAATCTTGTAGAACCACAGAGCTAATGGAAGAACGACTATTAGGTGAACTAGAATTTATTGCAGAAAGTTGGTAATAATTGCAGGCATATGTTAACTATTATGCATTATTAAATTGTCACTATGCTTTTATACATTGTAAATTGACTCCGTAATAACAATCAAAATTTACTCATCACAATGAAAACTTATTTCATTTATCAATTAACCTCTTGTTTTCACAATACTACATTGAAGTCACGCACCCGAGAGCTTAGAGTACGCGAGCTATAAATCTATGCTCTTGTTGTATTAGTGTATTTTTGTAGGTTAGAGTTCATTTAAATAAATACATGGTGTCTCTAAAGTCACTAGCGATTTCCATGAAAACACTGTTTTTTTTATTTTCTTTGCATATAGATTTAAGATTTAAGATTTATTTAGATTTAAGATTTATTTAGCCTGGTGGAGTTAAGGCCATGTGGCCTTCTCTTCCACTCACCAGGACAAACATATATTACATAAGAATATAACAATGTTAATTAACTCTAATATTAAACACTAAGTAAAAATTTGATCAAAAGATAATATCTAATATACATATTACGATCTATAATACAACCAGTTAATATTAGTTAAAATTAAGACCAAAACTAATAATAAAATGTATACAAGCAAGACATATTAAATTGTCCCTGTCTAGTGTATATAAAAAACAGGAAAATAATGAGATATAGAAAACTAATTTACGATTATACAATATTTAAAACAAAACAAATAAAAATATTTGTTATTCTTAATATTATTTACATAAATAATTAAATATATTAATATTGCTAAAAGAATACTATCAGTGAGGTGTATAAGTCAGTTTGTTATTAAATAATTCTTTAGTTTGTTTTTGAAGGATGTTATAGTTTGACAGTCTCTGACATAGGGTGGAAGGGAATTCCATGTTTTGGTAAGTGACACCGTAAAAGATAATGAATAATATACAGTGTGATGAGGCGGGATATAAAGGACAATGTGCTGATGGGATCGAGTGTCAAGATTATGTGTGTCGGATAGTCTGATGAAGCGGCGTGATAAATAATTAGGCGATGATGTGTGAAGTATTTTATAGAGAAGGGATAGGGAATGGACAGTTCTACGATCTCTTAGACGAAACCACGATAATTGTTCCAGGGACGGTGTAACATGGTCAAATTTGCGAATACCACAAATAAAACGTGCGCAAGAATTATGAACACGTTGAAGTCTTTGAGTGGAAATAATATTTAAGTCTGTAAAAAGAGTGTCACAATAATCAAAATGGGGCATTGCAAGTGTTTCTACTAACATTTTCCTAAGGGCGAATGGCAAACAATTTCGTACACGATTTAATGAATGTATTATTGAGAAGACTGTTTTGCATGTATGGTTTATTTGTGTATTCCAATTTAAGTTTTTGTCAATAAATACTCCTAGAATTTTTACTGTCTCACTATAAGGGATTTGAACTCCGTTTAGTGACACATGCGAAACTGTGTTTAGGTTAATTGTAGATAACAGTCTCTGATGACCCATAATGATTGATTGTGACTTTGTAGGATTTAATTGCAGTCCATATTTAACTGTCCAAGTCATTAGTGAGTCAAGATCCTCGTTAAATTTGGCAACAGCGTCATTTAGTGAATATTTGTCTGTGTGGATGTAGATTTGCATGTCGTCTGCAAATAAATTATGTTTGCAATGCTTTAGGGAGTTAGATATGTCATTTATGTAGATTGAAAAAAGCAAAGGTCCAAGTACCGAACCCTGTGGAACCCCAGCTTTACGGAAGGACCAAGAAGAACATAATGTATGATTTCCTATAACAGATTGCTGGCGCTCATGAAGGTAGGAATTGAACCATTTCGTGGCACTATCAGAGAGTAAGAGGTTTTTAAGTTTATGCAACAATAAGTCCAAGTCTACCGTGTCGAATGCTTTACTAAAGTCCAGTAATGTAAGAATGGTAAGTTTTCGATTATCAGCAGCTTCGCGTATGTCTTCGCAAATATTTAGTAGAGCAGTATTTGTATTGTGTCCTGTCCTGAAGCCTGACTGAAATGATCTAGAAGGTTGTAATCATTTAGGTATTCAGTCAGTTGTTTATGGACTAATCGTTCCAGAGCTTTTGAAAGAGTAGGTAAAATGCTAATGGGTCGAAAGTCGTTCGGGGTTGAGGGCGTTTTAACTTTAGGCAGTGGACGTACGAGGGCTGTTTCCACAATGAGGGATATGTAGACGTTTGTAGTGAGGGTTAAAATATGAGTTATAGTAGGTAGTATAGCTTCGATTATTTTATTCAGTAAAGTAATATTTATACGGTCAGTTCCTTCTGCTTTGGTTTTATTCGCATGATGGCTTTCTTTACGTCGTAGTCTGTAACATATGAGAAGTGGAAATGTTCTCTGTCGGGTTGATTTGTCAGTGATAATTCATTCATTGTTTGTTCTTTATCCTTTGGAGTAGTAGTTATACCTGTGAAGTGATTATTGAGTGTGTCCAGGGAAACAGGTAATTTGTCTACCTGTGTGTCTTTTCTCCCAATTCCCATTCTATTCAAGTTTTTCCAGATTTCTGAAGTATTGGTATTTGTTAGGTTGTATAAATGTCTAAGTTTGGCGTTTCTTATAGCTTGATTTGTCTTGTTACGTAACTGTTTATATTGAGTGAGACTTGTGTCTGTTTTGTTGAGTCTATATTTCTTATGTGCTGCGTCTCTATCAGTCATCAAGTTACGAATTGAAAGAGTCATCCAGGGTGCAGGGCGTCGTTTCACGAGTTTAGTTTTTGGTGGGGCATGTCTGTTGTATAATTGTAGTATACTGTTAACTTAATGCAACACATTTAGCACGGAAGAACTTTTACCACTGTTTGTGCACAGGTATATGTCATATTATCATATGAAGATGCCAGAACTGAGTTTACCCATACAATCCATAACCAGCCACTTCAAGGCACACATTCGTCTGCGTACCGGCAGTGTGATGAGGCATGTCATGAACGATCACGTGTATCACCAGAAACAGTGCAGCAGGTTCAAATTTAGAGTAATAGTCCGAACGCATCAACTGGACGCCTCACTACGGGGTTGGGTGCCTCTCGCAACACAGTATGGAACATTCTACATTACACTCTACGAAAATTTCTTGTCACGTCTACTTGATTTATGTAATCGTAACACAGAAGGAGCGGGGTTTTTTACGGTTTAAATGTTAAGGTATACATTTCGTTTTACAGCTGAAATATGGCGTATATGTTTCCACCTAGATGGTGGTCAAGTAGAATAACAGTAGAATATGTGTAAAAGTTCACAATAACATTATTTTTTTAATCATCTTCTTCCTTCATTGAAGTGTATAATGACTTTAGAAGACACTTGTGTATATAGCGATCTTTACAAAATCACTAATAAAATAGGAGAAAATGGTAAACATTGTTTATTGGCATCCGATGTGAGGCTTGGTGTGTGTGTGGCGCATGCATCAAAGGATATACTGGATACTCTAGCTACTCATAGGATCTAAGTTGGAAGTTATTTTTTTTATATTGCTTCATGGTACAAATTATATTTATCATAAGTAATGCCACGAGTGATTTCCAAATTATCGATAAATTCACGACTCACGAAGTGAGGAGTGAATTTATCTAGAGAATTTGGAAATCAAGAGTGGCATTTGTTAGGACTATTTAACGAATAAAATAAAGCTGTTTACTCACAAATCATTATTTAACTACAGTTATTTAAAAATAGTTTTATATTTAAAGTAAACGGTGATGTTTGAAAACTAATGAGAAACGATAGGTAGCCTACGCTTCTATCTGCTTCTTTTGTTTATCACTGCAACCAGATCATACTATTTATTGCCAAAGGAACGCAATATTGTAAGAATGCTCTCTAGTGGAGAAAAAATGAAACACATCAATCTGTATATTAATTCATTTTTGATGTCGTATACATTTAAGAAAGTGCAAACAGTGGTTTCTTTTTTTGGTGGTATAATCAATTGCTACAAATGTTGACATGTAAGCACTATTATATACAATCTGGTAGCCGTATTTGTTATAGGCTCAGTCACTGCAAAATAACGGTCAGACCTGTTCAGAATATTAAAAAGGAGGAGCTTTGCTTAATATATGATAATCCTAACGTTGATAATTATTTCGTGAAACACGTCTCTGATTGGTTGTAATACAGAAATCATTGAAACGTGATTGGTCATTGACTCCCATTTGGGGCATGAGTTAAATAGTCCAAGTAAAGGTAAAGGTAAAGTGTTCCCACTACAGGCCTCAGGAGGCCCTTGGGGTAGTAGGAGGTTAAGGCTCCCACTTTTTCTTGACAATCGGCACTTGATGTCAGCCGGGTTGTCAGCCCAAGTAGAACACTTTTATTTACAAACGGATAACTAAATGAAAGGTCATCAGCGTGACGATTAAGATCTGGGCGTGAAAAAATAGACAAATGTTGCCCAGGGGCACTTTTTCCAGACTTGAGGTTCTTTTACGTGTCACGTATCTAAGATACGGAATCCACGTCTTTAGATTTCATCCGAAGGAACTCTTCTTCAGGATTTTTACACCTGAAAAAATACTGACCCCGGCTGGGTTTGAATCCGCAAGCATTCTAACTAGAGGCAAATGTAGTAGCCGCTAGTCCACCAGGACCTACTCTCGTCACAATTAAACTTTCATTAAACTCAGTGACACCAACCGCTTAAAGATGTTAAAAGTGACAACGAACAATACAATGGTAACAAGAATACCAGTGAGTACATGATACATTACAGTACGACTAGTTGCATAAACAACTGTAACACCGTACCGTAGATGTAGAAGAAAAAGAACATGAAGTTGCGCGCGCAGCTACCCCGACTGGGACCCCAGGTTCGAATCATGGCTGTTCCAAGAGAGGTGTTAGTGCAGGACTATACCGGAATTTTTCGGAGTTTTCTCTGGGTTCTCCCTTTTCCGAATTGCATCCCACCAACATTGCCCATTCTCCCTTCCCTTCCTTCCCCTTCATGTAATTTCATTTCTTATTAATTCAATCCATATCACCCTTCACCTCATCTCACGTTAGGAAAAATAGCTTGGTTAGCATCCACAGATGATTTCAGGGATCTAGTGGGGCTATCAACAAGATGGTGGCTCATGACTCCGAGCTTATTCCATAAACAAAGGGCAGAAGGGGCCTAGAGGAGGGTTGTAGTCTATCCTCGCGGACATGGGCCCAGCCATAAAATGGCGGTATCGGTCATGAGAGAAGAATTTGATGTGGCGGACGCAGAAGACGACCTTCAACTCGCATAACATAGTATAGTAGACTTTATTTCATTCATTGGTAATATACTGGGATAGCGCAATAGATTTTTCAGCTCGCGGCGCTCAGGGCAATCTAAGTCCGAATAAAGAACCAAATAACTACTAGACCACGTATCGATATCGATACAATTCTGTGCTAATAACATCCTATTACGTATTTTAGAAATAAACATTTAAACAAAATGTGACAGCTACAGAAATACGTAATGACATTAACCAGATCTGAATTACGTCCTATAATCGCAGTTGACGAATGAGAACGCAATTGAAATCATTTTTATTCCACTCGCAAATGAATTGTTTTTCAGCGTATCACTGGATTGTTCTAGCTGAAGATTATCTCTTCTCTAATCTAATCTCACGATTTTAAATGGTACGGGGATTTGTAATTTTTTTGTTTTTCCTTCAATGGAAAACTCCGTAAATAAATATACTCAAAACTGGTGTTATCGTTACAACGGATTACTGGATGCTAGAAATCCAAGGTTACTGGAATAACAGTAAAGCTTACATGGTGCCAACCTTCCTGGCTCTAAGAAACTAATATAAGAAACATAAACTCACTACTGATATATGTTTCATTGTGTAGCACACTTCATTTCAATTATATATATATATATATATATATATATATATTAAACTTCCATACTTTTAGCATTATGGCATTTACTTTTCTTTATTCTGACATCTATATAATACGGGTTGATTTTTTTTGTCCAATGCAACCAAGGTTTTATTGCATTTGTGGCTTTCTAACATGACATTGGCGGAATTGTAATCCATTTATTTGTTTGAGATATTTGAAAGACGGAGTTACGTTACCCCGATGATATGATGGGCGATGAATGATAATGAAGCGCCAGGAGAGACTTAACCTAAACTTAATCTAAATTCCGGATGATGGGCAAGCACAGGAATGATATTCTTCACAATATCATAAACGCAAAGTTTCATAATATATATATCCTTCTTAAATAAAATTAAAATGTATACCTGGCAGTTCCCGTCATCCTCAAATGCTAATAGTTTTTTTTTTTACTTTTTTACTTTTATGAACTGTAGGTCTTTCGGAAACCGGCTTCCATTTTCAGTAGAAATATATGTGCTACTAACTGTCGTGTTTTTTTCAACGCTTTTGGCATCAGGTTATCGTTCTAAAAGCTTTTTTTAAATTAACCTAATTGAGAACTAAGGTACCTGCCAGGTATCTATTTTAATATTTTACTTTGTTACTATTTACCTCAACGAAATTTTAGTATGAATTTTATCAGTATTGACAAATTACACAACTACTTTAAATGAATCTTATGAATTGTCACAAGAAAAAACAATTTATGAATATGAAAATATCTCAAAACTGATATTTGTAACAACGTTAAGCAAACTACTTCCTGTGTGACAGAAGTAAATGAAGAGCTCTGCTTATGCTCTTGAAAATATTTTGTGTTACCTGTCACTGAATCAACTTGTGGTTAATACAGATTTTTAAATTTTTATTTCAGAGAATGATGAGGATTTTTATGATATTTGATCTTAATACGAGATTTTTCTGCTGTTTAAAAATAAACCCCCAAATGTTCCAAATAATCTGGGCTACGAAAATGTCAACCTACTAAAGATTGATTAATTATTGTAATCCATATTTAATATTTCATACGAAATACATCTAAAATAAAAGTAACTCAGCAAGGGTGGTTTAAATTCAGTAACCTGCCATCGTGAGTGGGTATTTTTATTTTTAGTCAGAAGACAAGAAAGATTCTAAGATGTAATTTCATTATCAGAAGCAAACGCAATAATTATCATTAAATAATATTAAACGAGAGAACTGCCAAATGACCGAGTTTGGTGATTGTAATCGGGAAGTCCCGAATTCAAATCCGGATTTCGATCAGCCTAACTGGACTTTTCTCGTGGTTTACCTCAATTGTTAAAGAAAATGTTGTAGCCTATTGTAAACATAAATTCCATAATCCATTTCAACAATAATTATTTTACAATTCATTATAATTATTATAAACTGCACTGTATTATTTCAAGTGACTTACCTGGTTCTTTTCCTGTACCTATTCATATATAAAAAATTAGGTATCAAATAACAAAATTATACAAATTCCAGCAATATATATAGGCCTAGATATATTTATTAAATTCAATGTTTCAACGGTAAAGTATTAAACAAATGCAGAATTATTCATATTAAAACCTTTTTTCAACTAATAACCTTGAAAATTTATTAATAAGCTTAATTTATCATGAAAATGGAGGTTAAGCAATTTTTCTTATTCAAACACATCACTAAAATAATGTATTTTAGATTTTGAAATAAAAGTACATAAATTATGATAAAGATGCAATTTTATGGGGTTAAAAGGGGATTATGGTTTTTAGATCTCTAGTGTGCTGACATCAAATAATCAAGGAAACTTGAGAAATACCATTAATTCATACCCCATGCATTGTCCTGGTCACGACCCCTGGATACGTTAAGCCGTTAAAGGGCGCAAGAAGCTCAAAAATCGGGACAAGGTAACTAAGAGAAGGAAAACCTCGACAGAAAACCGATTTCTCTCATTAAGGGGCTGTGGGTAGGACTTAGTAACCCAAACATTCCAAAAAATAAATCTAAAAATTAAACAATGTAGTAACAGATCAGTACTGAGTTTAGACTCAAAATGGATCTTGGGTACAAACCTTCACTCTAAAGAAGAAGAGGAAGAAGAAAAAGAATAAGATTTATCACTGGTATCGTAATTGCTAGTTTGAATAAAATGGTATCTTCGTATTGTTCAAATTATTTCACATGTTACTAATATTTATTTTAAGTGTAGTAATCATTCAACTGTTTTATCTCGTAATTATAAAAACGAAGCAAAACATTTTCCTCATTAAAAGTAAAGCAATAGCTATATCTAAAGATAAAGTATTATCAAAAAATGTGAACTGTATTATACTCTATTACATTCTCAACCAAACCTAATAGAATAGTCGTTATTGCATTCACTAGTACAATAGTGAATCGATAACTATTTTATTCATGAGCGGAAGGTTTGGCACGCGAGATGCAGCCGTGCACATTCATTTCCGCGAGTGTACAAAAAAACTTCAGTCGCCTGTACTATACTTTTTTTTTTCAAATCTGACACAAAAAAATTAGATTAAGAAAAAATAATATTAGTAATTTATTCATGAAATATATTTAGAGATAACTGTTAATTCACAATCTGACAGTAAAAGACCACCCTTTCACGATATGACAAAAATGAAGGTAACATAAAACAATTTCAATAAAACTGTTAATTTAACTGAAATATCAATTTAGACACTATTAAAGAAAACAATGTATGCCACGCAATAACAGATTTTACTAAATTCAAATAAAAATATAAGCCTAATTTTAATATTAACAAGATGTATTGTTTGTACTTATTCATAGAGATTCAAATAACATTTTTATCCATCCTTACTGGTGAAAAATTATTTTAGAAGACTATTTCAGCTACTGATGTGTTACTTTACGGACAAATGCTGGACAAACAAAACAAACGATTAACAACTATCAACGAACTTATTTCAAATACAAACATTTTATTTAAAAATGTACGCTCTCAAATTAACACGAGATATCTGAAACGTAAGAAAAAATATCTCAATAAAAATTGTAATACATATCGCGGCCAGAAAGGATAAAAAATTACAGCATTTAAAAGCAAGACTTATACAGTTTCGGGCAGTAAATTTATCTATCCAGTTTAAATTATAACCTTGCTGTAATGAGTGCATTAAAGGCGGACAATTTTTTTCTAAAATTATAGATAATGAAGTTATGGCTTTTGTGTGCCATGAATCTGCAGAATTGCAATTATCAGACTGAAAATGGGTTAAGAATATCAGAAAATAGAAAATTGAGCACATTATTGCTTGCAGTTGACCAAATGATAATTGCGAATTCAGAAGATAACCTACAGAAAGGTATGTATGAATTTAAAAAAAAATAACAGAAGAATATGGATTGAAGATATCTACAGAAAAAAATGGCATTTGAAGGAGTAGATCCTCTCACAAGTAAGATTGTGTTTCAGAATAAAATTTTGGAGCAGGTGAATAATTTTGTATACATAGGATGCAATATCTCATATGAAGAAGCAAAAAAAAAATGTAAAAGCAAAAATATTACCATCTTTAAGGTTCTTGGGGTTAATAAATTCTATCAAGCCTAAATTAATCCAAAAATATTCAGTGTATAAAACACTGGCTCTTCTACCTCTTTTATATATTAGCGAAGTATGGACACTTAGGCCTAAACAGAAGGATATAGGCCTACAAAAGACTTAGATCTAGCGAGATGAGATATCTTCGAAGAACTGCAGGATACACACCAGTAGATCATAAAAAAGTGAAGACATCTTAGAAGAATTACACATGGAACCTTTAGTAAACAAAATTTCTGATTTTAAGTCAAGATTGATGTAACATGTTCATCGAACCAAATTAATTTCCAATATAAACTTCAAAAACAAATCAAACCTCGTTTTCTCAAAATAATAACGAATAAGTATGGACATACATCCTTCTTGCTAACAACGTGTTATTTCGGCAGAACCGGTAGAACTGTGAATGAATGAAGCTAGACAGCTTGGAACTTAGGGCCGCCAAGGGTCATTTAACATAATATATTTTATGTATATTGTCATCTCGTATTAATAAATAATATACCAAGTCATCGGTTTGCCAACAAAATTCACAGAATAATGGACTCTCAAGAGGACAACGAAGTTCTTTTGGCTTCCTCCCAAAACGTAATTACAATTATGGAAAAGCAGCATACAGTACGTGCATTAACCTTATCTCTTATAATTTATAACGTTTATTTATTCATCGTGTGAATGCAGTAATGGGAAAATCAATACCAGTACATTTAAACATTTAATGGAAGCAGTTATTTTTTTAAGTGTCGTGAATTAGGGAATATTAAACATAGATTACTAAGAGAGTATGTGGTTTCTAAAGTGTTTAAGACTATTTTTTGGATGTCGATATTATCTATCTTTAATCTCATAAACTCGAAATATAATCCGTGCAAAAAAAACACATTTCAGAACATTGGCCGTGAAATGAAGAAGGTAGGAGTTCAATTAAGAAATTAGTTTTATTTGAACGAGCGAGGATAGCAGCTTTACGCCTGTCAACAAAACAGAGCTAAAACGAACATAGTATCGTTAAAAGTCAATGTTAGTATGATGGATTATTTGTGATTTTAATGAAGTGTTCGGTTAAATTCTGTTAAATTTGTTTCTTACATAATTTGGTAATACTAATTAAATATACAGCGTACGAAACAATATTACTCATGAACGAATAATATACAGCATTCCTAGCAATTGCTACATTCATCTGTGACAATTCTTTCCCAATATTTTATAAATGTTTTTCACTTGTTTTCCAAAACTTCTTATTCCATGTTTTCAGATAAAAAAAGCAAATACTATAAACATTAATCATATTATATCAAATAAATATATAGTATAATTACAATACATTGTCTCGTTCAATAAAACAAATTAATTCATATATGATAAAAAATCTAAGAACAATAATGTCACTCATATGAAGGGAACGGGGAAAAAATTACTTAAGTCACTTTTTTGTCCATATGGAGTGTGAAGTTTCATTACATTCTTCATGAAAAATACCATCATGTATAAGTGTGAAACAGTAAAAAATACAATTTATTCACGAGTTTATTTACCTCCGAAGTTTGGCTTACATGTAAGTAAGTATCAAATAACAGAGGTGTATAAAAAGTTCACCAAAATATATATGGACTTCAATTTTTGAACTGAAAATAATTTAAGCAAATACAGGACTACACTTTAGATACAAATGGACACGTAAATTAAAACTACAATTTTTTTCTCGTTCCTGCAGAAATAAGTAGTTTTAGAAATATTGAGATGTGAAAGGAATTGATTCAATTAATAATAATAATACTCCAGGCAAATAGAAAATAAAACTCACCGATGTTCACGAAGTCTGAATCCAAGACGCGCAGTGTGAGTTAAGCAAACCATCCATTTTGTGTTAGTGTTATATAGTGTTACTTTCACTGGCAGCAAGCAATGTGTGGTGTCGCATCCTTACTGTCCGACTGTGATAACACTGCAGCGCCCTTCACACTGATCCGCCACTCTACGATCTACAAGTAAGTTTGTAATTATCTTGACATCTGCTCTCTTATTCTTACTAAATCCTCCTCTTCTCATAGTGCAATGATAACGTTTCAGAGGAGTCTCGAACCATAATTGCATTTTTAAAAATACTTTTCTTCTCCATCGTAGTTTATGCTCTCACTTTATAGGTACTTTTACACACCATACGCTATCCGGACCTTTCAGTGGCACGACTTGTCGGGAGAGGGATTTCAAACTTTGGATCACACACATATTTTTTTTGACCATACAAATATAAGGAAGGCCTCTCCGAATGAGTGATCAGCTCAATATAGAGCCTTCTCCGAGACAACACAACATTAAGAAGAAATACACCATTCACACCTACTTTCAAACTAAACATGGAGAACACGACAATGATGGCCAGATGATGTTCGGGGACCATTTGAGCCTTAAAGTTTTCTGACATTTGTCTTACAGGTAAGAAACCCCCCCCCCCTAAAAAAACCCACCCAGGAAACTTGTACCGACCGGGCGCTGCGTAAGAGGCAGTGATGCTACTCCGAGACCACAACGATGAACCTTTAAATTACAAAGGTAGCAAATTCCAAAATAAACAAAAAAAAACTTATTTATTAATCACAACATGTTATTAATTAAACAGAACATGTTTCAAACTTTTGTATCTCACAAATTGCTTACACTGAAAATGTTCAATACATACAATTATATTATCAATAAATATTATTATAATAATTTAATTAGAACACTGATCTTGGACACAAATGGCAAAATAGTCCCAGTAGAGGCCTTCGAGAATGAGTCGACCACACGGCTACGGCCACCAGAAGGCTCAGGGCAGATGTGTAAATCCTAATCGAACCAAAAAATCTAAACCTTCCAACTTGTAGAGTATAGTCTTATCAACCACGCTTTGGCGTATCCCAAAATAGATATTCCGGGAACACAAATAAAAGACGGAATTGTGTCTTATATCGTGGCCAATACAAAGAAAAATTAAAAACTTGACTCCGCTAAAAGTCAAACTATAGTCCCCAAAATGACTGATAGGAAACTTAACGAAGGCCCATAATTAAGCAGAGAACACGGAAAAAGGCAATCTATGTCTTGCTGTAGTAAGAAAAGGTTAACAAGAGTATTTTCTCTCTCTCTCTCTCTCTCTCTCTCTAGCTTGGAAAAAAATTATATCGTTATAAAAATATGAACAGAGGCGTATTGAGGGAGAACACTGAAAACTGAGTATTTTGATAGGGAACCTTCGGTCGAAATACATCATTTCTGGTGCTACGATATCGTACGAGGGTTTATGCTGGTACTTTCTGGTCCCAAGATTCGCAAATTCAAACCCGGCCTGAGTCGATAGGTTTTTCAGGACATGCAATCCTGAATATGGGTTCTTTCGAAGAGCCGTGGGACTTGTGTCGTAGATTTACGTAAAAAAAAGCCTGTGGGTAAACTTTCCCGCCTTTCCACGCCCAAGTTTGAATTAAGATGCTAATAACCTTAGCTGTTAAAAGAGCGTCGTTAAACTAATATACTTGAAAAAAAGTGTCATCTATGAACACACACTCCAGAGAGTTCTTTACATAAACCAGCATAATAAAAAAGCGAAGTGGATAACATAGAGTAAAGCCTGTAGAAAAACAAAATTAAAAAACATTTAAATATCTCAATGAAACCATTTCTACAATTAAAACTTAGAATAAAACCCAGCTAAAAAAGAGTATTTGAGAGAACTGAACTCTATACATTCATAATGATTACCATCGCTTGCATCTGCAGTAGATGATAAAGGTGTAATTGCTACTTCGTCAGTAATCACCCCACAGTATTCTTAGACAAAGGGCTAAAGTAAAATGTTAAAATAAATATCTGGCTAGCGCCGTCGTCCTCAACTACATTAAAAATTAGAAAATAACCTTTCGAAAACCGGCTTCCATCATTAGTAGAAAAATATGCGCTACTAACTGTTGTTTTGCGGCGCTTCTTTGACATCAGCGGCCTTTCAACGTCCTAGGTAGGTACTGATTGTTATTTTCTAATTTCGTAGAGTTGGTTGCATGAGTTGGGTATGTTCTCATTTAAAATTAAATCCTTATTTCTTTTAAAATTTCAAGCTTCTCTAGCATGTTTATCTTTGTTGTATTTCTTTCTCTGTTCAGAATATAATTTGATTAATAGGGTAAAATTGAATTCCCCGAAAGTTGGAACTGAAGAATGGTAGAATGAATAGAATAGCAATTGCAGGCTAATTTAATATTAGGACAATAGTGTATGGCAAGGAAAATTCCAGTAATAAGTTAAATTACTAGGCATAGTAAGAACATTTTCTATTATATTCACGTGACGGCCGGCGTTGATAGGAATTTCATAGAGAATTTGATGGATGCCTTGTGAACAAGAACCATTTCCTCAAAGTCTAGTATGCAAACTTTTTTTAACGTCCTGAACAGCTTTCAATATATTATATATATATATATATATATACGCTATTGAAAGCTGTTCAGGACGTTAAAAAAGTTTGCATACTAGGCTTTGAGGAAATGGTTCTTGTTCATAAGGCATCCATCAAATTCTCTCTCTCTCTCTCTCTCTCTCTCTCTCTCTCTCTCTCTCTCTCTATCAGTTTCTCTAATATCTGATGTCTGGATATGTACTTTTTATCATTGATTTCCTAACTTAGTATATTAATTATACAGCGAATTCTCTGCCTTCTTAAGTGGCACTACAGTTTAATATGAACGTTCATTTCTTCCACTGACATCATTCAGTCGTCTCTGTCCTTACATCTTACATTACACCTTAGAGTGCTTTAGGTTTTTTTTATTATTTTGATCTAAAAAGTTTTAAACACAATATATGATTTAAAAAATATCTGCATTGAAAGATGTTTATAAGAAAAAGTTATGGTGTGCCCATTCTATACTGTCAACTTTAGACTTTATAGATTGTAACGTACTAAATTGTGAATTTGGAATTCATTCCATCTTTATTATTGTGGATTCTTCTGAGCAGAGTTCGCGGAACAATATTTTAAAGCGCTATGTTGTGAACTAGGCTTTACTGTGACATATCTGGCAACACAGCACATCCATGACATCAGGACCTGGTAATTATTTTCAGTTTTTTATTTCAATCGTCAGTTGTGATAAAGCTAGTACATAACATTAGTACAATGTGATGTCTGAGAGCTTAGAAAAACCCCCCGGTTCACACACCCTGTAGCGGACATGGCGTCCACCCTACTCAAACTTATCATTTACATTCACATGTGTATGGTCTCTTCCAACATAAGGCACTATCACAATATAATGTACTAACTACCTGCTGTTATCCGGGTTATTTATATGAACATCCTTTGTATTCATCTAGTCAACAATTTTAACAGTAAGCACCATGTGGGTCTAAAACATGCTTTCAATCTTGATCTATTTTGTGATTCTTATAAACCAAATAATAAATAATATGCTTATAAAAAAGTGTTTTAATAAGTAATTCACAACGTTTGTGGGATAGTGTAATAATAATAATAATGAATAATAATAATAATAATAATAATAATAATAATAATAATAATAATAATAATAATAATATTGTAGAAAGCAACGGTAAGCTACCACACCTATAATCCCTTAGTAAAGTTGCAAAGCATAGCCATTGCAGTGAAACACCGGCCGTAGGGCAGAATTACTATGGATGGATGGATGGATGGATGGATGGATGTATTATTATTATTATTATTATTATTAAACTGGCACAATCAAGGACATAAGGCCTTATTTTTACATGTTTTCATATCTAATCTCTCTAAAGCAAAAAATTCACTATGTAGCATAAAATTCACAATTAGTAATTCTAAAATAAAAGTATCATTTTTATCATCAGTATATATATATATATATATATATATATATATATGGTATGATAAGAAAAATAAATGCCTGGACGGGATTCGAACCCGGATCTCTGAGTCTGTACCTCAGCGTGATATCTACCAGGCGAATCCAATTCAAACACTTATTTTTCTTATATATGTATTATACTCTCCATTATTACTAGATGTCGCGAGAACACTGTCTTCACTGCCATCTAGTAGCTGACTATAACAAGTAAGCAAATTAAAGAGAATATTTATTTTACTTTATAGCAGTGACGCTTTATCGATGTTATAATTAAATCTTTAACAGTGAGCAATGCAAGCTTAATATGGTATGATAAGAAAAATAAATGCCTGGACGGGATTCTAACCCGGATCTCTGAGTCTGTACCTCAGCGTGATATCCATTACACTACCATGCGAATCCAATTCAAACACTTATTTTTCTTATATATGTATTATACTCTCCATTATTACTAGATGTCGCGAGAACACTGTCTTCACTGCCATCTAGTAGCTGACTATATCAAGTAAGCAAATTAAAGAGAAAATTTATTTTACTTTATAGCAGTGACGCTATATTTTCAAATGCCCCGGGTTTGTCTTTCGACATTCCTGGTTTCTCTCCTGGTATGGCGTACTTGTAACCCACTTCTGCGGTTGGGGCGCCTGGAAGGCGGGGTTACATTGCCCCGATGATATGATGGGCGATGATGATAATGGTGCGCCAGGAGAGTCCCTAATCCTAGGATTAACCTAAGATGAATATGAATGATGATGATTGCGATGGCCATATGATTTCGGGCCTAAACGTTTTCCTGACATTTTTCTTACAAGTGAGGAAAAACCCCGATAAAAACCTCACCCAGAAAAACTGTCCCGACCGGGGATCGAACCCGGGCCCGCTGCGTGACAAGGCAGCACGCTACCCCGAGACCACAGCGGTGGACTATCATCAGTATATTAACTGCATATTTTATCGATGCATTTTAATTTCTGCCAGCGTAAATGTAAATTTAATTTCATTTCACATATTTATATTGTCCACAAACATATATTGTCATTATTACGTAGATTTCTTATTAAATAAAGTAATTATAATGAATTGGTGATATCTCAGTACGTAGGCCTACATAATTTGATTAGTATTCAGAAGCTCTTTAAGGACTTGTTCTCGACCATAGTTGTTACACTAAACAATTTAATATGTCTTTGATAAAATCTAATTACAGTATGTTTACTCATCTTACAATATGCACATAACTTACTTTATTGTTTATTATTATTATTATTATTATTATTATTATTATGGCTGGAGTGTTAATTTCTTAAAGCTGTATAATAGTGATATAGTTATATATATATGGTATGATAAGAAAAATAAATGCCTGGACGGGATTCGAACCCGGATTTCTGAGTCTGTACTACAGCGTGATATCCATTACACCACCAGGCGAATCCAATTCAAACACTTATTTTTCTTATATATGTATTATATTCTCCATTATTACTAGATGTCGCGAGAACTCTGTCTTCACTGCCATCTAGTAGCTGACTATAACAAGTAAGCAAATTAAAGAGAATATTTTTTACTTTATAGCAGTGACGCTTTATCGATGTTATAATTAAATGTTTAACATTGAGCAATGCAAGCTTAATATGGTATGATAATAATGGAGAGTATAATACATATATAAGAAAAATAAGTGTTTGAACTGGATTCGCCTGGTGGTGTAATGGATATCACGCTGAGGTACAGACTCAGAGTTCCGGGTTCGAATCCCGTCCAGGCATTTATTTTTCTTATCATACCATATTAAGCTTGCATTGCTCAATGTTAAAACATTTAATTATAACTTTATATATATATTTACGCTACATTTTCAATCGAAGCATATTTACATGTTCATGTAGAATGAAAATATTTCACAGATCATAAGTTTCAGATGCTCATGTTGGAGGACTCACTCTTAAATAGAACACTCATCACTAAAACAATTTGTATTAAATATGACCGTACACGTACATACATTGTTGAAATGTGCGTCTTAATTCCATTACAGAGGTTGCATCTACAAGGAAATAACTGGTACGTTCAAATATTACCCTGGGTTCCGGAATTGATAATATCAAGTTAAAATAAATGTGAAGGGTTTCCCGGAATTAATAATTTGTACCATCAAATAGTTTGATACTCCCCGGAGTTCATCACTGAACCTTCAATAATAATACGATAAATGAATTTGCTGTACAGACAATGACTCTAAAATACATATTTGTTCTATAAGAAGAATTCTAGTAGCAGCAACTTTTTATAATTGAACCTAAATTAAAATGTAATTTCAAAATCGTTATATTGTACGAAACCACTAATATTCAGACTCCCCACAGTGGTGGTTATTGTTTGAAGAGGACATGTTATGCACGTGTTGTTCATGTGGCCATAGTGGCGTTTGTAGTCTGTACATACAGTACATGACTCACACGCTATGTGTAGCACCTGTTCAGGATTACGTTACTAATATTACTCTCGTAACACAATATAGTATTCAACTTAATACGACGATAGAGGACAGAATCATTCAAGCCCACATGGTAGAGAGAATGTTCACTTCATATACTAGTTGGCTATAAGCTAAAACAACAACAATAATAATACTTACTTACTGGCATTATCGAACCCGTAGGCTCATGGTCGCGCGGACATTAGCTCTCCATACATCCCTATCCTGAGCTAATGCTGTCCAATCATTCCCTGTATAATCTACTTCCCTTAAATCATAGTTAATGTTATTCTCCCACCTCATTCTTGGTCTGCCAACTCTGCGTTTTCCCTCTGGCTTTCCTACAAGAAGCTTCCATGGAAATCTTTCATTCCCCATACGTGCAACATGTCCTGCCCATCGCAGTCTACGAGACTTAACTGTTCTTATTATATCTGACTTCCTATAAAGACCATGTAGTTCATTGTTATGTAGTCTTCTCCATTCACCTGTCTGTTCATGTCTCTTTGGTCCAAACATTTTCCTAAGAACTTTATTCTCGAATACTTATAATCTCCTTTCCTCCCTTAAAGTAAGAGTCCATATTTCGCATCCATATAATATACCTGGCAGAATAATAGTTTTATATATTTTCAGTTTAACGTTTTTGAAAGGAGTTGGGACATCAAGATTCTCTGCAATGCATAGCATAATAGCACGCATTTCCAGAATTGAGCCTATGTTTAATTTCTTTGTGTACCTCATTTCTATTTGTGATTATTGTTCCTAGGTATTTGAATTCAGCCAAATAATAATAGTAGTAATAATAATAACAATAATAATAATAATAATAATAATAATAATAATAATAATAATAATAATAAATAATAATTTCGAGGTTCCCAAATTCCAGCCAGATTAACCCTTACACAATATGGTGGGTTTCTCACAATATTTTCTAGCTGCTCTATTTTCATTTAGCGAAAAAAAAAAATACCTTCTGAAAAGTTGGTATTTTGACATAACAATTTCATACAAACCTAGAAATGTTACCTGGTTTTTAGATTGTGAATATTGAAATATATAGGGCTACACGAGGGCAAATTTAACCATACTAGTAATAGAATATAACGATAATATCGTTGTGTTTTAACAATGTAATTTATCATGCGAGGAAAATTCAAGAGCGCTTTTACCACATTAGCCTCAGAGACGTGTGACATGCGTGAGGTAGGCCTACACACACGCACACACAGGTTAGGTATTATTTTACACGATTGAGCTCAGTTCATCTTGGCCTAGTAAGTGAACTAGTAAAACTCAAGTAGTGGGGTTATGACTGTTTGGATGCTTTACTAATTACACTGAGTAACAAAAAAAAACTTTTATTTTGTCTCAGAAAGAAAAATACGTGATTCTGATAGTATTTTTTCTCCTGAATTCAAATATGATATCAGTTTTTCTCCATCACGCAAGGTTTCCGAGAGACAGTTTTTATAACTTCACACACTTTAACATTTTCTACATTCGTAACTACACAATATTCGAACATTCGGACTCACCTAGAAAGTAAGAAATGACGATTTTCGGCTGTATTTTGCCTGTGGAGCATCCCTCTTGATGGTCCAACAATAATCGGCCAGCATATTAGAATTCCATTTGCCTTGATATCTCTTTTCCATAGCTAAAATCCCCTGATGAAAGTGTTCCCCGTGCTCATCGCTCAATGGACAAATGGACGAAATAACGTTTATTAAAAAAATATTATTTAAATCCATTAATTGAAACTGAAATAAAAAACTGTGGATGATGGAGAAATTCCGAATACATATTTGAAAACACGATAAGAAACTGCATTAAGTACAACGATTGGTACTCATGAGACAAAAATCATGTTGACCAGTGTTATTTCTTTGCCTTTGAAACATGCCAGTGGAATATGGACATTGTTCAAGACCGATATGTGAAGACCGAGTACATTTGAAAAGAATATTTTAAGGAAAATAAATGACTCAATATGCGACAAGGGAGGATGGTATATAAGATATAACTCTCGGCTGTATCAGTTCTAAAAGTCTCCTAATATGGTTACATCAATCAAAGTTTCAAGACTGCGATGGGCAGGGCACGTAAAATAGTGAGTGAATATGAAATAAACTCCACGCTGCGACGGATCTAGAAGGCCCTTGGCCTACCAGCCGGCTGCTGGCCTCATATCCACATGTGTTAATCATAGAGAAATACGATCATCCAGCCACTGTACAGCTGACATATGGTCAGCATATAGGATCCCCAGCCGTTATACCTGGTATTATGAACCTGGAGCCGCTACTTAGAGTAGCTACCCGAAATTCCTCACGATGCTGGATGGGAACTGGTCCCATATTGACCGAAATTCTGTGAGAAAATTTATTTTCCATGGAGTCACACCAGTAGTAGTCTCATAGTTCTGCGCCAAGGCATCTTGCGTTGACCACTCGGCTAAGGCGCGGTACCTGATCATGTGATATCCAAAAAAAATATGGAATACAAATTTGAAGGAAAAAGGAATGTGGGACGACCGATACTGTTGGATAGATGAAAATTTAGAGGATCTGAGGATCGAGGGATTGTGGCTGGTTGCCAGAGACAGATGCCTGGAACACGGTACTGGGAGAAGCTGAGGCTCGAATCGGGCTATAGTGCTGCTGTTAACGATTCCTTTGCCTTAGTTTAAATTCTGCCACAACTCCTGGGGCTTATAGAGACACAAGATAACGGGAGATTATATTTAATATGGACCACGTAATGTTTTGAGCGCACAATGACATGAGGGGCCTCCCAGATTAGTACGACACGCTTTCACCCCGCGATCCTACCTTTTTGTTACATTGAGTTTGAAAGTTTTGAGTGACTATATCGATATTTCTTTGCCCGGGCCCATAGAAGGCAAAGATTAATCCACCTTTCCTTTGTAAATTAATTAATATATAGTACTGAATGCTAAGCAGTATTATAATCGTGGAAGCTAGAAGGAAAAAGGGGATTAATTTGGCTTGAGAAAGCTTTAGAATATGTATCAATACGGAACACGACTAGCTACACAATTAGTAAACATACGTTAACTAAAAAAAGGTAACTTTTAATGAAAATCATGAGTCAGATAACTGAAATACAAATAATATAACAGAAATTTACCCTCTCGACCATTGAAAGAAAATATATGAATGAAATAATATAAATTAACAAACTCGGTCATCAATAAATCAAAAAAAGACAATGATAATAATAACAATACTAATCATACATACGTGCACACACACAATCCAGTCCAGCCGAGGGCTAGGGTTCACAGTCCTGGTTGCCCTCCCCTGGCTTATGGGACTGATGAAACCAAAGAGCTCCCTCGAGCTATCGTCGACCTGACCACGACGATCCCAAAGTTGATGATGACCCTGATACTAACTTGCACAGCTTATTTGAGGCTTTCGATAACGAAGATGCGCAGTCACACGCAGCGCATAAAGAAGGAAGGGGGAGGTACGTAGGAGAGAGGACAACGAAGACAGGAATTTGGCACTGTTCTATAACATCACTGTAGAGGGAAGACACGATGACGTAGTTGTTACGTACCGAAAAGTGATTTCGGTACACACTCAAACACAGAGACCGAGCTCATACATTCAAACAATGCGAATACGATAGATTTATAATGATCGGATGATGTTAGGGTTATTTTTAAACTTGTATGCAGATTGGCTTTTTTAACATTTTTTTTCTTTTTATGATGAACGAGGAGCTAGCCTGATATGGCCATGCCAAAAAAATGCTAGAGCAAAGATTACCTAAAATTGTTACAGAATGGATCCCAATAGAAAGGAGAAAGAGAGAAAGACCGAAGAAAACTTGGATAGAAAGGGTACAAGCAGCTATGAATATCAGAGCATTGGAAGAAGATCAATGGATGGACAGAGAGGAATGGAGTTTGGTTTCCGGAAGACGGCGGCAACTGCCAGATACCGGATGATGATGATGATGTATGCAGATTATGAATGCATTAGGCATATTTAAAATGTAGAAGCAAATTCTATTTAAAAGTGAGTGAAGGAAAACTAATTATAGACACGAAAATTTTATATTGTAGTTTTAATATTGAAATCAAAAGGGCCATTCTACAATACTATAGTGATTTCACAAATTTAGAATCTAATTTTAAGCAGGCCTCTATTATTCAGTAATTATATATATAGTCGCGCGCCGTAGCCGAGCGGTTAAGGTAGGAAGCCTTGGCGCAGAGCTACGGGACTTGCGCAGGTTCGAGTCTCCATGGGGGAAGACATTTTCTCATGGTATTTCGGCCAGTATGGGACCGGTGCCCATCCAGCATCGTGAGGCAATTGGGTAGCTACAATAAGTAGCGGCTGCAGGTTGAGGAACCAGCTATAACGGCTGGGGGACTCGACATGCTAACCACATGTCACCCCTACACTGGCTGCTGTTCATCTACCTCTGTGATTGACACATGTGGATGTGAAGGGCCAGCAGCCGGCTGGTAAAAGGGCAACCGCTGAAAAGTGGAAAGACCCTCAATCTCAATCGAATATATATATATATATATATGTATGTTATGTACATTACAGTTAACGTCTAATAAGGGAACTTTCAACCGTTGAAATTTCTTCCAGAGAAGCGTTGTGACGTACCAAAATCGTGTCAAAAAAAAAAATATATCTGTCGTTTTTAACTGTAAGGCACAAAAATCGAAGTTAGAATCTAGCAATTGCAACACAGTATACGGAGCAGGTTGATTCCCTGCTTGAGTAAGAGTAGTGCAGTTAAAATAAGCAGATTTTTTTTTTGGACAAGGTCTTGGTACATCACAGCGGTTCCCTGGGAGAACATTTCAAGGTAGGTTTCGACGTGTAATGGTTGACAGTTCCCATGTCAGAATGTGATAGGCAGAACATGTCGCAAGACTAGGGAATGAAAGAGGGGCACAGAAAGGTCTATTAGGTAGGAAAACATTAGTTTAGCGCATAGGAATGCACAGAGAGCATATGTCACACGGCTATGAGCTTGCGGTTTGATAATCCCAGTGAATTAGTTAATTATATGCATTTGTAGTAATATAATTAAAAATAAAATTAATTTGTTCACTTTCTTTCAGGTGAATGACTCGGTAATTTGACAAGTATTCTAATTGTATAAACAGATAATACTTACATTACGTCAAGAAAAAAGTAAATGTAATATTTTATAACCAGAGGTAGATGAAATTAATCTAAATTTATAAAATCATTAAATGAACTAGAAAATCAAGTCATGATTGAAAAATAAAGTGTTTAGGATAAGTTCGCTGACATGTCTGGCGCACTTAACATGGAGGATAACCACCCACTTTGTGGAGCCGCCAACACCGGCTATAAATCTGGGCTAAGTAACCCGCACGATAGCGACAAATTCACTCTCACAGCCTGACCATAAATATACTTCTCAATCAGAAGCTCATTCAACTCTGATTCAACTTTTCTATTATGCATGTCTGGTTAGTTCAAATTGCTTATCACTGCATATTTCCGCTGTTTAAGAAAAATGAAGCTTTTCTTCTATTAGCATGAGAAAGCATTTTTTTTTTCATTTTTAAAACCTATACTTGTAATAATAATAAAAATAATAATAATAATAAAATAATAATAAAAATAAAAAAAATAATTATTATTATTATACCTTTATTTTACCTGGCAGAGTTAAGGCCTAACGCCTTGTCTGCCACTCAACCAGGTTTTAAAAAATACAAAAAACGACATTCACTATATTATCTTCAAATAATAATAATAATAATAATAATAATAATAATAATAATAATAATAATAATAATAATAATAATAATAATAATAATAATAATAACAAAAACAACAACAATAACAATAATAACAACAATAGTAGTAACAGTAACAATAACAATATTATATTATTATATTATAATATAAGGCCGTCCTATGAAACGCTGGAGGGAAAATTTTCTATAGGATCGTAACAGGCCTTGGCCTAATACTTGGAAGGAGGAAGAAGACTATATTATAACATAATATAATAATAATATTATCATTATCATTATGATTATTATTATTATTATTATTATTTCGTCCCAACTTCTCTAAAAAATGTTAAACTGAAAATATATAAAACTTATTCTCCCAGTTACATTATATGGAAGCGAAACATGGACTCATTACTCATACGAGTAATTGAAAATAAAGTTTTTAGGAAAGAAATTGGACCAAGGAGAGATGAACAGGCAGGCGAATGGAGAACACTACATATCAGTGAGCTACATGATCTTTATAGGAAATCAGATATAATAACGGTTAAGTCTCGTAGACTGCGATGGGTAGGACATGTGGCAAGAATGCGGAACGATAGAAGGACAAGGAAGCTTCTTGTAGGAAAACCACAGGGTAAACGCCCTGGTGATGGACCAAGAATGAGGTTGGGGAATAACATTAACCACAAACTGAGGGAAGTAGATTATACAAGGAATGGTTTGAAAACACCACCTCAGTTTAGGGATGTGTGGAGAGATTTTGTCCGTCTGGCCACAAACCTACGGGTACGATAGTGCCAGTGAGTTAGTTAGTTAGCCTGTTATTATAAACTTGAAATCAAATATATTTAACCTCCCAATTGGTTGGAGCCAAGAGGGAGCGAGTCCAGAGATGGAATGTCACAACAAAGTTTATGGACCTACTCACAAAATCACGATAACAGAATGGGCAGTAACAGGTTTGTAAAACCTAAAGATCTCAACTAACAAACCAAAGATCCACTGGCAGAAAACAAAAAGCGGAAGGATTATTGGCGGATCGTAGTTATTACTACTATTTTATTAATATGGTCGACTTACAGATGAGGGGTACCTAATTTGTCTGACAACAGACAAAAATCTGCAAGGGTATAAAGGTATATCTATAGTATATTACGATGCGAGGTTGGGAAGTGGTTTTTACAGAATCAAGGAAAAATGTTTAAAAACCGAGCGATGGCGAGGTTTTTAATTTCCGAGATTCTGTAAAACACTTCACTAACGTGCGTTGTACATTATTTTTGCGCGATGGTGTTTTCAAAATAATAAATAGTAAAATAATAGCATCTTTGTTGAAAATATTTGCGTTCATTATAAACAATTGAGTAACGTTAACAGTGTGAACAATGTTTATTAGTTGAAACAACAGGAGGCCTTGAGAACAATTATTGATAAGATAGCCGCAAGTACGTATATATTGTTTCAAATAAAGTTCAGTTCATTTAAAATGCAGTGATTTGTTTCGTATAACGTATATTAACACTATGTTTTGGATATTTTTCTCTATACATACATAGTATGTAGTAGGTATACATAGAGGACAGTGGTTTTACTACCCGCATGTGGGTGTAAATGTAATATTATAGTATACTAATTTAGGTTGGCAACCCCGAGATGTAGAAGTTCAACTTTCAATCATGGTCGGAATTGCTGTAAGTATGACAAAATGCACTATCATGCAAAAAATAAAATATAATTATACAATTTAACTTACAGTAAATATAAAATTAGTATGGCAGTATGCGACACGAATGGAAGCAATGTGCATCCCACAACACTGGATAAATTTCCGTGTGTGAGATGGAGAAATCTTAGAGACAAGTGCTCCGAGAGGGAATTTAATCCTTGGATCCCGAGACTGAAGGCTTTTATCGATTATTGGCAATGAGATCGTACGATGACATATTCGGTCCCATATCTAAAGGCACCTTATTAGAGCCAAGGTCGACTGAAGTTGTTAGTGTCACTGCTAGTAGAGGACATAGTAAATGTGACCGGGTCTCTGAATCTCACAAAAGAACTCTCAACCACTGCATGCTGAAACCTACCTAGAAATTTCTTCCAGAGAAGCGTTGTGATGTATCAAAGCTGTGTAAAAAAACCTGCCGTTTTTAACTGCAAGATACAGAAATCGAATACATAATCCAGCAATGTCAACTCATTATAAAGAGCAGAACTACCTGCTTGAGTAAGAGCAGAGTGAAGTGATGCGAGACGCGGCGCGGACAAGTAGTGACGGATATCCAATCTGCCAATTCAGGTGTTGTATTACTTTATATAATGAAAGAGGCTACGAAAGTTCTTGTAGGAAAACAGAGGAAAAGCGTCCAATAGATAGGCCAAGAATTAGAATACTATTAACCATGATTTCATTATACAGTAAATGATCGGAAAACATGAGCTCAGGATAGGGATATGGAGAATTTATATCCGCGCGGGCCATGAACCTGCGGGTTCGATAGTGAGTCTACAATAAATTATCATAAAACATTAAAAATAGCATTAACAGATAATAGTAATTAGATGATAAACAACTTTTTTTTTGCAACGAGTGAGCTAATTTTCCTAATAATCACTGTACAGCTAATTTGTTTGCTCCTACATAGATTTAGAACGCGTAATGAATTAATAACTGACACACAATTGCGCACGTTCTTATACATCTGTTTGAAATTTTGTTAACTTGGAGCATACGTTGAACCGCTCTTTAATGGCCTCCTGCGCAATAAAATGCATCCATTTTCTAGATTTTAATTACCTGCATATTTTTTCCCCTTGAAGCTTGTAAGTATTTTGAAGTGTACCCTGAGTACGCTACTAACGTTCTGCAGGGTTTAGTCCTTTGGAGGGGCTGCCTCCTTAAGCTATTCGCCTCAGAAGACGAGGTAGACTCGCTTAACTCTGCTGTTATATATTTTGAAAAATTTTGTACATCTTTGGCATAGTAATATTTTGTTAACATTTACGAATAGTAGAGGAATGTGTTTTGGCTTTCACCCTTATTGAGATCTCAAATACCGTTATCTTTTGTTCGTTTTGGATGTAGGAAAATAGACAATATTGTTTACTGCAACTTAAATACGGTTTCTGGGGGAATGCATTGAGTATTTAAACCTGTTGCCTATTCCGCCTTCTGCCGTTGAGGACTTTACTCTTGTTTCTCCGAGCTGGGTCTCTTATTTCATCCCCAGATATTGGGTTGCCACTTCCGCCATTTTCGCCGTTCCAATATTTCCCTATGGAAAGAGCAGCAATTTGGAGCCTGAACAGTCAGGTAAATAAGCCTAAATCGTGAAGAAGAAGAATTATTCCCCCTCCTTTCCGTGTTAAAATTGAAAATATATTGATTTTCCGAAATGGATTCATCATAAGATAGGTCACTTTCGCCTTCCAATTTGTAATGATTGAACTTTTAAATGTTTTAATCTTTAACATATAGGCCTAAATCGTGTTCAGCCTCAACTTAATATCAATGGATGAACAATTGTAACAACATGAAAGCACGGTCTTCTGCGACTGTCCATTAATCTCAGTTCCTGGCTCTTAATCTAGAACCAATTTTATTTGTACCGTTCCAAAGCTTGTTGGAAACATAAGGTAGGAGTTCAGAAACAGTTCTGAATCAGATAAAATGAAGGAACATACTCAGGTCTTCTGCGCATGGGAAGCGATTCAGAATAATTTGTTTAACCTGATGAGACAAACCGAAATGTAAACAGACAGCTAATGATCTTGCATAATAAATATCAAATGACTAATACAATAATTTGTTCATATATTTAATTAAAATAATTTAAGTTACCAAGTAATTAAAAATTCCTCCTTGAAATTCATTTTTCCCCCTCTGAATTTATATATATATATATATACATACATACTCGGACCACAGTATTTTTGGCCTGTGAGAAAGGGAGATGAAGTGAAGACTTACCAGTGCCACCACTATCATGCACGGGCGGCACGCGTAATCATAATATCATCTCCCATCCTAACAGGCCAAAAAGACTGTGATGCAACTATATTTGAGTATCTCGTGTTAAGTTCATGAAATGAATAAAAAATGAGGATCACGGGATAAATTATAAAATATAATATAATAAACATTTCACGAGTTAAGCCCTTAAGGGCCGTTCCAGTCTCAGATTTCAATTAAAAAGTTGGATCCATTTCTTCTTCGGCATACCGACTTTTTTTACCTTCTGGGCTAAGATTTATACTAATTGTTGGTATTTTGTCTGCTCCTTTCATTCCCTGAACATGCCTCCCTTCATGTGTATCTCTGACAGTTTAAATATATTTAATCAATTGAGTTGGTGTTTACTTGAAGAAAAACCAAATTTATTAATTAAATAAAAATAAAACTTATAGTTTTATTTGATTTTCATATTTATTAAGATATAATTCATTATATATAAATTGAAGTGTGGCACATGTGACAATGTCTATATAGGAAAAACTGGTAGACCTTTTATCTCTCGGAAAAAGGAACACATGAGAGCATAAGGTAAAGGTAAAGTGATCCCACTACAGGCCTCAGGAGGCCCTTGGGGTAGTAGGAGGTTAAGGCTCCCACTTTTTCTTGACAATCGGCACTTGATGTCAGCCGGGTTGTCAGCCCTGCGTGACGGCCGCCTTTACCCCAGAACAAGCGTCTGGTACTCATTTCAGTTAGAGGCTGAGTCGACCCCAGGGCCATAGTGCCGCTAGAAGGTTTGGGTCAGTTTTAAAAATCCTGACCCCACCGGGACTCGAACCCTCGACCTTCCGGCTTGTAGCGCAGTGCCTTAACCACTACGCTACGGAGAGCATATAACAGAAATTTAGAATATTCAAAATATGCTAATCACCTATTCCAATTTAATCATTGTTTCGATCCAAATTTTGAAATTTTATATGTTTGTGGTAAGGGTAAGAAGTTGGAAGTTTTGGAGGCTGTAGAAATAAATACATTGAAAAGCAGTAATAAACTGTTAAATTCTCAACTTGATTTGAATGAATCTCCTTTGTTAAATAAAAATTTTTAAATAAATTATTGTTGTATTGTTGCTTAGATCAGTTGATGTATACTATAATAACACAATTCATAATTTGTTAACATGTGTGAAGAACGTAGTGTACCGAAACAGCTGTAACTGAATTATATCTTAATAAATATGAAAATCAAATAAAACTAAGTTTTATTTTTATTTAATTGTGAAATATATTTAACTCATTCCTGATATCTTAACTTTTCCTTTTATCCACTAAATATAATTTTAATCATCTTAAATATTTCATGAATCTTAGAAGCAAATATCAACATTCACTAATTAAAATCTAATTTCACTACTGAATATTTATTATCTCTGTATTATTTGCTGTTGATATACACACTGCATGCCGAAACCTACCTTGAAATTTCTTCCAGAGAAGCGTTGTGATGTACAAAGGCCGTGTAAAAAAGTGTATTCCGTTTTTAACTGCAAGAAAATCAAGCGCCAAATCTCATTTTAGCAATGGGAAGTAATACAACTTTTTAATTGGTAAATTGTATAACTGTAACCATCTGCCGTCCGTGCCTCGTCAGACTTGATTTTCCACTCCGATCTTATTCATGCAGGGAGCATGTGCTTCGTACAGTGGTTTGCAATTGCTGCATCCTCACTTCGATTTCTGTGCCTTGCAGTTAAAAACAGCAGTATTTTATTGGACACGGCCTTGGTATGCCACTACGCTTCTCTGGGAGAAATTTCAAGATAGGTTTCGGCATGCAATGGTAGACAATTCACTTATAGCAGCACAGATTAAATTCTATCTTCACCAACTGAATGTTTATTATGTCCGTATTATTTTGATGTCATATTCATGTTAACAACCAACAAGGAAAAATAATTTTCACTGGACTTTCAAGTTTTAGTGTACATATGTACATCTGAGCAGATAAACTGAATCCATCCATCCATAGTAATTCTGCCCGAGGGCAGGTCTTTCATGCTATGCTTGCAGCTTTACTAGGGAATTATACGTGTTGTAGCTTCCCGTTGCTTTCCACACCGGTGAAGTATGATGATGATGATGATGATGATGATGATAAGGATGATGATGGTGATGATGGCCATATGATTTCGGGGACTGTTTGGGCCTTAAAGTTTCCCTGACATTTGTCTTACAGATGAGGAAAACCCCCGATAAAAACCTCACCCAGAAAAACTGCCCCGACCGGGGATCGAACCCGAGCCCGCTGCGTGAGAAGGCAGCACTCTACCTCGAAACCACAGCGGTGGACAATAAACTGAATAAAGAATAAATATCTGTGTGCCACGTCTCAGAAAAAAAAAAGTATTTGGGAAATTGAATAGCGTCTAACTTCATATAATGAACTCCGCGATAAAGAAACGTAGAGGCTTATATAATAGATATATGCTAGGAATAACCCCCGTGGGTACGAAACAGAAGCGACATATCTCGAAAATAAGAACACTGAATTAGCATGGGGCCGGACTTATGCATTGTCAGAAAACATGATAATCGGTGGACGAAGAAAGTAATCCTTGACCTGATACGATTCTACAAGCGATCAAGGAAACGTCCTTATACTAAATAAATCAATTTTGCTCAACTTCAAACCGAATCCGTTTCTTCCCCTCTACAAGCCCTGTTGTCCGTTTCTTCTAAATGGCCTTCTACCGGTGTGAGATCAAGATACATCTGGCCTTTCAAATGCAAATTTGGTCTGCTGATGGTTTATATATAGTGGATAATTGTGTTGATATTTCTGTTAGTCTTGTTCTTCTTCACTTCCTGGTTTAGGCAAGAATTGCCTGTTCTATCTTCACTAATAGATCTAAGACCATCTCTTCCGAGGATGTCCGACATCTCTTCTTCCTCTTGGAAAATAATGGAAGATTTTATTTGGTAATCTACTTTCTTCCATACTTTCTACATGTTCTTTCCACTGTATCTTGTTAAATATATTTTCTTTTATGGAGTAGAACTGCAGTTCTTCACGGATATTCTCGTTTCTTATCTGGTCCGTTCTAGTGCAGCCTTTTACTCTTCTTAAACATTTCATCTCGGCTGCTTGGATTTTACTTTCTTGTTTGGTAGTGGCAATCCAAGACTCACTCCCATACAAAAGGACAGGGGCAGCCATTGTTTTATAAAATTTTAATTTTGTTTGTTTATGGGCTTTATTATTCAATGTTCTATTTATTGTACCACAAATAGCTCGAAACTGATGTATTTTGTGTTCAATATCTTTATCATATCCATAGCTGATGTCACATCCTAAATATTTAAAGTGGGATACTTGTTCAATAATTTCGTCTCTAATTACTATTTTTGCACGCAGAGTATTTCTTCCACAAAATACCATTACTTTTGTTTTACTTATTGAAATTTTAAAATTATAATCGCTACATATTGCATTTAGTTTGTAAGCAGCCAATTGTAACAGATCTTCATCATGGTGTAGTAAGACTAAATCATCGGCGAAAATTAAGTTATTAATACTTGAGTTATTGTTCAATCTAAGGCCTTTGTCCATTATAATTTTCCATTGTCGTCGATATTTATATATATATATATATATATATATATGTGTGTGTGTGTGTGTGTGTGTGTGTGTGTGTGTGTGTGTATATACAGGGCTTCCAATATAAAACCGGACACGCCTCACGGGGTTTCACCCGTCAGGCAGCGCTCTCTCCTCGTCCGCATTTCACTCTGCCAGCCGCAGAGTGTCCGGTTTTATACTCGAAACCATATATATATATATACACACACACATATATATTAAAAAGAGTGCGCGATAGACTACACCCTTGTCTAACTCCTTGATTTATTAAAATTTCTTCTGACCTTTTTCCATCAGTTTTTAATCACTACTTTAGTTTCTTCATATAAGCCTTGGACTGATTTTATTAGATGGTGTGGATATCCTCGTTCCTTCATTATTTCCCATAGTATAGATCTACTTACTCTGTCAAAGGCCTTTTCAAAATCAATGAACAACAAATATGTTGGCAGGTTAAATTCTGTTGTCTTAATGTTATTACGCCGTATTATGTGACCAAGCCATCGAGTCGTAGATACTTCACTATTAACATAACATCCAACTCTTGTTTAACATTCTTAATTTTATCTGTTCTTTCTTATTTTCTATATCTCATTTTCCACATATTAAATGCCACTATGAAATTAGAAGCATTATGGAATGAAATCAAGAAGCTCTGTGGAGTAATGAAAAAATGAAGATACTTGACATGTAGACTTTCACAAATTCAGCCTCCAGTGACTTGAGAACGGTTGAAGGTATCTAACTCAGGACAACAAATATACTATAAGAAACGTAAATGGTCTTATTTTTTCTGCAGGGTTATATCTTAACATCTGCTTGAGTATCCTGTGATCCTCCATTCGGTGAACATGTTGCATCCATCTTGACTAATAATAAAAAATTTTGTTTTCTAAAGGTTCCATGTGTAATTCTTCTAAGATGTCTTCATTTTTTATGATCTAGTAGTGTACATCCTGCAGTCTTTCGAAGATATCTCTGAACTAATTATATATGCATACTATATTTTCTGTGTGAATTATTTACACGTTTTCAGTTCGCAAACCAAGAAGTGTAGAAATGATTATTATTAGTATTATTATTATTATTATTATTATTATTGTTATTATTATTATTATTATTAATATTTAATCTGACACTTAAGAACATAAGACATCTTTACTTAATCAGTGAACAAATATTAGAAACAGAAAAATCACATAATCTAAGTGTATATATATATATATATATATATATATATATATATATATATATAAATCGAAAATAAAAATAATTAAATTAATATTATAGGATAAAGTAAAAGTAAAGTGATCCCACAACAGGTCTCAGGAGGCCCTTGGGGTAGTAGGAGGTTAAGGCTCCCACTTTTTCTAGACAATCGGCACTTTATGTCAGCCGGGTTGTCAGCCCTGCGTGACGGCCGCCTTTACCCCCAGAACAAGCGTCTGGTACTCATTTTCGTTAGAGGCTGAGTCGACCCCAGGGCCATAGTGCCGCCGGAAGGTTTGGGTCAGTTTAAAAATCCTGACCCCAACGGGACTTGAACCCTCGACCTTCCGGCTTGTAGCCCAGTGCCTAAACCACTACGCTACGGCGTGCCCCCATATTATAGGATAATAAAAACAAAATCCCTAATTTATTCAACTGATAAATCGATTACAAAAGAAAATGATTTATTCTTGTTTAAAGAAGCTTACAGCAAAATTTAAAAATCAGCGATTCGAGACGAAAGTTTAATGCTGCATTATCTACGAAAGTAATAGCTATGTCGTTAAAATATGACAAAAATTGCACAGCGGAAAATTTCGTTACTTTTATACAATAAGTGTAAACAGGTAGAACGAACGATTTAAAGCAGAAGATACGTCCCTACAAAACTAGCAGCTTGTGTTCATAAAATAACAATATTACTAGAGTTGTTCATTACCACTATATTGGAAAATAACTTACGCAATTTATGTGACGCTTGTGTCTGGGAATCGAACCAAGGTCGACTTCCGTGCTACAACATAGCAACTTTTCCTGTTAGTTAGCAGCTTTACTTACAAAATTCACTATCATTTTATACTGATACTTTATATGCGAGCATTAAATACTTTAATGCCCATGTTTTAAGCTATTCGAAAAAAAAAATTGATGATTTTAATCACAAGATATTTAACTCTATGCCGAGACGCTTTACTACTGTCACATGTTTCTTTTTCTTTCGTATTGGACACTTTATCTCTATATATGTACGCACTCTCATTTCTACAATTATAATTTAACAAACAAAACATTTAAAAGAATATGCACAAACCAAAATAGAGTCATAGGTATATTCATCTAAGACAATCTATTATATAAAATCGAATATCTGTGTGTGATTTTTATACTTCTAAACCACGGAACAGATCTTTATGAAAGTTTGTACATGCAGGTTTTGCAAGGAAGTATTTAACAGCATCTAGTATTCTCTAAAATCATTAGACGTACGAGTTCATCAGAAACGAAGATTTAAAAATCGTTCTAGAGGTCGCAATTTTCGATTTTTCACAATGAAACTCAACAAATCCTATTAAAATAAACCAAGGTAGATAGTATCAAAAAATCAGCGAAATACGATTACTAGAAGTATGGGTTTATCTGAAACCCGACATTAAGAATGGACTCTAGCAACCGCCATGTTTGGTTCGTCGCAATGTATGTCGATCAATTTACACACATTTAACTTTTTATTTACTGTACAAAAAAGTAAGGGGTCTGTTGAGTATGTAACAGATAAAATTACTTCAATATTGGAAAATATTACTTAGTCTGGAATAAGAAGTAATTTTAACTCTTAATTTTCTCATTACTTCAACTAAAAATAGAAAAACACATATTTAATTTATTTAGGCGTAACAGCGCACGTCCTGTATTAGCTAGTTTCTAATAAATCTGAATACTGGAAACAATTGCCATATCTAACTTTTCCTTATAAATAACATATATAATTTTTTTCATCGAGCCCCAAATTTTCGTTCTCTCAATGATGATAGTAAACTCGAATAGGCGCTTCAAGGTCATGTAATCGGTTTTTTATGATCTCTCACCTGGCAGTAAGATCGGGCTCGCGATCCTCGTTATTCGGGTAGACGTCAGCAGAAGGGATCAGGGGTCGCTAAGCTCAATGATAGACATAAGTAAAGATCATTAGTGAGGCTCAGCGGCTACGTATGTATTTTTAATTCATACAATATCAAAATAATCTCACAGTTATAAAGTGAACGAAAACAAAATGGATTTAAAAATTGAAACAGTATGAACTTTATAATCTTATCAAGTGTTTATAAAGTTGTGAAGGATAACGTTAACAGACTTTTCAAACTTAACTATAAAGCAATTAATAAATTAACAGCCACATGATGGACCAACATGTGGATGTGAATTTTTAAGTGTCATCAGCTTGTTTTTGGTGGAATCAATTAAAAGCACTGGGTCAAGACAGAGGTTTCGTGACGTCAGCAATGGGTTGACATTCGAGGACAAAGTCGCCAGTCGTGTCCTAACAGACAGCAAAAATGGTGTATGTCACAGTAGCATTGTGTCACATTAGAAACTCCACTGTGGGAACTCACTATCAACAATTAGCACATTAATTCACTAGAATTAATCATTTATACACAAATTTAAGTTTGTATTGTATTATTATTCCACTGCTGTGGTCTCGAGGTGGCGTCGCTGTCTCTTACACAGTATGGCCCGGGTTCATACCCCGGTCGGGATCAGTTTCCTAGATAATGTTTTATTTTGGGAGGTTTTCCTCGCCTGTGAAACAAATGTCAGGAAACTTTAAGGCCCGAACGGTTCCCGAAATCCACCTGGCCATCATAATCATCATTATCATATTCGCCATGTTTAGTATGAATGTGTGTGTGTGTGAATGGTTGTTCCGTATTAATGTTGTGATATCTCGGAGGGGACCCTGACATTAAGATGATTACTCATTTGGGGAGCTCCTCCATGTTCTCGTGTGGTCAAAAAATAGATGTGCGTGATCTACAGTTTAAATCCCTCACCCGACAGTTCGTGCCACTGTAAGACGCGTGTGGCGTGTAAAAAGTACCTGTAAGGCGAAAGGTTAAACCGAAATCATGAAATTTTATTATCATTATTACTGCTATTAATATTACAGTACCTCTGGAACAAGTAACAAATTTTAATTATTTGGGTTGTAATTTTACTATAAACACAAAAACTGAAAGAGACGTGCATATGAAACTGTCGAAATTTCAAATTATATGCGGAACTATACATAAAACATTAAAGAATAAAACAAGTAGAGATACTAGATTGAAGTTTTATAAAACATTGGCAGTTCCTGCATTACTTTATGGGAGCGAAACTTGGGCAATGACCAAAAAATTGCAAAGTAGAATACAAAGCGGAGAAATGGACTTCCTTAGAAGAACAAAAGGCTGCTGAAGATTGGATCGGATAAGGAATGAAGATATCAAAACAGAGTTAAATATATATCCATTGGATGAGAAAATCAGAGAATATAGAGAGAAATGGTTTACACATGTGGGAAGAATGAATGTAACAAGATTAACAAGAGCAGCATTCAACTACAAGCCAAGAGGTTCAAGGAATGTAGGAAGGCCAGTGAAAAGATGGACAGAACAACTGTGAGGCGGAACAGGCAATTTGCCTAGCCCGTGAAATGAAGAAGAAGAAGAAGAAGAAGAAGAAGAACAGCAACAGCAGTAGTACTGGTGGTGGTAGAAGAAGTATTAAATACTATTAAAACCGGAGAATATTGTTCTACAGAAACTACATGAGTGAAAAATATAATAAATAATATTTTATTAATATCTCTACATACAGCTGTTTTCCTACAACCAATTGCAAATTTTATTCCTTCATAAATTCCTATTCTCTACATCACTCTCTGTTAATCCTCTGGACATCATACTCCTATGCACTTCTTGAACCCACTGTTCTCTTGGTCTCCCTTTTCTTGTGTTGCCCTCCGCTTCAAAATCTAATATAATCTTAGATGTCCTGTCATCGAACATCCTCTCTATGTGGCCAAACCATTTCAGTCTTCTTTTTTCAATAACTTGAACACCTTTTGAACATAAATTATTTTTCTGATTTTAGTATTCCTAATTTTGTCTCTTCTTGAATTTCTAGAAGTGCACCAATAGTTTATGTATAATAATAATAATAATAATAATAATAATAATAATAATAATAATAATAATAATAATGATGATAATAATAATAATGATAATAATACTAATAATAATGATAATAATGATAATAATACTAATAATAATGATAATAATACTAATAATAATGATAATAATACTAATAATAATACTAACAATAATAATAACAATAATAATAATAATAATTAATAGTTTTATTTAATTCGGCAGAGTTAAGGCCATAAGGCCTTCTTATTATTCAACTAGGAAGTAATAAAATAATACAAAGTTTCATACACTTCATATAATTTAAAATATTGTTAAAGTGTAGCCTAAACAATGCACAATGCGAATTTAGTTTAATGGTAACACTAAAAATGAAAAAAAGAAAAATAGGTAATAAGAACTACTTTAAAAATTGAAGAGTTGCAAAGTTGTAATTTACATCGTAGATGAATTTTCTTATATACGTACGAAATGGTGAACATGTTTGTTATATAGGTAGCATTTTCATTAAATAGACCTTATATTAGCAATAATTTAGATTTAAATAATGACAGTTCGACAACCCCTGACATGACTAGGAAGAGAGCTCCAAGCTCTAGCTACTGAAATCTTAATATATTCCAAGTACAAACATGTCTGTACTGTGGTATCGAAAGAAAATAAGTCTCTTGTGATCTTGTTCCTAAATTGTGGTGAGCAGATACGGTTTGAAAACGGGTTGATAAATAACTTAGCAGATGCGTGTCCAGAATTTGGATTAACAAGGGAATACATGTGAATATAAAGTTTTAAAGTTATTTAGATGATGGCAAGCTGAAAAGGAGAATAAATAGGTCAGTTCGAGAAAATGCGTGAAGGATAAATGTATTTAGTGTTTTATGCCGTAGTCGCGGTGGGCTTATATGCAAGTATGTATAGAGTTTTTAATATTTATATTTTGGAGTTAACAAAACTGGTCGTTTGATAGTAAATGAGGCTTCAGTACAATGAGTCACATCTAATTCAGTAAGGACGATCTGCGGTAGATAACGCGACACATTTCATTTCTTATTGCCCTTCATGTTTGCGTAACACAATCTTTATTTGTTTTCTTAACCGAATTTCACTATTTCTGAAGATATTTCTTTAAATAAAGAGTTTTTTTTTTAATATTCTGACTTGATTAGCATTTTTACATAGGCACTAGACATTCTTTAACACCTGTTGTCATTAGCATCTCAGCTAGAAGTTCAGCTTGAAGATGTTGACAACTTTTACTGAAAGTAGTCTCCTTTGAACCCCTACATTCTGTTCGTGTCTTACACGATCCCATCAATACATTGTCCTTTATATCCTTCCTCATCAAACTACCTTTTAGTCAAACTCTTTTACAATTTCCCTTCCTACGAACATTGAATTCTCTTCCACCCTATGTCATAGACTGCCAAACTTTAACATCTTTCAGAAACAAACAATATTTTTAATAACTGACAGAAACATTTCACTAATAGTATTTATTCAACAATTAATACATTTTATCATTTATTTAATAAAAAGAATATTAAGATGTATCAATATATTTATGAGCAACTCCATGGCGCAAGCTGTTAGACTCTCGCCTCTCACCGCTGGAGTCCCGAGATCGAGTCACTCCATGTGGGTTTCGGAGCTAGAGCAGGTTTTACTCGGCGAGGTTTTCTTCCTTTTCCCCCGCCACAATTTCATTCCATCATTTCTCAATACTCAATTTATCAATTTCATTTCATTTCGTTCATCTGCCCCTGTGAGGATGCGTCAGGCGTGGTCGGCCGGCACACTTGTCATTCACAGACCGCTATATAAGGACTCCATCTCATCTCATTCCTCGACCCGACCCTGAGTTGGACACGAGTTGAGGATATTTGTATTATTTATCAATATTTCTACCTAATGTCTTATGAAGGCCTGTATAGAAACATACATTAATTCATTTACCCCAGTAGAACCCATGTCCGCATTTCTTGACGGTTGTATTTTTACGGTGAAAGATCGTCACTCTTTCGACCAAGGTACTTATTTCGTCTGGCTTATCACCTTCGACCAGTCCGGCATGGGTAACCCTATCGGCAGCAATGCTACCGCCGGCATAGCTCTCAGGATCATTTAAGCACACAAGCCACTCCACCACGACAAGGTAAAGATACCATGGAGGGATACATTAATTCATTACAATTTATTATTTTCTATGTATTTTTTAATCGTGATTGAAATTATACTTCCTTTGAGTATATATTCTTGTATTATTTTTAATTACCTGTAACTTTATTGCATTATTATATATTATTATTTTTCAGTTTGGCTAGATAATAATCGTTTAGTATTTAATATCATTGTGATTCATGTATTTGAATTTAACATATTATGTTTGTTCTGGTGAGTGGAAGAGAAGGTCACATGGCCTAAACACCACCAGGTTAAATAAATAAATAAAAGTGCCGACATAAAAAACTTTGGAACGAGATCCAAGGATTTACTTCCCATCGGAAATAAATCATAATAAGGGATTGTATCCTATGGAAAAAGAAATCATTGATCGTGGCCAAAGTTTTATTAAATATTAAACTGTATTTCGGCGAACTTAAGACAGAGAGTCTAATCAAGTACAAAATAATAAATTCCTATTTGTGATTAGTATTATAGAATATATGTTAGCAATAATTTATCATCATCATCATCATCACTCCAGGGATTAGGCAATTGCCCGTTCCGACTTCATATTGCATCAGCCCAACGTCTTCTAGGTCTTCCAACATCACGCCTTCCTCTTGCTTGATAATTTCTTGCTAACAATGGATATCTCTCCTTACTCATTCCATCCATGTGATCAATCCATTTCTGTCTGTAATTCGTGACTTTATCCAATAAAGGCTGTACTTTCAATTCTTCAATTGACTCTACTGTGGAAGATTGACTTAGGTTAATCTTGCTGGTGGGTAAGAGGCGAGGGGAACTAAGTATAGCTCACAACGAAGGAATGGCGTCTGTATCCATATTGGGCGGCCACATCTTCGTCAAGTCTTCAACGGTCAACAGGGCGACAAGGAATAGCACAGCTAAACTTGTAGGGCTTGAAGAGCGGAAGAAGCAGCCCTCTCTTGGGGGGTGGATACCCAGAGGAGCATGTTTGGAGACTCAGAGGAAGCAGCCCTTCCACCATCCTTGTCCTGCGAAGCGCTCGTAACGCTTCCAGGAGACATTTATCTTACTGAGAAGCTTCATGGAAATCAGCCGGATTGTCATAAAAGCAATAATTTATCGTTTGTTTTTTAATCCCTTTATGTTTTAAGATTGTAAAATACTAAACACGGATTTGTCTGCCGATAAATCCCCACGTGGGAAAAGGATGCATCCTTGCGGGAGTTGCATAATCGAGCTAATTTAGTTACGCTTATTTCCCAACAGATATCAGAGTGACAAGTGGTTTGATCATCGGATGAATGGGACAGCTATTACTTGGATGGGAAATGCCGATTAAATTTTGCTCACCGATTATAATTTATTTTCTACGTTCTTCGATGAATTCGAAAATCTTCATATTCGGTATCTACCGATTAAAATCATTCCCGAATGACTTAATGCTTGGATTCTTCCATCCTATAAAATCCATCGACCTAGGTCGAGTTTGAACTCGTGACTTCACATCTAGACCACCCAGGCCGATTAAATTGAATTTATTAATATTATTAACCAAAAAACTTTGAAGTAGCAAATATCAACATGCTAAGCTTTTTATAAGAAAAAAGCTGACAATTATATATTATTTTCGCAGATATAATAATTTTCGAAGCCTCTGTGCAAGATAAGAAGAACATTGGAATCAAACCTTGAAATTTCTCGCAGAAAAACGTTGTGATGTACCAAGGCCGTATCCAAAACATTATCTGCCCGGATTTAATTGCAAGGCACTAAAATCCAGCGACATATCTCTCATTTAAACTACAGGGAAGTAATAAAACTCCTGATTTGGTGGATTAGATAAACCTACCAACATGCCTCGCGCAGCTCCTCACTCCACTCTGCTCTACTACTGTTCCTGAGAAAACTTATTTGAAAATAATATTCTAAATATCAGTTTCCCCTCAGGGGTCCTCATCTAGGGGATATGTGGATGGCGACCACAAGGTGCCCAAGTCGAGCAAAACATTTCTTCCACTTACTTGTGTTTTGCACTCTTTTAACTTTACTATCTAACCTCTCTTGGTTAACTCTTGTTTTTCGACCCCGACGCTATTAGGGCATCCGAGGGCTAGGGAGTCTTTCCTTTCTTCGATTTCTTCTTTCCATTATTTCTTTTCTTCTCCAGAAAAGCCTGACCAGAGGCTATAAGATGGCAGGCCCATCACTGGTCTTGCCTTCCTTTGGCCAGCAACCAATCGAAGGGACTATTATTATGCTTTCAAGTCTTATACGAGAATTTTCCGGAAGAAGCTGGAGGGAAAATTTTCTATAGGATCGTAACAGGCCTTGACCTAATACTTGGAAGGAAGAAGAAGAAGAAGAAGAAATATCAGTTTGTAATATAATGATGATGATAATAATAATACTAATGGAATTAAAGTGAAGCATGGAAACTTACAGTAGGAAATCAGACAGAAAGCGTCCAGCCAAGAATGATATGGAAGAATAACAGTAACCATGATTTGAGGGAAGAGATTATAGAGGGGATGATTGGACATCATTAACTCAGGATAGGGATGTATGTAAAGTTTATGTCCGCGGAGCCACGAACCTATGACTTCGAAAGTGCAGGTTATTTAATTATTTAATAATAGAAATAATAGTTATGGATACCTCCTGGAAAAGGGAAACGTGGTAGACCAATTCCAACGTGGGTAAAGGGAATTCAAGACAACATGAAAAAAGAGAAATATGACAGAAGCAGACACGCAAGACCGGGAAGTGTGGAAGAAAAAATTGTATATTTTGGTTGAGGATACCTGTGTAAATAACAGAAACAATCCTGAAATAAAAAAAAAATATATAACAATAATATTTTATATATTCTGGAAGAGCTAAAGTTACGTATAAGGCCTTCTCGTCCACTCAACAAAGACACACAGAGAATAAAATATGCTAAATAATTCCAGCAAAAGTTAATATAGTTCTAGGTACGGTGATAATGTCAAAATTCTAGTCAAAACGGCGATGCTGATGACAAAGAATCTTTGAATTTATAACAGTAATCTCTGTATGGTTATAATAGTTGTTAAAGCATCTAAAATGGATATGGAAATAAGAAAATGTATTTATGTATTTTAATTTAATAAGTTTCTCTCAACTAATATAATGAATCAATATGAAATAGCACAGTTCATACATAAAAAGATAGGCGCTGAAATATGTGGAGTTAGGCGGTTTCTATCACTTGCTATAGTTGAGAGAGCGTGGGTAATAAAGTATTGGCAATTTAATGACAGCATCGGGAGGTCGCGAGGTCAAGTGAGGAGGTCGGGAGCAGGTAATGACACTATCAGCCCGTGACTAATGCTGTGGTCGCTACTTCGAGCCCATTCAATACCTTGCAGTAACGCTAAATTTATCTGTTCCCTTGAACCCTCCACTGGGAATGTCTAGTTCTCTATACACCATTAGAAAACTTTACATTTAAATGTGGAATGTACCCAGTATTAGTGCACAACCTTATTTAACATGTTTAATATTTTTTACAGTCCACAGCTGTGATCTTGGGGTAACGTCCTTTCCTAGTATTGAGCGGGCGCGGGTTCGATCCCGGCCGGAAAAATTTCCTGGGCGAGGTATTTTTCGGAGTTTTTCTTCACCTTTAAGACAAATGTCGAGAAACTGTAAGGTGCAAATGGTCCCCGAACATCATGTGACAATCATAATCATCGTCTGTAACATTCACCGTGTTTAGTAAGAATGAATGAGTAAAATTATGTGTCTTGTCTTAAATGCTAGTGTTTTCTTGAAGATGACCCTTACATTTATCCAGCAAGGCACTCTATGCCCTAGTGTAGTCAAAAATGTATGTATGTGATACAAAGTTGCAAATCTTTTCCCAATAGGGTCCGCGTGGCCTTGGGGCATGCAAGAAAACCTATGAAGGGAGAGGTTAAACTAAGGAAAAGAGAGAAATGTTTTTTACACTTTCGTAGATATGTACATTAATTACTATATAGAAATACAATTTAACTAGGCTTATTATTAATCCAAGCGCGACAGGCCTATAAGGCCCTTGGCCTACCAGCCGGCTGCTGGCCTCACATCCACATGTTTTAATCACACAGGTAGACGATCATCTGATCATTGTAGGGGTGAAATGTTGTCAGCATGTCGAGTCTCCCAGCCGTTATAGCTGGTCTTCTCAACCTGGAGTCGCTAATTATTGTAGCTACCCAAATGCCTTACGTTGCTGGGTCGGCATCGGTCCCATACTAGTCGAAATCCGATGAGAAAATATCTTCCCCCATGGAGACTCGGACAGCGCAAGTCCCGTAGCTCTGCGCCAAGGCTTCTTGCCTTAACCACTCGGCTGCGGCGCGGGACAGGCCTATTATTATTAGTTCTTTATTCGGACTGGGCGGGCAGACTGCCCTGAGCACCGATTTCCGATTGAGGGTCTTTCCACTTTTCAGCGGTTGCCCTTTTACCAGCCGGCTGCTGACCCTTCACATCCACATGTGTCAATCACAGAGTTAGATGATCAACAGCCAGTGTAGGGGTGACATGTGGTTAGCACGTCGAGTCCCCCAGCCGTTATAGCTGGTTCCTCAACCTGGAGCCGCTACTTATTGTAGCTACCCAATTGCCTCACGATGCTGGATGGGCACCGGTCCCATACTGGCGGAAATACCATGAGAAAATTTCTTCCCCAATGGAGACTCGAACCAGCGCAAGTCCCGTAGCTCTGAGCCAAGGCTTCCTACCTTAACCGCTCGGCTACGGTGCGGGACCCCTGAGCACCGCGACCTGACAGATCCTTTGTGCTATTGTAGAATTATGGAGATATTCCCGCGCTGTAGCCTAGTGGTCAAGGGAAGTGCCTTAGCGCAGAGCTGTGCTGGTTCCCATGGGGGAACGACCAGTGTGGGCCCGGTGCCCACCCAGCATCGTGAGGAATTTGCATAGCTAAAGTATGTATAGGCTCAAGGTTGAGAAAACCAGCTGAGGATCTGACATGCTGACCACATGTCACCCCAACACCGGCTGGATGATCGTCTACCTCTATGATTAACACATGTGGATGTGAGGCCATCAGTCGGCTGGTAGGCGTTATAGGCTGTCGCGCCATGGAGTAGGTTTGTTTGGAATGTAGTCTACTCGACGGTGTTATGCGAGTTGCAGGTCGTCTTACAGGTCCGACACACAAGATTCTGCTTTAAAAAATGCATATCGCTATTTTTGGGTTGAGCCTGTGGCCGCGAAGAGGGATTAGGACCCTCCCGTTGAAACCCTTCTACCTTTTTTATTGTTCAGGATTGGAGTTATGTGGCAGGGTGGAAAATTCCCACTATATTCCCGCATTCAAACATTTTTAATGCCTATGGACATCCAACCGAACTATTTTTCTTAACGCGAGATGAGACGAAGGCCGCTATGGAATAATGACACGAAGGGGAGAGTTTGCGAGATGAAATTCGGGAAACAACAGCATTCCCAGAAATCCCGTTATAACCCACCATCAATACTCCAGGATTCGAACTTAGGATCACAGTCAGGGCAGCTGCGCGCACTAGCCACGTGTCTAACGGGAGGCCGATATTACAGAACTTTGATAAATATGTTTTTCAGTTCTTGAATCTCTTCTTAGTATGGCATGGTCGATCGGTTACACGGGTTCGATTATCAGCAGGGATTTGAAATCCCTAACTTGGGTTTGGGTCTGAATTCCGATTTCCGATTCGATTGAGGATCTTTCCACTTTTCAGCGGTTGCCCTTTTACCAGCCGGCTGCTGGCCCTTCACATCCACATGTGTCAATCACAGAGGTAGATGATCAACAGCCAGTGTAGGGGTGACATGTGGTTAGCATGTCGAGTCCCCCAGCAGTTATAGCTGGTTCCTCAACCTGGAACGCTACTTATTGTAGCTACCCAATTGCCTCACGATGCTGGGTGGGCACCGGTCCCATACTGGCCGAAATATCATGAGAAAATTTCTTCCCCCATGGAGACTCGAACCAGCGCAAGTCCCGTAGCTCTGCGCCAAGGCGTCCTACCTTAACCGCTCGGCTACGGCCTTGTTTCTATAATAATACAAAAGTAAAAAAAAAACTGTGAAACGAAGAAAACGGCGCGGACTAATTCAATAGTGCTGGAAAATTTAACGTAAACTATAATAGGAACAGGGCGAATTCAAGTAATATGCAAAAATATTTATATATAAAAAATCACCTGAAATGGACATTTAAAAATCGCTCTAGCGGTCGCAATTTTTGATGTTTCACAACAGAACTCAATATTTGTTATTAAAATAAACCGAGGTTGATATTACCAAAAAATTACCTAAATCCGGCTACCTGAAATCTGAAATAAAAAATTGACTCTAATAAACGCCCTGTTTAGTCTGTAGGATTGTATGCCATACAATTTACTTAACTTGTATTTTATTTTAACTTATTCAACTAAAAATACAAACACACGTTTCATTTATTTATTTATAGCAGCGCATGCCGGGTATTCCCTAGTAAATGATATAACATTTCGCTAAAATTTAAAAGTAGACATGATCCCACACGTGCTGTAATGTAAACAGAACAATGTGCAAGTCAAAGTTCGTGCAAAAATAAGGTTATGACGTATGTATAGCATTCTTTTGTTCTGAGCAATTCATTGTGGGTTGAATGCTCTAAGATAAAAAATCAGTCTAATAAAAAATAGAAAAGAACAATTACCTGATAACGCTGAAACATTAATTTTACATTTCCTTCCTCAGAGTTACAAAGGGAATTCTAGAATTAACACTCTCACTGCATCCTATTTACATTCAACAAAATACAGTGAAATAGGATTACCTCTATCAGCATTAAAATAATAAAGGGTGACCGGAACCAACACTACCTATAACAAACTCTTATGGAACAGAAACTAACACATTTATTGCAATGCAATTTGTTGTAAAATTTAGATAAAATCAACAAATTTGTATGGTAATCAGTAAATTTCCACATGTACACCTCTGCTTTCGAGGTTCCCAGGTACAAACCCGGCTAAGGTTGATTTTTTTCGCAGCATAAAAAACCCTGAGCATAGTTTCCTACCATAATATGGGGGAGCTCCATCTTGTTGGAAGACTTTAAAACTAAAAAAAAATCGAATAAACATGAGAATTTACATATTTTACTTTATTAGTTTTTTATTTATTACAATTCCCTATTGCTAGTATTGGTCCCGGACGCGGTGTCAACCAAGTTCGGGCGGTGTTGAGCGAGCCTCATTGATAACTGTATTAACACGTTAGTTATCGATATCGCCATTCCTATATCGACCTTTGCTGACTAATACTCGCAATCAATTATGCGCGGAAAGATAAAATACTAACTAATTTACTAAAACTTTTTAAAGATATTCGCTGAATATTTTAAATAAAAGGTACTCGGTCCTCGGTACCTTTTTGGTATAATTTATTTGCTGTGGTGTAATTAACGTCATATCCCTTCTATCCAATCAGATCAGAGAGGATAAGGCACATTAAAATACATTAATAATAAAGTAGTGCAAAAAGTCGACATGCCCATGAAAAATGAATTAAAATAATAGTAATAATTACAAATAAAACATTGTGAAGAATGTAGTAAAACATAGGAGAACTAATAAGCAAAGAAATTACTCGTATAATGCCGTATTTTTAGAATTACCAAGAACAATCTAAAATAAAATAAGACCCACAAAATACTAGGTTTTAAATCCATCCATAGTAATTCTGCCCGAAGGCAGATCCTTCACTGCGATCATAGCACTTTCATGCTATGCTTGCAGCTTTACTAGGGAATTGTAGGTGTGGTAGCTTCCCGTTGCTTTCCACACCGGTGAAGGATGATGATGGTGATGATGATAATGATAAGGATGATGATGATGGCCATATGATTTCGGGGACCGTTTGGGCCTTAAAGTTTTCCTGACATTTGTCTTACAGGTGAGGAAAAACCCCGATAAAAACCTCACCCAGAAAAACTGCCCTGGCCGGGGATCGAACCCGGGCCCGTTGCGTGACAAGGCAGCACGCTACCTCGAGACCACAGCGGTGGACAGGTTTTAAATAAGCAATTTTAAAAACTCCGCCAAGGGAGAAGGCCTTAACTCTGCCGTTTCATCGTCTTCGGTATTACAGCACTAGGACTTGACCTCTCTAACAATGGCTCGCCGTTCTGTTCTGTCCTTTACTTACTGTTTCTAGTTCTTCTTAAATCATTATCCACGTCATTCGCCCATCTAATCTTTGAGTCTACCATGTTATCTTTTAGATTCAAGATTGGCATATAGTAATACCTTGGGGATTCGGTTTGTGCCCTTTCTATGTACATGTCCCAACTACTCTACTCTTCTGGTTTTAATATCTGCTATTATATCTATGTTTTTAAATACAGTATGCAATTCCATATTACTTGTAATTCGCGAGACACTATCATCCTTAGTTGGGTCACAAACGTAGTATCACTCAAAATTGTTCTTTCACAGGTGGACACACCGCCATACTCTTTTACGAGGGTGGATCAAATATAAACCGGAATTTGTATCTGGAGGATCTGGTAGCGAACTGCAAACGTTGCGGTTTGGAGGGGAAGAAGTTGGTGGGGGTGTATGGAGTACGTTAGTGTCCAGCTTTCGCTACGCTATACCACAATAGATTTTGATCATTGTTTTGAAAAGTGTTATGTTTTTATTTGATTTTTTATATATATATATAATCAGCCGCGGTGTACTAGTGGTTATGCTCCTTGCCTCTGGTCCCGAGGGTCGCGGGTTCAAACCCGGCCGGGGTCGATGGATTTTTAGGAAGGAAAAATCCAAGGAGCAAATCCTCCGGGAGGGACTTTAAGCCGTGGGTCCCGAGTCTGAAGATTTTCAGGCTCGTAAGAAAATCCTTAAGCCTGAATGAAAAGGCCTCTAAGCAAAATTTACCGAATTTTCCCGTCCTAGTACTACCTTGGTTTCCTAGATGTCAGTATGAGGCGGAACGTTGACCAGGGACCACTCAAAATGGCATCTATACGAAAACAAGTGTAACTAAATTAGTATGGTTAAAATTCTTCCCTGTAGGGGGAGAGCGCCTAAATCTCTGTAAAGGGAAAACATAGGCTTACAATACAATATACATATATATATATATATATATATATATATATATATCCATAAGTCATAATTTTGTTGAACGCTCTAGGCAACGATTAGCAGAAACCAGTTTCTCAGCCGACTAACATATTCCTGTATTTGTACTAACAATCTATCTTTGATAAAATGTATTATCATTGCCCACAGCTGTAGACTCGAGGCAGCCTTTTGTCTTGTCTCGCAGCGGGCCAGGTTTGATTCCCGGTCGAGAGACTCCTAGATGAGGATTTTTCGGGGTTTTTCCTCACCTGTAAGACAAATGTCAGGAAACGTAGGGCCCAACGTTCCCCGTAAATCATCCGGCCATCATCATCATCCTTCACCGGTTGGAAAGCAACAGGAAGCTACTACACTTAGTAAAGCTGCAAGCATAGCATGAAAATGCTATGGCAATATTGAATTATGGCCGAGTGAACCTAAGGTCTTCTAGAAGTTATATTTTTTTCAACGCTCTAAGGCAACGTATAGCAGAAGTCAAACTCTCATTGATTTCAATATGTACTAACATTATTTGATTCTACATATTGAAGTTAAATTTATTATATTTTTATTTTAATTATCATTATTTTTTATTAAACCAATTAACTCTCTTGTAACCTGTAGATTCATGGCCGTGCGGAAATAAACTCTTCATTCATCTCTATATTGAGCCAATTATTTCTATTCATCCCGTTTATAATTTACCGATAACTCCCTCAAAACCTGGTTAACGTTATTCTCCCACCTGATTCTTGCCCTACCTACTGACCGCTTTCCCTCAGGTTAACCTACAATTAACTTCCATGCCCCTCTTTCATTCCCCATTCGTGACACACATCCTGCCCATCGAGATTCTAAGAGAACTGTTCTTATTACACCTGATTTTAATTGCTTCATGCATCTCATTTCTATTTGTAACCACTGCTCGTAAGTACTTTAATTCAGCCACTGCTTTAAAATAATAATAATAATAATAATAATAATAATAATAATAATAATAATAATAATATAATAAATATTATTATTATTATTACTTAATATTTGATTGACAATACATTTAGTCCATGTCGCTAAGTATGATGGACAATTTATTTTATGAAACAATAATGTTAAGGAAACATGAAAATGAGGCTCTCGAATACTAGCGAGTGTGTGGAAGGATATTGAAAGTAAGATTCATCAAAAAACAAATAAATATACACATAAAATATGTTAGAGTTTATTAAATTGTTATATCTTAACATGGTATACTAGAATTATTCTTCGAAAAATTAAATGGAAATAATTATGAATACTACCCCCGGAGTGTGTTTGTTAGTTCATAATTTAATTTCAAGAGATTTTTAATACGTAATTATATCTTTCATATAGGCATTAAATCTATATTCTATACATACTTTGGTCATTTCAGCTAGAAGGCTCTGGGACATGAGGGGGGGGGACTGCAGAGGAAAGGATAACACATCATGTTGACAGATGATAATCTCCATAACAAAAACTTGGACTTTTCATCTTGCCTTGCTCCTGTAGACATGTGGATGAAGTTAAACTTTTTTTCTAAAATGTAAGGTTAATTCAGAAGTGGCAAGTAATCAAACAACACCAACATGTTGTTACGTCATATTCTTTCCGCATAGTTGACAGTATTTCAACTCATTCCTGCTGTACAATATGTTTGTACGCACAGTTCATTATGTTCCTGTACTGTCATACTATGGTACTCCTCTCAATTATTGTTTTATCAGTACTGCATAAAGATAAATGTGCATTATATTTAACTATTTAACTCATGCCCCAAATGGGAGTCAATGACCAATCACATTTCAATGATTTTTTATTTACAACCAATCACAGTCGTGTTTCGCCTAAAATTTACCAACTAAAGTTTATCATAATAAAGAAAGCACCTCCATTTTAACATTCTGAATAGGTCATAGCATTATTTTGCAGTGACTTACTCTCTAAAAAATACAGCTACCAGATTGTATATATAGTGCATGAATGTCAACACATGCCGCCTGCGGGAGTTAATATAAAAACATTTGTAGCAATTGATTATACCACAAAAGAACACTGTTTGCACTTTCTTAAACGATTTATTTTCCAGGAAATAACGTTGCAGAAAAATATAATTGACATATTTACATCATAGGACATCAGAAATTAATTAATACCTATTAGGTTGGTTATGAATTTCTCCACTAGGGTGCATTCTTACAACATTGCGATCCTTTGGCAATAAATAATAAGAGGTTGCAGTGAGAACAAACGAAGAGTACCAATCGTTTCACATTTGTTTTCAAACATCGCCGTTTACATTAAATATTTTAAGATAACTATAGTTAAATAATGATTTTTGAGTAAACATCTTAATTTTATTCGTTAAATAGTCCTAACAAATGCCACTCTTGATTTCAAATTCTCTAGATAAATTCACTCCTCACTTCGTGAGTTGTGAATTTATCGATAATTTGGAAATCACTCGTGGCATTACTTATGATAAACTGCTCAATCTTAATTCACAGTAATTTTCTTAATCCTGATTACTCTGAAAGTGCAGTGATAAGTCTTAAATGCATTATATTTTGTAATCTGCTCAATCTTCATTCAAAGCAATTTTCTTAACCCAGATTACTCTAAAAGGGAGAGTCTATGCCACCATGCCAAAAATATGATTTTCAATTTTAAAAAGGGGAAACACAATTTATTGTTGCAATATGTAAATAATTACCTGAGAGAAATATATATGGTATAAGTTGATTTTTTGTCAAAAAAGTGTACAAAATGCCTTAAAATGAAGTGAGATGTTGAGTTAAAAGTAACCTAAAATCAACATTTTAACAATGTAAATGGTGTACTAGCATTGCTTAGAAGTATATCCAACTTATCACTAAAACCCTCTAACAAATAAGTGAACGCTAATCTGGGAATGTTGATTTTTTCCCAAAAATATGTGAAAAATGTCTTAAAATTAAATGAAAAGTTGAGCTGAAAGTAATTTAAAACAGTATATTTGTAATGTAAAATATTTATTAGTCATTGCACAGACAGTGTAGCCAATTTACCACTAAAACCCGCTAACAAGTGAACGCTAAACTAATCTGGTGTACTAATTCGCCCATTTTCTCACCTTAACTTGCCCAAACTAACACTAACTTGCCTATTTTCTCACCCTAACTTGCCCACTAATGTAGGTCGATTCTTCGGATAGAATCCCCTTATACATGAGCAAACAAGTTGACAATTGGCTCTAGCGGGAACATGTGTTATCACATTGGCCAACACGACGTTAAAAGTCACTTGTTCTCCGAACGAATATTCACTGATGGCGTGTGGCATAGAATAGCCCTCTAAAAGTGTAATAATGGATAAGTAGTAAATGTTGTTTATAGACAACTTGGCGGCAAATTTGCATTAATTTGGAAATTAACTTATACTAATTTCTGGTAAATATAGAAAGCATGTTGCATCTTAAATAAAAAAATATATCCTAGGTCATTTAACAAGCCACAAATATCTGTGTAAGGTGGGGCATGTCTTTTAAATTTCTATTCATCATCATGACCCATGCAAGTATTAGGCCATGTGGCCTGGTAAGGCCTCAAAGATAAATGCAGTATTCCATCCAGTGCTTGTTTGGACGTCCCAGCAATATTTTCCCTTGAGGAAGGTAAAAGCATAGTTTTTGGATTATGTGAGATGACATTCATTGAAGATGGGTTTTCCAGTTGTTCTGGTAGTTTTATATGTGATGGAGAATGGGTTCTACACCCAAGTCTTACATAATTTCCTCATTTCTTATATGGTCCCACATTGTATAGCCTGTATCTGATTTGTTGTTATTCGGCATGATTATTTTCTTCGTATTGTCCATGCTTCACTACCATATATTAATACTGGTTTTGCAAGAACCTTATAAAGTCGTAATCTTATGCTCTTTTATTCTAAAGATAGTTTCGTAATACTACTAATTATCCCGTTATTTTTTGTGAAATTTGTGATTTTCTTTGTTATATCAGCTTCATCTTGAAATGCTCAATTATAACCCAAATAATTAAATTCGTTTCCTCGTTCTAAAATTTCAATATCCAAAACAATTTTGCTAAGTATAGGGCATTTCCCGCAAAAAACCATCACTTATTTTCTATTTAATATATATTTATATATATATATAACTTATATATATCCATGTTACAATTAAATTTTAAGATTGTAGCAATGAGGGCCTAATATGACATGAAAAGAAAAATAAACGCCTGTTTTAAACCCAGTACTCTAACTTGATACGTTAGTGATCTGCCAATTAACGCTATCTAGGTATCCTAACACAAACAAGGATTCTTGGATAGCTCTAACTCTGATAGATTATATATGTGGGGCACGCCGTAGCGTAGTGGTTAAGGCACTGCGCTACAAGCCGAAATGTCGAGGGTTCAAGTTCCGGTGGAGTCAGCATTTTTACACTGACCCAAACCTTCTGGCGGCATTATGGCCCTGAGGTCGACTCAGCCTCTAACGGAAATGAGTACCAGACAGTTGTTCTGGGGGTAAAGGCGGCCGTCACAACCCGACTGACATCAAGTGCCGATTGTGCAGAAAAAGCGAGAGCCTTAACCTCCTACTACCCCAAGGGCGTCCTGAGGCCTGTTGTGGGAGTACTTTACGTTATACGATATACACACACACATGTGAGCTGTAACAAAAATAGTGGTTACAACTGCTGTAGAAGCGAAACCAGATGGAGTTAAATGTTGTAACTTCTGTCACATGTTTATATATGTCTCACCTATCATACAGTAAATGGACTCGACCGTATGTCTCAAAGTGCATGAGCTTTGGAGAGAGGAAGTTTGTCTCCTCTGAATTGCTGCTCTAAGCTGTTGTGTTTTCGCTATATTTACAAAGCTGGGACTATCGATCTTGATTGAAAATTCAGTGTGCCATGGCCATACAGCACGACAATGTCATGAAGGTCTTGTGGAAGCATATGGGAAGACGGCATTACAATACAGGACTGCTCGGATGCACATGGCACACCCTGTAGCTGATCTGTACCATCGCTGGGAGTGGGAAGTGCTTTTCCATCTACCCCATTCACTGGACTTGAGCCCCAGGGATTATGATTTGTTCCCTAAGATGAAGGAACCACTTCGTGACATTCGATTCCAGACTGTTCCTGAGATTCTGCAGGCATTAAGGCGGTCGGTCAGAAACATCAACAGAACAGGAGCTGCTACAGGCAAACTACGACTTCCACATCACTGGCAATGAGTTGTGGATAATTCTGGATACTACATTTAAGGACTGCAGAAGTTTCACAGGCCTATTAGTTGTATACTAGTAATAAATAAATAAATAAATAAATAGTTGCCACTATTAAAGTTACAACCTAAGTATATATAATATATATATATATATATATATATGGTATGATATGGTAAGAAAAATAAATGCCTGTATGGGATTCGAACCCGGAACTCTGAGTCTGTACCTCAGCGTGATATCCATTACACCACCAGGCGAATCCAATTCAAACACTTATTTTTTCTTATATATGTATTATATTCTCCATTATTACTAGATGTCGCGAGAACTCGGTCTTCACTGCCATCTAGTAGCTGACTATAACAAGTAAGCAAATTAAAGAGAACATTTTTACTTTATAGCAATGACGCTATATATATATATATATATATATATATATATATATATAATAAAAATAAATGTTTATGCTAGGATGCCTGGATAGCGTAACTAGTAGCTCACTGACATATTGGGTGGATTTCTCAACCGAAGTCTACACCTCGACCGCGGTTTTCCAATTTTTTAATGTTTCCGTAACAACTATAAAAACCTAAAAATCTACTGCCGTTAATTACAAAAACAAATGTCTGAATCATGTCTATGGTTTCATAACAATTTCTGTGAATTTTCAGTCATTTTTATGGGTGTTATGGAAACAATAAAACATTGGAAAACCGTGGTCGTGGTTTAGACTTCGGTTATGAAATTCACCCATTAAGTGTTAGAGATCCTGGATTTAAATCCAGGTTCAGGAGTTTATTTTTTTTTTCTTTTCATTTCATATGTATATATTCAATCTATCGATCTTGAACGAGATCAATTCCGCGAATTTTGGCATCATAGAAAATATACCACTAGTCTCACGATCAAGTGATTAATACTCTAGTAAATATGATTTGAAGGCATCATTTTCCTTGACGGAATCCTGTTATAATTATGTTATTTTAACGACAATTTTTAACAGGTAAATCCTTAGGGTTGTTTTGTTTTGTATTGTATGCCCATGTTTTCCCTTTACAGAGATTTAGGCGCTCTCCCTCTACAGGGACGGAATTGAACCATACTAATTTAGTTACACTTGTTTTCGTACAGATGTCATTTTGAGTGGTCCGTGGTCAGCGTTCCGCCTCATACTGATATCTAGGAAACCAAGGTAGTACTAGGACGGGAAAGTTCGGTAAATTTTGCTTAGAGGTCTTTTCATTCAGGCTTAAGGATCTTTTACGAGCCTGAAAATCTTCAGATTCAGGACCCACGGCTTAAAGTCCCTCCCGGAGGACTTGCTCCTTGGATTTTTCCATCCTAAAAAAAAATCCATCGACCCTGGCCGGGTTTGAACCCGCGACCAGAGGCAAGGAGCATAACCACTAGTCCACCGCGGCCGACTAGGGTACTATTTCAAATCTCGGCATTAAAGCGTAAACAAAAAAAAATATAAATATACATATAATGTTTAGAGTCCTCTTTTTCAGCCTAAATCTACCACATGAGACCCACGGCTTTAGATATCTTCCGAAAGAACCTATATTCAGGATTTTTAGGCTCTGAAAAATTAATCGAATTCGGTCGGTTTTGAACACCAGAACCTTGAAACTGGTCCACTGGACCTGACATTGTTGTGTTAAAGTTGTGTTTATAGACATATCAGTGAAAAACCAACAGAAAAAGTTAAGGTACAGGCTTTGGAAGACCCTTGGGGTGGTAGGGGGGGTTAAGGCTCCCACTTTTTTTAGAAAATCAGTCTCAGAAGTTAGCCGGATTTCCAGCCCTGCGTGATACCATCTTTACTCCCAGAACATACCTCTAGTACTCATTTCCATTCGAGGCTGAGTTGATTCCTGGGTCAATTCGTCTTCAGATGGTTTAAGTAGTTAAAAATCTGACCAAATGGGACTCGAATCCTCGACTTTCCAATTTGTAGCGTATTGCGTTAATTAACTACGCTATGGCATGCCAACGAACAGAGAGAGGGCAAGATATAAATCATTACATTTTGTCCAAAAAACAAGAAAAGCCTAAGGAATATGAGAGAAATTGGAAATTAACTATCAATATAGTTGACAAATGAAAATAATGAGCCGTGCATGGGATTTGTGTCCCCATATGAACTTATTACGATAAGACTATTTGCATTCATTCATTTGTTTAGTGGCAGGACTTTGGCTCTCTAAGTCACGTGGTACATGCGAGATAAGTGGCGAGTTGCTAATGGATTTTATCTGCTGGGGAGACAGACACGCTCGGGAGTCGATTGAAGCTCTTAGTAACTTTGTTATCGTTTATTATTGTCAATAGCTTTTCACTCCAAACTTTCTCACAGACAGCCTGGCTTACTGCCAGATACATCGACAACTTTGCAAAATTTCTTATATAACCAAATTATTTAAGTAAAAACTACTTAGATGCTTGTTAACTTGTATCAAAATAGTTTTAATTTGTTCATATGCTTCATATAGAGGGTCACTAGATTACGATACTAGTATTTTATTTAACGACGATCTTTAATAATCCTGTCATTATGCATTTCAAATCTGGGCGATAAAGAAGCAAACATTCTTTTTCGAAGGACACTTATTTCAGACTTAAAAATAATAAAAATAAATTCATGTTCGGAGATGATGATTCAAGAATAAACACACAAACATCTCATTCGATACTCTTTTTTTTAAATAAATTATTGGTTTAATGTCATTCATTATTCCAAAGTTGAATCATTAGCTACCCATTCCAAAACAGTCCTCGTAAAATGCGCTCCACACACCGATAAATGCTTCTTTTTCTTCAAATTATTAGGTAGATACTGTCAAAAATTGTAGAATATCCAATTATATTGAATAAATAAATAAATAAATATATAAAGGAATTATTAAATATATGGAAATATAATCAAATAATGTAGTTAAAAATATATTTTAAATATTACACTTCTCAAGTACGTATCAATTTAATTACAATTTTCAAAAGAGATTTGGTTTTTCTGTAAAATTGCAGAACATTTTAAAATAGCATAGTGTACTCTTACAACAATCATCATTTTGTCTTGGTTCACACTAGAAAATCATTGACTCAACGGATTTGTATAACTTACGGCACGATGTATGTAGTAATCTTCAGCAATGAACTTACCTGTAAAAGAAAATAAAAAATCACATTCATTTTCTCACAAAAATGATGAAAGTATGAAAAAAAATATTAAAATATTATATGTTCAATGTTTAATTCAGTTTCTATATCTTTATTGTGCTCTTCGTTTGAATTTTTTACGAATTGTCAATTAATCCTGAACTTCATTTTCAATTTTTACAAAATAAAAATATTTTATATTGTACAGAATTTAATTATTTTAATAAATATTAACATGTACATAAACTATACATCTTCTTGTAGGAAAACCAGAGAGAAAATGCTCAGTTGGTAGACCAAGAATGAGGTGGGAGAATAACATTAACTATGATTTGAGGGAAGTAGATTATACAGAGAACGAATGGAAAGCATTAGCTCAGGATAGGGATGTATGGAGAGCTTATGTCCGCGCGGCCTTGAACCTACGGGTTCGACAGTGCCAGTGAGTAAGTAAGTACATAAACTATACAGCGTCACAAAAATTAATTGTTATAAATAGACCTATACTGACAATGGATTGGCTTGTAATGTTGAGATTGTTGAGATTATTATTTTTTTGGATTTTAGGATAAAATACAAATACAATTAATACAGTACATCCAAAAATATTAATCATTGGATAAACTTAAAGTTTGTTATGAATATGTAGAGAGCTATGTGCAATATTACTTTTGACAAAGAAGCAAATTAAGGCTAATTCAATCTGTACAGACCAGTACTGCCAATTAACAGGACGAAATTCAAATTATATCATAACTGTTAAAAATACATTTACATAACAAAACTTGTTTTAATACTCTTATAATTAAGTAATTTCATATTAAATTATCACTTATGTTGTATTATATAATAAGTACAATAGACTTACGAATTGAGAATTGTTAAAATATTTATGACAAGAAGTTAGTAAATAATTGTACAGAAGAATGTATTTATATCATACATCTATGAACATAAATTAATTTTGTTTTGTCCAGTGCCACCAAGTGTCTCTACAATATTTCAGGTTTTCTCCCCTGGCATTGGCGGAATTGTAATTCTCTTCTGATGTTGGAGAGCCTGGAAGGGAGAGTTAAGTCATTCCGATGATATGATGAATGATAAATGATAATGAACGCCAAAATAGTCCGCAAACCTAAATGAACCTGAATTCCAGACTATGGGCGAACACAAGACCATGAAATATACTTACTTACTCACTGGCACTATCGAACCCGTAGGTTCATGGCCGCGCGGACATAAGCTCTCCATACATCCCTATCCTGAGCTAATGCTTTCCAATCATTCCCTGTATAATCCACTTCCCTCAAATCATAGTTAATGTTGTTCTCCCACCTCATTCTTGGTCTACTAACTGGGCGTTTTCCTTCTGGCTTTCCTACAAGAAGTTTCCATGCACGTCTTTCATTCCCCATACGCGCAACATGTCCTGCCCATCGCAGTCTACGAGACTTAACTGTCCTTATTATATCTGGCTTCCTATAAAGACCATGTAGTTCATTGTTATGTAGTCTTCTCCATTCACCTGTCTGTTCATCTCTCTTTGGTCCAAAAATGTTCCTAAGAACTTTATTCTCAAATACTCGTAATCTCCTTTCCTCCCTTAAAGTAACCATGAAATATATTATATAAAATACTACAAATGTTAATACTATAGAGGTCTTCGCCAATAAAGAAAATATATTGGTTATTCCATCGTAAGGAATGCTGTATAGATACATTTTCCCATCCCTTTTAATAAGTAATGTATGACGAAATTATTATCTTGTGCTGTATTGAATATTCATATTAATCAGCCTGCTCGCAAAACAAGATACCGCCCGCCTGACACACCGCCCGCCTGACACTGGTGTCAGAACAGTTGCAAATCTGAACGGCGGTAACATCTAAAAGTCACCGAGAAATATTAAACATCACAATCAAAGAAGCAATGGAGTTCTTTATCCGGCACGGGGTGTGGGGCAGATTGTCCAGAACACCACAACCTGAAAGATATATTGCGCTATCCCAGTACATTGTGGATGAATGAACTGAAATCTGCTTTACTGTGTTATGTGAGTTTTAAGTAGCGTTGTGGGTCCGGCACCTCGGTTCTTCTCTCATTACCTATACCGATATTTTAAACAATGTAGTAGACTTGTCCGAAATATGATTAATAAATAATCTTGTAAGCCCATGTTTCCCTTAACGGATATTTAGGCGCTCACCCCCTACAGGGAAGAATTTGAACCATATTAATTTAGTTACATTTGTTTTCACATAGATGTCATTTTGAGTGGTCCGTGGTCAGCGTTCCGCCTCATACTGACATCTAGGAAACCAAGGTAGTACTAGGACGGGATTAATAAATACAGGAACAAATAACATAAATTTTAATATCTATTGAAAGCTTTAGAAATCTTTTACAAATTGGAGAAGCTGCTTAGACCGAACTAAATCTAATTTTTCCTCATCAACTCGTTTCCGAATTGAGGCAAAGTCAAGGGAGAGATGCGATGAAACCCCTTAATTTGAAGATCTGTGAATACCAAGTATGCCTGTGACCTCGACCATCACAAAGGCAGATTAAATTTAACGAAATGAGTAGGATGAGTGTGGAGAAAATGGTGGAATAAAATTTGTCGCAGAGGAAAACGGGAGAAACCCCGAGAAAAAAATGCCCAGACTCCGTTTCGTCCACCAATAAACTCACACGAAGTGGCCGAGACGCAATTTGAGATCCCAGTATTGAGAGGCGAGCGTCTAACCGCTTGCGCCGCGGAACCGCTTAATCTAATTTGTATTAAACGATTTTTTAAACTAGAGGATGAAGTATTTATATTACCAACAAAGAATGAAAATAAAAATAAATAAACTGCCTCTAGATTATTTAACTACCGAAGAAAGAATTTAAAGAACTGATACTGTTATAACTTACATATTGGCTTTACGACCCTTGAGTCAAATCGTAGCCTCTCTTTTGGTCAGGAGTTTTTAGACCCAGTTATTTCTCTACTGATTTCATGGGTGGCATATAGTTGACATACCGACCCAATGAGATATCTAGTAGGCAACTAAGATATTTCTTGGATGCAGGTCGGTGAATTTTGCTTACAAGTATATTTTACGAGGCTTAAGGTTGTTTATGATCCTGAAATATCTTCAGACTGAGGACCCACGACTTGAAGTCCTCCCGAAGGACTTGTTCCTTGGATTTTTCCGTCCTAAAAAATCAATTTTTGTCTTGAAGGGGACTGGAATCAGTTAGCGTTCTATAGATCTGCACCAAGTCAGAAAACCGCTAGCTTACTGTATGGGACAAAAATGTGTTAGAAATACGTTGGATTATATAATAGACGTCTACCGCTGTGGTCTCGAGGTAGCGTGCTGCCTTGCCACGCAGCGGGCTCGGGTTCGATCCCCGCTCGGGACAGTTTTCCTGGGTGAGGATTTTATCGGGGTTTTCCCTCACCTGTAAGACAAATGTCAGGAAAACTTTAAGGCCCAAACGGTCCTCGAAATCATATGGCCATCGCAATCATCATCATTCATATTCATCTTATCATCATCATCATTCATATTCATCTTATCATCATCATCCTTCATCGGTGTGGAAAGCAACGGGAAGCTACCACACCTATAATTCCCTAGTAAAGCTGCAAAGCATAGCATGAAAATGCTACGATTGCAGTGAAAGACCTGCCTTCGGGCAGAATTACTATGGATGGATATAATAGACAATACACAGGCTAATAACAATACTGTTATGCTTTAAATATTTTTGCTGCGATCACATAAATTTAAATAAATAGGAAATGAAAAATTAATTTCGCCAGTTCAAGAGAAAACATTAGCTCAAATCGTCATTTCCATTCTTAATTATATGAAGTTCAGGTTGCCAGGAATTAACTAAATTCACACTTCAAACCCCCCATTTATAAAATATAAATATTACTAATTTACTTGTTAGGATACGAGTCTAACGCTTATTGGATTATAGCGTAAGTACGAAAGTAATTATTTTAAAATGTCAATTTTTCATAATCAATTAAAGATAAGATATATTTTAATAAAATTATTTCAAATAATGACAACTTCAATATTAATTAATGGGACCCGTCTCAATACCAGTGATAAGACCTGACTACAGTTCATGGGGTCCCGGGTTCGATTCCCGGTCAGACAAAAGGGATTTTTTACAGGAATTATTCATGTGGTCGCTTATGGTCTGGAATTAGACTAGGTTTGTGACTTTCCTGGTGCTTAATTATCATTCATCACTTATAACATCAGGCTAACGTAATTCCGCCTTCCAGATGAACCAACTTAAGTAATTGGTTGCAATTCCGTCATGCTAGGAGAAAATAACAAATGTAAAGACAACCTGGTGGCATTAGTAAAAATAATAAATAATAAAACATATAATCTACTGAATGTATTAAGTGGTTAAAGTTTAAACTATATGAAGACGCTTACAAGTATCAATATTCTGATTAAATGACAGTAACATCTAACGAATTTTAGAGTTAACGTAAGAAAACCACACAGCTAATATGGTCGTTATCACACTTAAAGTCTATAAAAAAAGCCTTTATTCGTCATATTTAGACCATTAGATGTAACGAGATTTAGGTATCAGCAACATATAAACTCAAGAACTAGGAAATCACAAAATATGAGTGAATACCAAACAACTTTAAAATATGTAAAGTTAGATTGATGATATAAAATTAGAGAATAAAGAAATTGGGACTGGAAGAAAACATAAATAAAACTAAATGTACAGTATATTCACACGTAGAAATACATTATATAATGGAAATTGACAGCTAATGACAAATGTGGGAAATTTTGAAGAAGTGGCTGAATTCAAATACCTAGGTACAATAATTACAAATAAGAATGTGATACACAAATAAATTAAACGAAGACCCAATTCTGCAAATGAATGATATTATGCCTTACAGGGACTTATGTCGTCTCAACTTCTTTCAGAAATGTTAAACTGAAAAAATAAAATAAATCTCTTATTCGAAACATGAACTCACACTTTAAGGGATGGAAGGAGGCTACGAGTATTTGAGAATAAAGTTCTTAGAAAAAATTGTGTATCAAAGACAGACGAACAGGTGAATAGAGAAGACTACAAAACAACGAGCTACATGTTATTTATCGGAAGCCAGATATAATAAGAACAGTTAAGTCTCGTAGACTGCGATGGGCAGGACATGTGGCACGAATGGGGAATGAAAAGAGGTGTATGGAACCTTCTTGTAGGAAAACCAGAGGGAAAACCTTCTTGTAGGAAAACCAGAGGGAAAACGCCCAATTGGTAGACCAAGAATGAGATAGAGAGAAAAACATTAACCATGATTTGAGGGAAGTAGATTATAAAGGAGATGATTGAAAAATATTAGCTCAGGATAGGGATAGATAGAGAGCTTATGTCTACGCTGCCATGAACCTACGGGATCAATAGTGCCAGTGAGTTTGTTCGTTGTTATGTAAAAGAGAGCGACGACACTACTATAAGCAGTTTAATTAATTTTACGGAAATTAATTAGTCTGGTAAAAGCGACTTTCTATTAATCAGTCTGTTATTATCGGTATAAAACCTTTCATTACTTGTTGATACTGTTTGAGAAAGCCACATATTTCTAAGAAATTTGATACTTTTATATCGCATAGCTTTAGGCAAACATCGCGTGTTTTGGGGCTTCTTGTTCACATTCCTACTATCGATTAAATTTGCAAAAACATCGCTTCGAATGCACCGATAGCTAATAAACACTGAACGACAGACATTCTGCATTTTTAAAACTCTTTCCTTGCATTATTCATGAACTTTCTCGAAGACATAGTAAAGTTAGAGAAATTTATGAAAAAAATGACAGCTATAAAGTAGAATTAAATTTATCTAGGGACGCTAAGTATTAAAGAGGTCCCCTTCAACTCTCACCAGAAATGAAGATTACTAGTTCTTCCCTAGTTTTCCTCGTTCATCAAGAAAAACAAGCCTACTGAGCTGTAATTTGATTAAGAAACATTATATAATTATTTAAAAAATAACTCAATAAGAATTCAATAAACGCACAAGCTACTGGATATAACAAAAAATCCAATTTAAGATATATTAGATTTTGAAGAGTCTACGAAGAATTTGCAAATATACGCTTCAATTTTCTTACTTTCTAAAATAAGTACCCAGTAAAATAGGAAGTTCTGTAATATATAATAGGCAGAAAAAAATTGACTTGTTTATTTATCTAAATAATATATTGATATATTTAACTTACAAAACTAATAGTGACAAAAATTGAGACTCCCAAAGTAGGATTTTTTTTTCAGGAATATACTTTTTCGTATATCCTACAAACAACTCGCTGGCACTCTTGAACCCTCAAGTTCATGGCCGCACGAACATAATCTTTTACACCCCTATCCTGAGCTAATGTTTTCCAATCATACCCTATATAATCTACTTCCCTCAAATCATGGACAACTAACTGGAAGTTTTCCCTCTTGTCTTCCTTACAAGAAGTTTCCATGCCCCTATTTTCATTCCCCATTCGTGCCTCGCTGTCTACAATACTTAACTGTTCTTATTGTACAGTAAAGCCGCGGTTATCCGAGCCCCGAGTTCCGAGTTAACCAAGGTAGTCAAAAATAAAAATCCCGTTTTATGCGGTATAAGCATTTGGATAAAGTGCCGCGTAAAGGCCATCGAGTACCTAGAGCAACAGTGAGAGATAACTGCAACACACCTACTGCCATAATGATTGAGTGAAACGGCGGCAAAGAAACGAGTGAGGTCCGTTAAATAGAAAACAATTATGGAATTTTTCAAGAAATAACTTTTTAAAGTGGAACTTGTATGTACTCGTACGTCTTTTTACACGCTTTATATTAGCCTGACCTGTATCTATCTATCTATCTATCTATGTAACGGAATCTTTCAACGCGATTTTCACCCACTTCAAATCATTGGATCGACTTGAAACTTTGTATACTTGTAGAGGACCCGTGACAATACAATAATTTCATATTTATTTTCTAAAATCCTGGCCATAATCATCAGAAAATAAAAAAAAAGGGTTTTTGTATCAATGTAACGGAATCTTTCAACGCGATTTTCACCCACTTAGAAACATTGGATCGACTTGAAACTTTGTATACGTGTAGAGGACCCGTGACAATACAATCATTTCATATTTGTGTTAAAAAAATCCTGGCCAAAATCATCCGAAAATAAAACAAATGAAAACTGGTATAATAGGTTGCGGACTTGTCGAGTTTTTAGTCAATCGTTGTAAGAGCTCAGTTGGTAGAGCAGTGAACTCTTAGTGGTATATAATTTCAGTAATCCATACATCGCTGGTTCAAATCCGGCTGGGAGGGTTTTTTTATAGAAGAGTATTAATTTTAGCTCATACTACAATAGTATCGAATTTAAAGATATTTACATTTTTATCTTATTCTGTAAAATATTAAAACTAAAAAATAAAAAATAAATAATAGTTTAAAAAACTAAAAGGACACGCTTTATTAGAAAACTAAAAAAATGAAAAATAATTTTAATTTCCAATACGCTCGGGATAAAATAAAGTGGTCAACAAAAAAATCCTCTCCAACACATATAGAATAAAATTAGAGTTATCAACAAAAAAAAATATTTTACCATCAAAAGCGTGGGGTGCTTTTTTATGATTTTTACATTTTTTTCTTAGAGACTTTACTTTTACTAATATCTGTTTATTATCAAATATATTAATTGATATAGAGCACCCCACGCTTTTGATAGTAAAATTATTTTCTTTTTGTTGATAACTCTAATTTTATTCTATATGTGTTGGAGATGATTTTTTTGTTGACCACTTTATTTTATCCCGAGCGTATTGGAAATTAAAATTATTTTTCATTTTTTAGTTTTCTAATAAAGCGTGTCCTTTTAGTTTTTTAAAACTATTATTTATTTTATTTCATAATACAGTTGATGCCTTCATTTCGTATCTTTTACCACGTTTTCATTAATTTCAGCAGTTTACCATACGTTTCCCTCTCGATTTTTGACATTGTCCGTGTTATCCGAGTTTTCGATTGTCCGAGGTAACCTCAGTCCACATTACCTCGGATAATCGAGGCTCTACTATATATGGATTCCTATAAATATCATATAGCTCAGTGTTATACAGTCTTCTCCGTTTGACTGTCTGTTCATCTTCCTTTGGTCCAAAAATGTTCCTTCTTCTTCTTTTCCAGGATTAGGTTCAATGTGCCCTGTTCCGGTCTCAAGTCCCTCGTTTCCTTTCCTCCTCCTCCTTGCCGTCCCAAAGATCTTTCCCCCTTTTTGTTGTTTGTAGGTGTTGATCTTTTTGGGTAATCTTGTATTGTCCCCTTCTGTCTAACTGTTCTTTCCTTTGGTATTTGTGTTCTTCTAGTTTATTCACTATTGAAAATATCTCCAGTTCATTTCTTATTGATTCATTGTGGTCATCTAGCCATATGTTTACATCCGTTTTCCAGATCTTTAAAAACTTCATTTCAGTGGCTTACATGTGTGAGATATCTTTTTTTTGTGAAATACTCAAGAGTCAGATCCATATAAAAGAACAGGAACAGCAATAAGTTTGTAAAACCTGAGCTGAGTTTTCTCTTCGAGTCTTTCGGAGGTTTCTTCTTCTTATGGTGCCGACACATCATTTGATATCGGTTTAATTTTATTATGTATATCCCAATCATAGTCATATGTTATATCTGAACCAAGATAGTTAAAGTGTGCTATCTGTTCTATTATTTCATTATTGATCACTATTTTTCCTCTGACTAGCACTTTGCCCTGAAAAGCCATAATTTAAAAAAATGTCCTATGAACCTTATTCTCAATTTTCTTTCCGTATCCTGTGGTTCTTTAATTTGCTTTTACTGTCACATATCCGATGACTAACTACCCAACTGTCCTAGGCACGGATACGAGGCTACTGCTTTGAATTACGATCTTAGACATCTGGATTTTTCTGTGGAGGGGTATGCATGCGTGTGACTAAATTTCGTGTCCCTAAGTATAGATGGTAACGATAAAAATGAACAGAAGAAAAACAAAAAATAAGATAAAGTCCATTAAAAGTGTCATTCGCTGTAATTTTATTACCTTTTATTTTCTGGCGGGAGTTATGATTTAATGTTTAGAATCCATGCATCAGATCCATCAATCAATAATTCACATCAGCACGTAATTAAAACGTAATATAATTAGAGATGATACATCTCCTTCCAATGACTAAGCTTCAACAACAAATCAGAGGCGAATCTCAACTCTAAATAGCGGTCACATGTGTACAAAAACAGCATTCAGATTTACAAAGCACACTTCGACGGAATATAAAAGTTGCGCACTGACTGTTTGGAACATTTGAAATGAAATATAACTATTTTTTAAAAGATTTATTAAATACACTGTGTACATTAGGATACAATTATTGAAAGTTATCATCAGCGTAGAATTTTAGAGGCTTTCTTCTTGCTGTAGAGTCAATTAGGTGGTATTGTTATCATCTGCGTAGAATTTTAGAGGCTTTCTTCTTGCTGTACAGTCAATTAGGTGGTATTGTTATCATGTGCGTAGATTTTAGAGGCTTTCTTCTTGCTGTACACTCAATTAGGTGGTATTGTTATCATCTGCGTAGAATTTTAGAGGCTTTCTTCTTGCTGTACAGTCAATTAGGTGGTATTGTTATCATCTGCGTAGAATTTTAGAGGCTTTCTTCTTGCTGTACACTCAATTAGGTGGTATTGTTATCATCTGCGTAGAATTTTAGAGGCTTTCTTCTTGCTGTACACTCATTAGGTGGTATTGTTATCATCTGCGTAGAATTTTAGAGGCTTTCTTCTTGCTGTACACTCAATTAGGTGGTATTGTTATCATCTGCGTAGAATTTTAGAGGCTTTCTTCTTGCTGTACACTCAATTAGGTGGTATTGTTATCATCTGCGTAGAATTTTAGAGGCTTTCTTCTTGCTGTACACTCAATTAGGTGGTATTGTTATCATCTGCGTAGAATTTTAGAGGCTTTCTTCTTGCTGTACACTCAATTAGGTGGTATTGTTATCATCTGCGTAGAATTTTAGAGGCTTTCTTCTTGCTGTACACTCAATTAGGTGGTATTGTTATCATCTGCGTAGAATTTTAGAGGCTTTCTTCTTGCTGTAGTACACTCAATTAGGTGGTATTGTTATCATCTGCGTAGAATTTTAGAGGCTTTCTTCTTGCTGTACACTCAATTAGGTGGTATTGTTATCATCTGCGTAGAATTTTAGAGGCTTTCTTCTTGCTGTACACTCAATTAGGTGGTATTGTTATCATCTGCGTAGAATTTTAGAGGCTTTCTTCTTGCTGTACACTCAATTAGGTGGTATTGTTATCATCTGCGTAGAATTTTAGAGGCTTTCTTCTTGCTGTACACTCAATTAGGTGGTATTGTTATCATCTGCGTAGAATTTTAGAGGCTTTCTTCTTGCTGTACACCCAATTAGGTGGTATTGTTATCATCTGCGTAAATTTTAGAGGCTTTCTTCTTGCTGTACACTCAATTAGGTGGTATCGTTATCATCTGCGTAGAATTTAGAGGCTTTCTTCTTGCTGTACACTCAATTAGGTGGTATTGTTATCATCTGCGTAGAATTTTAGAGGCTTTCTTCTTGATGTACACTCAATTAGGTGGTATTGTTATCATCTGCGTAGAATTTTAGAGGCTTTCTTCTTGCTGTACACTCAATTAGGTGGTAGTTATCATCTGCGTAGAATTTTAGAGACTTTCTTCTTGCTGTACACTCAATTAGGTGGTATTGTTATCATCTGCGTAGAATTTTAGAGGCTTTCTTCTTGCTGTACACTCAATTAGGTGGTATTGTTATCATCTGCGTAGAATTTTAGAGGCTTTCTTCTTGCTGTACAGTCAATTAGGTGGAATTGTTCATATTTTTGGTCACACAGCTTAGAGAGGCACTGGTTCGATGCGTGGTGGAACCCTTTTTGGATACATATTCTGCAGTGGAATCCATGTGTGACGGTTCTCGTGAACGCGTGTCTTAGGGAGAAGTTCGGTTCCTTCCATTCTAGGGTCTTCACATAACTAATGTAAAGTGACTATTGTTGCTGTAACCAGACATGCAGAAAACTATTCTAACCCCCCTTCCCTCTAACGTCATGTTCAACGATGGAATCAACCATACGCTGATATCGTGTTTACGAAGGAATTGTTCATCTCTAGTGATAATACAAATTAAAGCAAATTCTCAAATTCGTTATGATGAATGCTTGAAAAATCTGTTAACAAAGTGGAAGTTATGTAACTAGGTTTGTCACCCGTTGTTCATATTTTGTGTGCGAATATAACAACTTGGGGAAATATGATACGAATCTGTACACCTCGTCAATACAATTCGAGAGAGATCAGAATTCTGGTTGAAAAAGAGAATAATGATATGTACACAGTTGATAACCGCCTGGGGGAAGCAGTTCGGGAAACTTGGTGTGTGTTCCGCCATGATTCACACCTCGCTGTCACGCACACATTACAACACTAAATAACTTACTTACATTACCACACTTATTCAGACATTACACCGTACGGCAGAAAATAATTAAAACAAAGCTGCGTCTTTATAACACGAGCATATAGGGTATTTCAAAATATCGTTTACAGTGTATCAAAACATAATAAACAAGAATATTATACATAAGCTTGTTAATACTTAAAAAAAACATTAACCACCGTTGGGGTTGTTGATAAATATTTAAAACTATAAAGATTGTACCTGTGATGGCAGTCGTCCTCAAAAATATTAAAATTGTTTGAGATAATCAGCTAAGTCTTTCGGAACTAGTTTCATTTTCAAAGGAGTTCAGTTGGGCGCAGCTTTGAAAATGGAACTAGTTCCGAAAGACCTAGTTGATTATCCCAATTTTCATTTGTTGAGGACGACTGCCATTACAGGTACAATTATTATTGTTGTAAATGTATAAAATTTTTAATAAACTAATAAATTCCATTTTTTGTCTAATGCCACCATGCTGTCTTTTATGATATTTCCGGCTTTCTCCCCTGAATTGTAATCCGTTTCTTAGGTTCGAGCGCCTAGAAGAGGGAGTTATGTTACCCCGATGATATGATGGGTGATACATGATAATCAAGCGCCAGGAGTGCCCTTAAACTGAACTTAACGTAAATTCCAGACCATGGACGGCCACAGGAATAATTTCATTTAAGAGATATCTCTATGATCTGGCCGGAAATCGAACCCGGGACTTCAAGAACTGTAGTCAGAAACGTTCACTACTAGCCCATATAAAACACATTGATTTAAACACAAAACATTCAATAAACACAAAATTATCTACTATTTAATTTAAAAACTCATATTTAATTCAAAATGTTATCGCTTTATGTAGCAAAAGTAACTTTCTGATATTAACTTAATATATAGGCCCATATTGAATCACATCGTAAAATTTTACACATAGTATTTGATTCAAACATAGAATTTGCAAATTATGTATTCATTTATTATTCATATTTGTATAATAATATTCATTATTATTTCTTAGAATGTTCAGTACACACGGGGAAATTAAACCTTAACTTAGAGAAATTCGTCTGAAACGTCCAATACAAATATGTATGTGTTCTTAAACCGCCACTGCACTTTACGTGCTTCGGGTTCCGCTGGACGAATAGATGATTATTATGGTCTATTTTAAATTTTTTACGCACCATTTCGGCAGACCACTTTACGTAAACGTATTCTTGTATTGTTTATAGAGAGGAGGGTACAATGAGTATATGTTTTATGTTTGTGTAGTGTAAAGTGTGTTGTGTGAGGCATGATGATGAAGAGAAGGCAGAAGGTTAAACCCGGTGCCGGCATGTAGCCTACTCCTATCGAAAATCACCAAGGTTAACGTCCCCATCCGACGGACGAACCGCTATAAACAATACCACATGCCATCCCAAATTATGAACTGCGGAAAAGTTTGCAATTTAATGCAGGAATCAGATGCAGAATCTTAGCGATTAAAATTGTTCATCACATCACCTGGCCCCGAGATTAAAAATGTTATAATTAAATCAATTAAATTAATTTAACTATTAAACATTTCAACCACATCAGGTATCTAATACGGCCTTCCAGTCAGGAATCAGGCATGCTACCACCTGAGCCAGCACGGCGGACCAGCATGAGAAACGTGACAGTTCTTTGAGTGCTCAATATTAACTTACTAATAAACACACATAAATAAAATATTTTGATTCGAATAGGCAGGCCTATTTAATTGCATATTTATTCATAAAATAATTTAATAATGGAGCAAATTTCACATTTGAATTATCATAAGTAATGCCACGAGGGATTTCCAAATTATCGATAAATTCACGACTCACAAAGTGAGGAGTGAATTTATCTAGAGAATTTGGAAATGAAGAGTGACATTTGTTAGGACTATTTAACGAATACAATTAAGCTGTTTACTCACAAATCATTATTTAAATGTAGTTATTTTAAAATATTTATATATTTAATGTAAATGGCGATGTTTGAAAACAAACGAGAAACGATTGGTACGCTTCATTTGCTTCTTTTGTTCATCGCTGCAACCAGATCATATTATTTATTGCCAAAGGAACGCAATATTGTAAGCATGCACTCTAGTGGAGAAAAATTAAATACATCAAACTGTATATTAATTCATTTCTGATGTCTATGATGTAAATATGACAATTATATTTTTCAGGAATGTTATTAACTGGGGAAAAAATACATCTAAGAAAGTGCAAACAGTGGTTTATTTTTTTGTGGTATAATCAATTGCCACAAATGTTTTTATATTATCTCCGGCATGCGCTATGTGTTGATATTCATGCACTATATATAGCCGTATTCCTTACAGAATCAGTCACGGCAAAATAATGCTATGACCTATTCAGAATGTTAAAAAGGAGTGCTTATTATGATAAACTTCAGTTGGTAAATTCTAGGCGAAATACGACTGTGATAGGTTATAAATAAAAAATCATTGAAACGTGATTGATCATTGACTCTCTTTTGGGGCATGAGTTGTCTTGGAAATTACATTTTTTTGCAACTATGATAAAGACGCACAAATAAAAATCACGCGTTTTCAGAGTATGTGTGGAATAATCAGAA